>OY723391.1:16211767-16281767 GCA_963210295.1 Ophion ellenae | reverse complement strand
TCACTTGAAAAAGTTCTTTTAAATTATTTGAATTTATAGTTTTCTCGGATATTCAGTTCCCGGAGTATGGTAATAGCACTTATTACAGTTGTTGATGGAGATAAAATCTACAAGAGTGAAGTTTGAATTAAATACGGAATATCTTTCGATTGCAGCAAAAAGTTTTAATTATATTTATTTACGGCGAGCAAAATGAAACTCCAATGACGCTTTTCACTTGCATGCTGCTTGGTTTTCTTTAAAAAGGTGTCCATCACCTCAAGCATGGATGATGATTTGCTGAGTTTATTCGTTTCGCATAAACATCAGAATGGATTCGTACAATACGTCCGAAAATAATCGTCAAATAAAAAAATGTTTTCGGCGAAACTTCTTTTTTTTACGTGCAGCATTATTCGCCGTAACAAATATAGATTCCCATTTTTTACAAATTTGAGTTTGCAATGAACTTCAGGACGTCCAGCAAAAGAAGAACGAATAATGCCTTTATACTCGCTCTTCGAATCCGATTGACGCGTATTTCATCACATTTGCATTAAAATTATTTCGATATCTTAAAATAAGTGGAGAACCCTGCATATTGATCTTCAGATCGTTTGACTTATTTCATATGTTCGAACTGTCTACGTTCAGTTTAAATAAATAAGAATTCTAATTTTCTCTTGATTTAAGGTAGAACGAGCATGCGCTCTTGATTTCTATAGATTTTATTCACATTTTAACCAGGCATTGTTCATGTCATAATGCAAGTTTGAGTGCAATTTCAGAACAGTCGACTATTTACATTGGGAGATCATGGGTTGCAACTTTTGCAACTTTTAACACTGCAGAGTCTACATCGACTGAAAGTCAGGTCACATAATTCGTCGTACCATTCTGTCCTGTGTTTATAAATTTTGAAAAAAAATTATGTTTAGATAGCATACTAGTTAGAGAAAGAGTGAAAAAAATTTGGATTCCCTTGACTATTCAAGTCTGCTAAAAACATTCAGTAAAGACAGAATAATTCTCCATAAAAAATATTTGTCCCCTATAATAAGAAGACATATGAAAAAACAGTATTCTGCAATATTTCGAAAAAAAAAATTACCGTGTTCCCAAAAATAAAAACTTTTATCATAAAAAAAATTTGTGTTATAAATATTAATATTTTATATTCTTGATGTTATCTTCATTAACAAATAAAAGTGTTGGTTAATTCATTACTAATTAAAAACTTTGTTCCATTAAAAATTACTTCCAAATAAAATTTTTTTTATTGAAGACTGAAAATGTTAAGGGGAGATATACACCTAGGAGCCGGAAAAAAGGTCATTTTTGTGAATTTTTTCAAGGAAAACTATTTGAAATTTCAGATTGGGGTTTTAATTATCTAAAAGTATATACATTAAAGAATATGTTCAATTTTCTTTATTTAAAAATATCAAAAATATACAAGGATATTGTATGATCCTTGGAGCGTGGTAAAAAAATCCGCGTATACGGTACCCACCGGCGTTTCTTTAAAAAATCATCTGAAAAAAAACCAAAAAGATTATTAAATTAGAGACTATAATATAGTACTTTTCATAGCCAATTTTGAAAATATCGATTTATGACAAAATGGCGGATGTTTGAACATCAATAATGATTTGCGGGCCAAAAATTAGTTATTATTTTGCCTATAAAACAAAAACTCAGTAACGGAAAAAAATCCTATGACAAGTACTAGATAATTGTGTAGAGAATAACAACAAAAAACCTCAAGGCAATCGGTTCATTGGTTTTCCAGAAATGTTGGGTACCGATTTGAAAAACGTGGTGTTGAGAAAAACGCGTTTGAAAATTTGGGAATGAATAAATCATGAAATTTGTCAACTTACATGGAATCATCGATACCAGGCCCATAGTGTGGGTCTTCTATGGTCGACGGAATGTTTATAGCTTCTAAATCCTCGACCTCGACCATCTAGGTGTATATCTTCCGTTAAATCTTGATCAACAGGAAATTTTTTGTAAGATACAAGAAAATAACATACCTTATTTTTACGCAGTTCCCCTGGCTGATAGTGAAATCGTGTCCATAATGGGAGAAAGGATCACGTACACATCTCCAACATCGACCCTAATTTCGCAAAGAGATGAAATTTCCGAAGATCAGCTCTGCACATTGCAAAGTAAACCGCCGAAATGCGACAACAGTACTGTTTGCGAGTGTTCCTTGGTCGAGAAAATTCCTCTCAACGCGGTCGTCGAAATTATTTTGGTCGACGAAGGTCGTGAAAAAAAAAATTCTTCGTAGACTGAGATTACCTGTACAATTAGCCGAACAATCAATATGAAGCTGTTTAATTCACGACGCAGGTCACATCCCCAATGTCTCTCATCCGTTTCATTTGCACGGTGCAAGTTTCTACGTGATAGGCGAAGGGGTCGGTGACGAGTACAACATATCGAGCATCGACGCTGCAAGTGTCAGAAAACTTGACGAAATGGGTATGATGACGAGACGTTTGAGCAGACCGCCGCGCAAAGATACCTACGCTGTATTCAACAATGGATTCTCAATTATTCGCTTTGTTGCCGATAATCCGGGTAATACATGATCTTACATATATGTGGGTCCGGAAACTCCAGTGGTGCGGGAAATTCTTTTTCGTATGCGAAATTTACTTTAATCTGTCGTCACAAGCGTCACTGCTATCGGTCGGGGTATTTTGTGAGGTAAGGATGAAAATACGAAATAGATACATGGCGCCCCTCACGGTGAAGTTCTTTGCAATTTTCGTTTACGATAATGATGACAGTATCATTGGAGTAATGTAAAAGAAGAAACAACGAATTCGGTTGTTCGGCCGTTAGAATTCCGTTCAACGCAATATCTGTCGATTCATCGTTCTTCAAAATGTTTTTCAAAAACAGTGGGTGACTATTTTAATTACTACCCAAAATCACTGCCTGCTACTTGTTGAAATATAAATCGGGTTTTCGTCAATCTTTTAAAGTTGCACGCACGGCCTTTAATTTCTTCTAGCTCGACTCGCATTTTGGGATCGCGCAAGAGTGAGGCATTTCGTATGAAATTGTACATCGCGATGAAAATGTGCCACTCGTTTTGCCGCTATTTTACCATGTGCTAGGTTTGATCGCGGAAGAAAATCTACTAATTGTAAGAAACATTTGTCACACAGCAAGGTGCGGTGGCGATAACATGAATTGTAATTGCCAAGTTTTTGAAAATGTCCCGCACCACTACAATTCGCCTGAGTTCCGAGACCATGTGGCAATGCAAAGCAAGAAAAACATCCATATTATCAAAAGAAAACCCCGATTGCCATGATGTGTATCTTTTTCAATTAATTTTTCGCATTGCTCAATTAGGTATCATTATTTGTTTTAGGTTACTGGCTTTTCCACTGTCACCTTTTGTATCATCTGACTGTGGGTATGGCCCTTGTATTTCAAATTGGCGAAGCCAGCGATTTACCACCGATTCCGGAAGGCTTTCCGGTCTGCGGAAATTTCATTCCACCTATTGCTAATGATTCCTGAAAGTGGGGCGAATAGGTGACGACTTGGACAGATTTAGTCATTCTCCTAATTTAATTGATCGATAAAGGATCATCACAGTGTAAAATTTGCGGAAAATCGATTTTTTTGCATTATCCAATAGTATAGACAGTTATAAACATGGTCCTGGCATCGCCGATTGATCGTAAGTAGACAATTTACACTTTTACACTACACTTTTACACTTTTTACGTTTTTTAAAAAAGTGTACACTCTCAAAGGAGTTTTCAAGCTATCCGTCTCACATTTTGACACAATATTCTTCACGCTGTTCTTTATCTTGCCATAGAAGCTTTGTTTTTTTAATCTTCATTTTTTTTAACGAAAAACTGTCGAAAAAATAGGCTTAATTCGGGGCCGGTTTGAAATTCCGAACTTTGAATGATCAGAACGCTTAAAACGCCGAAAGAATACTACCCCGAAAAATCAAAACTCCGAAAGAATTTTACGCGAAAGACCAAAACTCCGAAAATCGGAACGGGGCCGGGTTGAAATTTCGAACTTTGAATTATCAGAACGCTCAAAACTCTGACAGAATGCTACCCCGAAAGATCAAAACTCCGAAATAATTTTACACTAATGATTAAAACTCCGAAAATCTGAACACCGTCAGAATAATTCGGCCATGGAAGGTTTGAAATTTCAAAATTTTTAATAAATCGACGATTTATTTCAAAAAAATGTTTTCATCGATTTCGCGACACGCGATTTCGCCGATTTGCGAAGGTACTTTTCTAGACGCGGTTAAAAAAATGACGCGTAAAATGACAAAATTTTTTTACAGATAATTTATGCACATGGTTCAGTATATGTAAAAAAAAATTATAAATATTAACAAATGGCGGAGATATAACATAATAAAGCACTGTATTTTTTTGTGCGCGCGTTGATGGTGAAAGTTTTCGGCATCGATGTGGGTGTCTAAAAAAATTGTACATATTTATAATTGCATAATGAATGTATATCTAGTATGAACCTACAATATAATTCAAAATAATTATTATAATAAAAGGTCGAAACCTAAAATTTTTTTAGTTAATTTTCTGTCGGTTATTTATTTGTTATATTTTTTTGTGTCATTGAAATGTTTGTGTCTGTGCTTCACACGATAGGTGATGATACTAAGAATATGTTGTACAAATTTCAAAGCGATCTGAACCTTCGTTCAAGATTTAGAACTTTCACAAGGTTCAAAAAAGTGAATCGTGGAAAAATGGCTTTGAAGTTGGCGGTCGGGTGCGCCGCGCGGTATCTATTATAAATGCAATCTTACCTTATTTTTGGAATTTTTGGAATTTTTCAATTCTGCAAAGCTTAAAGTTTTCCTAACAGTTCAGGCTAATGGAATCAAAAATAATTAAAAAATGAAAAATTTTGAAATTTTTCGCGTATTTAAGGCCTTAAGAAGTGATTTTACGCCAATTTTGAAATTCGCCTAGACAATGTTATACGTTCTGCATCATTTACAGTCAGCTGTGTAGACTTTCGCTGGCATGATCTTGACGAACCTTGTAATTTCGGAACATTAAAATTAGGAATTTTAAATCGTCGGCACATTCAAAGTTCGGAATTTCAACCCGGCCCCCATGTCAAGATCATGCCAGCGGAAGTCTACACCGTTGACTGTAAATTATGTAGAAAGAATTACATTGTCTAGACAAATTTCAAAATTGATGGAAAAACACTTCTTAAGAAGTCTTCTCATTTTAGACGCTATAAAAGGCTATTTTCATGAATTTTTTTATAGCTTTACATTATAGATATTGATATAAATGGTGTTACATTTAATAAATACACTTTCGATATACATTTTTTTTAAATTTAATTTTAAAAAAATCTTGAAATGTATAATTGATTTATTGAATATTCAGAAACTTTTAAAACTTCCATAGCGGAATTACTTTATCGGTGGTCAGATTTTCAGAGTTTTGGTCTTTCGTGTAAAATTCTTCGGCGTTTTGATCTTTCGGGGTAGTATGTTTTTGGAGTTTTGAGCGTTCTGATAATTCAAAGTTCGAAACTTCAACCCGGCCCCATCTTGAATTTCGGAATATTAAAATTCGGAATTTTAAACCGGCAGAGCATTCAAAGTTCAAAATTGAAACCCGGCCCCCTAAATTCGACACTTCTTTCAAACCGTCGACATTTTGTCCATTTTAATTTTTAAAAACCTGCGTAGCAAAATAGCGGTTCTCATACTGATTAATAATCTTTTTACAAATTTTGTTTCAGATAATATTTACAGCTACAACCGTGAACACCGTGAGGACTCCTTTTTTCGAAGTCATTTTCAACCGTTAAAAAAATGTAGAAAAAAAAATAAACGCTTAGAAATGGATTTTCTTTTCTTCGTGAGTGCTTTGATTTTATATAAAAAAATCAGACCGATTAGCGTATTTTAACGATCGAAGAAAAATCGCGAAATCAGCTATTTCTCGACCTGTTACACTGTGATGATCCCTTTAAAAAAATTCAATTAGTTAAACGACCGAAAACGAAATTCAGTATACCCATTCCAGCGGTTTTTCTCCTGTACAACTGATATTGCAGATATTCTACGTCGATGCTTTGTCGCGAGTGTTTCGTTTTCCAAATACAGACGAAGATACTTACTTGACATCATACGTCGAAATGATCGTACGATGCGTGAAAGAAACATTACCCGATGACATTAAATTTTTTTCTAAGACAAGGGAAATTGCAATTTTTAGATCGAATTTTTTTCTGGGAAGTTCCGGGAATGTTTTTCTGGGAAGGTTAGTTTAAAAAAATTCTCCGCAACCGTGATGACAATAACTGATCTACCAAAGTATTCCTAATTCACGATATAATAAGCAGCTTTTTAAAGGTATAAAATGGAATGGGTGGTCGAAGCCGGTATGCTGGTCTAGTGGTTAAAGTGCTTGTCTCTAAATCAGAACATCGGGAGGTCGTGATGAGTTCGAATCACAGCCTCGTAGTCTAAAAGAAATACATACGGGTGTGACGTACCTCCAGTTGTACACAGGCGCGACGCACATGGACCAATACGTGTGTGTGTCGTGTGTCAATAACAAAAAGTAAGAAATTATTGTACGTGGGATTCCTACGATAATTTCGACGTATAGATCGGGCTTTATTTTACGACTTACACCTACCATAAAACATAGTTTCGAAAAAAGAAATGCAAAAGCAAAGGAGAGTAGATTTTGTGACCCGTTATAAAATAAACATTTTCACCAAATCGTTGTTACTAATTGAAGTTAAGACCTTAGTCCCTAAAGCTATTCAATAGAAAATTGGATTTTTTAAACTTAGCTTATGCAGACCCCTCTAAATGACGTGCGAGTTTTGCTTTTTATTGGACTTTTCTATCTGACCAGCTTGTATTTAGTTTTTTAGTGTGAAATTGTGTCACTTAACCCCCCGTTGACACACTTATCTCCGGCCACGACTAACACAACGGGTCGATTTTACTCGGATGGTACTTTATCCACCTGCCATTAAGGGGTGAGATGCAGTCAGAGTCGTGAAAAAACGAGCATTTTTAATAAAAAAAAAATTATAGTAATTAAGTTTGTTTTCCAAAAGTGGTTACACAGACTTTTAATGTTATATTTCAACTTGACTCGGACAAATTTTCAATGAAAAATATTGATTATTTATAAAAATATCGCCATTTTTGTCGGACCCCCTTCGGCATGTATAGTAGTGCTTTGCGGTGACCATCATACAATTTAACTGGATCATCTGAAATCAAAAAACCAAAAAAAGATCACTGGTTTAATAATAAATCTAGTACTTAATCGAAGCTTTTTTTCTTTTCTCAAAAATAAACAAAATAGCGGCTCCCGAGAGATAACTTTCGATTTTCGACCAAAAAATCGCTCGTATATTGTTTAAAAAAATATAAATTTTCAACAAAAATGAAAATCCTCCGATTAAGGACTAGTTTTTAATGCTATCAATAAGCACACAAAATTTCATCAAAATACATCGAGTGGTTTTTCAATTGTAGTGGTCACCGACTTGAAAAACATTGTTTCGAGAAAGACGCGATAAAAGTTTTTCGATGTGGATACGGTATTATATGTTTGTAAAATTTTGAGCTCGATGAATGAAGCTAAACTTTCTTTATGTATTTTGATTCGCTGAATCCGAATATCACAATTTTTGCCGAAAAGTCGAGCATTCAATTGTTTATAGCCAATTGTTAAAACAATTTTTCAAAAAATTAAAGTTTTTCGGAATTAATAATTAAAAAAAAATAGTTTGGGCAATTTTTTAATGAAAGTATTCTTTATAAAATTTTGCTAATGTTCATAGTTTTTTAGTGATACATTTTTGAAAATTTCTGAAAGAGCTTTCCAATTTTACACTTGATTGATGTATAGAAATACTAATTAAAAAATTACTTACGCACAAGTATCGACCACTCCGTTCGACTGCCACGAATATACTGATGTCTAACTGAAAATTTTCAGTTACGAACAAGACTATTTATAGAATATAATAGGGGCGGGGGGGGGGGGGGGGGGGTCGAAACCGGTTGCTTGCAGCTGCCGTCCGCTACCTGCCATGGGAACCCGACGCCCCTTCACTAATTCTGGGATATCCCGGAAACTATTCATCGGATTGACTTGAAATTTTCAGGAAATATTTTCGAAACATCATGCTTCAAGAATATGTGTAAAAATCAATTTTTTGAAAATTCTGACTGCATCTCACCCCTTAAGAACCCCTCGGTCAATGTTTATTTTTAAAAATCAGGAATACACTTTTAACACTTCTTAACATGTCTGTATAACTGAAATTAGGAAAATAAAAAATTGAATTGTTGAAAAAAATTATTGAACATTCTCAATTTTGGGAAAGTGCGCAATTTATGTAAAATTCATCCCGGTCAGAACGACCCAGGGGGTCAACCCAGCCCAGGGTTAATTGTCAATTTCACGATGCATTTTTTAGTTTCTATTTTCTTGACCTCACATTTGAACAATACTACTTCAGTCTAATTTGCTGCCTCCGAATTTGTTAACTTAGAAAGCAAATTCGTTGATCTCTCCAATATTTTGTGATTTTCGGAAATATTTTCTCGAGTTAAAGTAATTTTTTCCCCACTAAATATAAAGAAATATAGCAATGCTGCCGTCATATGGAAGAAGGCGGCATCTACAAAAGAAATCGAAAATGCGTTTTTGGCACCGTTGGAATCAGTAAAATATTTTCCATCGTTCTGTATAGTAAAACGCATTTTCGTTTTTTTTGTAGATGCCGCCTTCTTCCATATGACGGCAGAATAGGCTGCAGATTAAAACAATTATGACTACGAATAATCTTTGAGGCGGTATTACCGTCTAGAAGCTTGTCTTTTAAGTAATTTTTAGGAATTAATTTTGCAAAAACGATCACACCGACAGCGCCGGGGTTTTTGACGCATATTAAGACATGTCTTAACTAGCAACACAAATTTTTATGAAATACTTTATTGAAATCTATACAGGTTATGCGCTGTTATGCAGGTCGTGGCGTGAGGCGCTCGTCCAATCGGGCGCACGGGTTGCGGCGATCCTAGTCGTCTGAAACAGAAAAACAATTTTTTTAAACTCTATATGATTGTAGTTATCGTATGAACTAGAACTAAGTAAGTACGAAATTTTTTATCGGAATCGCAGCTGTCTGAAAATTGAGGTTTAATTTTCCCGGAATATTGTCAATTAAAACATGAGAGCGGGACGAAAATATTCAAGCTATCGGTATCATTCTAGTTCAGACTATGGGTGAAGGTTCCCTCGAAAGATGTGCAAAACCCAAAGTCAATCGGTCTAATAGTTTGTGAGAAAATCGTGCGCCCGACTTAAAAAATGTCGTTTCGAGAAAAACGCGTTTAAGGCGTTACCCCCACTTGTAGCGCAAAAAAAGGCCTTTTTCATGATTTTTTTTAAAGAAAACTACAAAACTTTTTTAATCGATCAATATACCATTTTAAAGAACACATCTTGAAGAACTTTCAGTAATTTTTTTATTGAAAAATATTACATTGTTTAGTGGCAAATGGCCGTCAATGAAATAATGTTTTTATATACACGGTTTGCGGTGACCAACATTGCGGCGAAGTGGATCATCTGAAAAAAAAATGCGGATGGATTTAGTCAAATATAAGTATAAACTAGTCTTTAATCGAAGGATTTTAAAAAATATTCATTTTTCACAAAATGTCGGACAGTCAAAGTTAATGGTTCGATTTTAACGAAAAAAAACGGCCGTTTTTTGGCTATAAAACGGCCATTTTTTCGAAAAAAAAATCGATCGATTAAAGACTACATTTTTATGTATTAAATAAGCCTGCAAAATTTCAAGAAGATCGGTTCATTAGTGTTCGAGTAATCTTGGTCACCGACTTCAGAAATGCCATTTTGAGAAAAACGCGTTTAAAGTTTCTCTTTCAACGCTCTTTCAACGCGGATTCTTCTCTTTCAACGCTCATATCTCAGTCAATTTTGTTCGGATCGACATGAAATTTTCAGGACATATTCTCAGATACTTATACTTCAAAAAAATGCAATAAAAAAAATCGATTTTTTCAAAATCGCAAGTGGGGGTAACCCCTTAAAGCTTGCCATACGTTTAGCACTGATACGGCTGAACTTACGGTGGATAACAACTGATTTGAGTAACTTACCCTTAATCAGCTATATCAGGACCATACAGACCACCTTCCTCAGCTTCAAAAAAAGAATATTGAGCCGCACTCGCTTCTCTTCTGGCTGTCCGCGCCACTTTAGATACGGTAGACGCTCGTCTATTGGACCGTTGCATACGCTTGTTGTTTCTGCACTCTGCATATTATTCTGCGTTAGGGCCCATTTTGATTCCCAATACATCCCTCATTTTGAGGATTTGCTTGCATCCTTCATTAAAAATGACGACAGCTAAATCATTAGCAATATCTATGGTGTTTTTGTCACAGTGGAAATGTATACTGACAGAGCCTTGCAGAGCTCAAAAGTATACTGACTGTTTGTAAGGGTACCTTGGGTATTGGACTGCGAGAGGGGCAAGGGATGGGAAAGTTTCCCAAGCCGGTATACAATGGACACAACGATCGAGGTACAACGGTCGAGGGGATGACTACCTGCTGCGCCCCAACGCACCACTGGTGTTACACCTAATTCACTTCAGATTTTGACGATTCAAAAGTGTTTTTAAATTAAATATGGCGCTTATGAATGCGTTTCAAGGTTCCTAGGACTTCAATAACTACGAAAACATACCTATTAAATTTTTATTTTTCACGCAGTGGGTGTCATCAATAACGAAAGTGCAAAAAAACGAATTTTTCACATCATAAATCTGATTACGACTAATCTAGCAGGTAAACCATAACCAAAAAATAGGTAAAAACTTGGTTTTTGATCCACTGAATGCGAACCTGAAGTCTAAACCGTCAAATTGAAAATGGCGCATCCAATATGGCGGCTGTAAATGGCAAAAACTATAGGATTTTTTCCAAATTTGATGACCTATTTTTTGGGAGCTTATTTCATGTAACTGCGACCCCGATACCCCCCGGGTACCAACTTTCCCTATCATCAAACGAGGTTTTGCATTTATGGTCCGCCATATAGAATCCACCATTATGAATTCCCGAATTTTGAGTGTAGATTTGTAATCAGCGATCCCGAAAAACCCCCGAGTACCAACTTTCGGTATCATCTAACGAGGTTTTGCGTTTATGGTCCGCCATATTGGATCCGCCATTTTGAATTCCCGAATTTTGAGTGCAGATTCGTCATCAGCGATCCCGAAAACCCCCGAGTACAAAAGTACATTGCACGTATAGAAAAATGTATGCTTCAACGGGTTAAGCCTCTGGAACTATGGGAGTTCGACGAATTTCAAATTAATATTTTCGAGACACATTCTCAGAACCCCAAACTAGAAGATAATGAAAAAAAAATCGAATTTTCGAAGTTTCTACACGGTAATACCGTGTAGAACAACGTGTAAACAATAACAAATTTCATTCGATTAAAAGTCTTTTCCGGACCGATGAAACAAATAAATGCTTTTACAAAGCGCAAGCCACATCTGTTTTTTTTTCCAAAATGACCACATTGCAAATAAACTGAATAATATTCACGCGGAAATGATTGTATTTTTTTAATTGTCACTGTCAGTCGTTTTGAAAATATTTCTCCGAAGAAAATACGTCTTATCGCAGATATAAGCGTTCGTTTTACCTGTCAAGTCTACGGAGCGCCATCTGGTCCCTTACAATGAAAAGTTATTTACGCTCGCACGAGAACGTGACGCATGAGCACGGCATGACGATCATGCAAGACAATGTTCTGCATAAACGGATCATTTTTTTCTTCCGCAACGAACTTCGCAAAAAGCAGACTTTCGTTGCCGTCGAAGAAAGGAGGCTCTCGCACTTTGCGTACAGCATAAATCTTCGCACCTATCAGACTTTCGCTCACTCCATATTTATGGTGGTAGCAAGAATGGCTGACAGAGACGCCTTTGCTCAGACCGCCATGCCAGTTTCCATATAACACTTATCACGGCACCGATACCGGCTGAGAATCGCAAAATTACTGGCGATTAGTATGAATAAGATATCATTGCTGTTGACATTATAAGTGACAAGGTGAGAAACCTAGAAACTCTATTACACTCATTCGCAAAAGTGCAAACACATCATTAAGCTCCTTCCATACAGAGTAGAGTCGTTTTATCGCCCACCTTTGATCATTCCTTTCACTCTGCTTACTTGGTTAAGGGGTTAGGCTACAGTAACGGGTATAAAATCATGTGCGAATTTAACAATTTTTTTTCGTATGAAAAAGTGATTCCCTCTTGAAATTAATAACACATCTATTTAGTATGAATATCAAGCTGTTAGAAATTTTTTTTTCGATGCACGAAATGGCCGACTATTAATATTTTATTTTGTTATCTTTTTTTAGGCGCTCCGTGGCGTGATATTTAGTATCCACATTTTTTTACCTAGAACAAAAAAAAACAAAAATTCTCGTCAATCTACATTAAAATACCTAGAGAAGTACTTACGGAATTTAAAAAATATTGTTTTATTCAAAAGTTGTAGGTATTTGAATGAATTTTCAGTGAAAAATTTCGTATAAAACTGCTCATAAAATGAAAAGTATTCGATTAATCAAAAATTCCGTGCGTACTTCTCTGCGAAATGCAATTAGGAACATAACTTTTAAATTTGAAGTAAATCGAGTGAAAATTGTTGAAGTTATTTGTCACGCCAATGGGAAAAATTTCTGCGACTTTGATCTTTTGGATAACGTCATATTCACAGCTGATCTTTTCCATGACGCGGCTCTGGATTTCTTACCCGGCAATCAAGCTAGGCGAGGTGGTCAAGCTTCTGACAATTTCCACATCAATAGAAAGGATCGATGGACGGTGAGTCCACTCAGGCAATAACGCATTAAATTCATCATTCACGCTTCTTTGGAATGCGCTGATAATAGGAAAATTTGGAGACGTGCTCATGTCCAATTCCCATTGTTATTGTCCACAGTGTTAATTACCACAGCGGGAACAACTTCCCGCTAATTATCAAGCCCCTCTGACACCAAGAATATTAAAATTATTGCAAATTATAGAAAAAAGTTAGGATGTACTCTTATGGTATCTTTTCTTACCCACATTGCTGATTTTTTGTTGGTAAAATAATTTCTACTGCCACTTTATTCTAGTGAACCATTAAATGAGCATAGGACTCTTAAGGGGAGGTACCTGAGTAAACGGCGAGAAAAACAGGTAAACTTCGGAAATTTTCATCTCAAAAACTAATGTTGCGATTGGATCCGGGTATTTTAAATTGGAAAATATGTACATTGAGGTATGTTTAGGAATTTTTCAAAATAAATTCGTTGACTGGAAGCGATTCAAACGCGATTATCTCGAAACATAGTTTTCAAAGTCGGTGCCAGATGTATCTCGAAAACGGCTTGTCCGATTTTGTCCAAATTTGGATACATTATTCTTCGATAGTTTTTCTCGTTCGCCACGTAGAATTCTTTTTTAATTTTAATTTTTGACGGAATTGCGGCTGTTTTAATTTAACATTCGTTTTTCGTTCGCACTTTCCGATGATTTTAGATTGCGTACACATTGCATAAAAAAAGAAATGGTTCAATCAAATGAAAAACTCCTACGTGGCGAACGAGAAAAACTATCGAAGAATATTGTGTCCAAATTTGGACAAAATCGGACAAGCCGTTTTCGAGATACATCTGGCACCGACTTTGAAAACTATGGTTCGAGATAACCGCGTTTGAATCGCGTCCAGTCAACGAATTTATTTTCTAAAATTCCGAAACATACCTCAAAGTACATATTTTCCAATTTAAAAAATCCGGATCCAATCGAAACATTAGTTTTTGAGATAAAAAATCCGGAAGTTTACCTGTTTTTCTCGCCGTTTGCTCAGGTACCTCCCCTTAATTTTTCAT
Organism: Ophion ellenae; assembly: GCA_963210295.1. Classification (NCBI taxonomy): domain Eukaryota; kingdom Metazoa; phylum Arthropoda; class Insecta; order Hymenoptera; family Ichneumonidae; genus Ophion; species Ophion ellenae. The sequence goes on along the minus strand of OY723391.1, from coordinate 16,267,743 downwards.
TGCAACCTGTACATGAAAGTGCGTTCCAAAGACCTCTGCAGATAGAGAAACAAATAGCAAAATTTGAGGCTATCGTGCTTTCGATTTTTAACTGCAGACTTGCTGACGAAATGCTTTGTTTTTATACGTGCGTGAATGATTCTCGTGGAACATGAAATATTGTTTTTTTGCAGGATCCCGTTAGTGAAAACATGACGAACACACCATTGGCGGTATTCACGGTTAGGCATGCTTATCGTTTTCGGATTATTAAGGGCTTACACTACTGTAAACGTCTAAAATTAGATGATATTTCGGGATTTTTGTTTGGGTGGAAGGACAAGTAAGAGGATAATAATATTCAAGGATGTTATTAGTCATATCGTCAAGTGATTAAAAAAAAATTACATGAAAAAATTATACAAAATAGTGAAGCTCGAGCCATTCTCGCGAGGCATATTGAGTTTGAGACGCTCTGCGTCATTTTGTGTAATTTTTGTGTAATTGGCAAGTATTTAAAGTAAAAACTCAATTTTCGACAGACCTTTATTAAGGACAGTCATTTATTAATATCTAATGTTTTAATTAACTCATGGAAAATCCCGTACGTATTTCTGTTCAAAATGTTGTTTTAAAGATGTGCTTAAGATTTGAAGTGGAAAGAATGAAAATTGTTGGAGTTATGCTGCGTGCAGTTTTGAAAAATTGTTTTCCGAGAAAAACGGTCGCCATCTCTCACACGGGCCAGCCATTGCCTCCGCAGACCCCGATGGCCCTGTGGACCTTTATTTTACAGGTAAAAAACATTTTTCCCCCGATTCTAGATGGTTCAAAGCATTTCTTAAGCGAATTTTAAAAAAATCGAATTTTTGAAAATTTTATAGTGGTGTTACCCCTTAACGTTTATGCTATGACGTCCAGCTATGCTGAGAATAGAGGGACACAATCTTACCGGCATAGCGTAAGATGGTGAGAACGTTGAGCCCACCGTCGTTCACAGTATCGTACCGCTCTCTGGTAAAGTAGCCAGTGTTAATTTATCCCGTGAGGAGAATAAAGAGATCAATTGCTTGAGCAAATGAGTTCGGTAAATATCAATTCCATTTTTTAAAGTGTTTTTTTGTCAAATGAATAGTAAGGTACCTGCGGGTAATAAGGGCTGTCGGCTAATAAGGCCTATCGAACGAAAATCGTGTTTTAAATCAGCGCTTCGCTCAAGGCTACACACTCAGGCGCATAACGCACGAAGATGTCGCCACAAGCTGGCGCATGCGCGATAACCCGCTCCCCGCCGCCAATGTTGCATCATAAATTGTGAGGGATCACCGCACGGCGCGAATAATAAAAATCGTTCCGGATCGATCGTAAGTATTTATTGGAATATTACACTTAGCTATATAAATTTGCTCTCCATTTGTCTATTATTTCATTTTTCTATGATATTAAATATTTGACTGAGTTATCGTGGTCTGAATATTTTTCATTTTGATTTTTCTACAGACGTGTTCGACGGGTATTAAGGCCTACCAAATTTCACCATAGGCGTTATTATCCTCTCTCTCTTCTTGTAACAAGGTTGTTTTTTTTTAATGGATCTTTCATTACTTTTAAGATGCTACAAATGTAAATAAAGTGTGAATTTGGTTCCTTATTGATTGATCTCCATTTTTAGGGCCTACGGGAAGCTTTTACCGTATGGTTCACGGTGGTTCGAGTTCGGACGACGATGAAGACAATGTGCCGCTCACTCGGCGCAGAGCGGTATTTCGTCAACGTATGCCCTCACCAGTAAAAGTTACAGAAAAAAATACCTACGGTTAAGCGAAAAGCCATAAATTACGAAGGAACTCCGGTGACGAAAGCTCTGTTCAATAAAAGTAATGAAGGTAAGAAAAAAAAATACCTCCATTTGTTAAATGTGCAAATTTATACAGGGTGTCTACCGACCTGGAAAGTCATGAAAAATCTTAAATGTCATAAAATTACACTCGACCCTGAAAAAGTCATGAAATGTCATGAAAAATTACCAGTCTACCTGAATTATTGTACCCTACTAAATTATCGTTGAGTCTATATTCAATATGAACTAACTTTGTGGTACTTGTCGATAGAGAAGCGAATATCGAATTGATAGAAAATAAAATAGAAGAAAGTAAAAGAAAATGATGCGTTATCTCAACATATTAGTTTTTCTTTGTTATTCGTGTAAAGCGACTGAATGATATTACTCGAAGTTCCTAAATGTATGTGTCAGAGTTGCGGATGCGGAGCGATCTCGAAGAAAACACCAACACGCGTTTGTGTGAGAAGAATAAACTTTATTTAGAGTGATCGTAATGTCGAAGGGGAAAGAAAAACGTTCGTTGTAATGCGAAGAGAAGAAGAAAATGGCGCGATTGCATCAGCCGGTGTTCGCGTCTCGGAAGCAAGTGTGCCAACGTATGAGCGAATGACGCGTCGAGAAGCGGGGCGCAGCAGCGCCGCCAACGGGAGTTCTACTAGACTCCCCGAGAAAAGGCGGAGGGTTCAAATTCCCCGACAGTATGTAATATTTTTCTAGATGTTCCCAAAATCTTTTTCTTTACAGCAATCTTGAAATTATGTTTGTCTCACATTTTTTACTACATATGGAATTGTACAGTTTGGTGATTTTTCGTTTATTCCGTATACTTTTTATTGGCATACAACACACATTTGTTGGAAAGAGAAAAATAAAAATATAAAAATTTAGAAAATCGGCCGCACTGTAGAATCATTAAGTATACTTCTATGCCAGAAAGTCATACTAAGAGTCATGAAAAAATCCCCATTCCTTGCCTTAAAAATTCTTAAATGTCATGCAATTTCAGTTCTGGTCAAAATTAGACACCCTGGTATAGTTTATATGCGTTTCTGAAATGTAATTTGTGTGTTTCTATGATTGTTGATCGGAAATACCAAATGTATAACATGCAGATTCATTGTTCAAGTATGTCAAAGCCGTAAGCCTTATTACCCTACCATAAAAATAAGGCCTACTGGCGAGGTTTTAAAAACATTTAATTTCGTTTTTGTTTATGGTGGAAGTTGCAATTTTTGTTTATATTTGATAATCATTGATACAAAAGTTCGGTTATCATTAGAAACCCCTCGATTAATTAAAATATTTTTCTTTATCGCAAATCTCGCTTAGGTAGGCCGTATTACCTGCAGGTACCTCATTCATTTTTCTGATTTTTATTGCCGATGCCAGACGGTCATTGTCAATTTGCACTTTTTCTTTACAGCTGACCGTTACGATTTCATTGCCAATACCAATAGAAGACTCGGCCATTATTGGATACAGCTTCGCGAGCTTGGCAGGTATGCTCACAGGGGTCTCCAACAATTGGGAATTCTTCGTTACGAAAGAGCCACCATCGAGGCTTTTCCACTCCACCTAAGGAATAAGGTTCCGAATGCCAACCCCCTCCGATCGAACTGAAATTTTGCACAGAGCTTCTTTTTATTATTCTAAGACGACCCCTAAAAGGATTTTTCCCGACTCGCAATAGTTTTCGAGATATTGAATTTTAAAGTTATTTATTTTACCGCGCGCCGACTATATCTATACCTCATAGGTGTCAGTTCTGGCAATACCTATATATACGTTATCGCGCTCTGCGCTTTGTGTGGATTTTCGTCCAGCCTATGCGGTAGCGTAATCCCCGTCACCGTGACGTCATCGTCACGGGAGGGGAGGAGGCTAACCCAACAAACAGACCCAAACAAACAAACCCAAACGAACTCGGGTATGTGGAATCGTGGGGTACATGGAAAACTGGAGTGGGCGCATCGCACCTCGGATGGGTGTGTGGAATCATGGGGTGCCGAAACAAACCCTATCGAACCCAAACAAACAAATGGCGCTTTTTTTGGTTTATTTATTTCTAATCTTTTTTTTGTTCTTTAAAGTTTCGTTTTGAAACCCAAACAAACAAATAAATCCAAAGGGAGATTTTTTTATTTTATTTTTTTGGTTTTTTAATTTATTTTATTTCATTTTTTGGATGGAGATCCGCACAAAACAGAGAGCGCGATAACGTATATATAGGTATAGCCAGAACTGACACCTACTAGATATAGATATAGTCGGCGTGCTGCAAAATAAATAACTTTAAAATTCAATATCTCGAAATCTATTGCGAGTCGGGAAAAATCCTTTAAGGGGTCGTCTTAGAATAATAAAAAGAACTTCGGAACTTCATCCCTATTATTCACCGCTGACTCTTTAAATCAGACCTATTCGGCATTGTCTTCTTATAGGCATTAGATGTAAGTTAAGCAGCACGATAAAAAAAGGAAAAGAAAAAAGAGAAGAAGAAGGAAGGAAAAAAACGAACGTATATGGGGTTTTCAGAAAGAATCACTTATGCAGTCACGAAAACAATAATTTTTTTTAACGATAGCACGTAATACTGATTTTGTTTTATGGATTGCTAGATAAACCATTTGTCAACGTCCTTTAAATTAATCGGATACATCAAAATGAAAATAGAAATGACCTACAACCGCAGCACAAATTCCCGGAGTGTCGCATCCTTACGATTTGCACGGCCACCCTTTTTACTTGATTGGTGAAGGATGTGCTCCGAGTACAATATAAGGAGCATCGATGTCAACACTCTCATGGTGCTTGACAATTTGGGGAAATTCTCAAGAGATCTCTCGAACCCACCACCGAAGGACACGTATGCAGTTCGTTTCAACGGTAAGTATAGCTACATTTTCAGCATAGAAATGGTACTTTTCTGCAAACTTGAATTTGTAACTGTATTGTCTCGTTATGTTTAGGTTACTGGCTGTTCCACTGTCACTTTCCGTATCACTCGGCCTCTGGTATGGTTCTCGTTTTTCATGTCGACGGACCTGTGTCACCAGTACCCCCGGTTTTCCGAAGTGTGGCAATTTCTCGCCACCCATAACCGACTAGCATCGAGAACGTGCGCAAAGTGGCAAGAAGAATAAAATTTAATCCGAGGTATCCACGATAGGTATACCTTTGTGTATATAAGATTAATGATATACATTCTTAGGGAATTCATAAGGGGTTAGACCACTGTAGAATTTTCGAAAAATCGATTTTTTTTCTTCATTAAGCAGAAAAGAAATGCAAGAGCAGGACGATCATCTGGAAGGCCAATTGTATTGTGCAGGCATCGCAGATTAAAGGTATTGCAAAATTATTCATGATTTTCCACTACTCAATACTTCGAACGCGTTTATCTCAAAACTGCATTTTTAAGTTGGGCGGAAACATAACTCAGACAATTTTCGACCGATTCACCTGAAATGTTGAATATATCTTGAAAAATACATTGTCTATGGAAGTACGTAGAATTTTTTTATATTGCATAGTTAATTTGTTATTAACAATTATCTGACGTTTTTTAGACAATTTTTTTACTTTCTACTTTAAAAGTGCGGCTGATTATAATTAAATAAATAAATTTAATAATTAAATAATTAAATTAAATTAAATTAAATTAAATAATTAAAATAATTTAATAATATAATTAATTAATTAATTAATTGGCTGATTATAATTTAAGAATTACAGGAGTTGTTTGTCGGGCCGTGGACCCTGGAAACACGGAGACGTCATCGCAAAAACGCTGCACCGCCGCCATTTTAAAATTAATCGCTTCAATAAAATTATTGTATACAGTCACTGATATGTATGACAAACACCCTTTTTTTGTAATCTCGATTTATTTTATAGTTTTTCTGAAAAAAAAATCCCCAAAAAGCCTTAAGACATTTCTTATAAGAACTATGTATAAGTAATAAATTAACTTTCCTTTTTGTGATTATCCGACGGGATTTTTAATATATACCTCAACCAATCGTCGTATCTCACTTGTTTCGAAGCGTCTGAGCAATGCGGACTTTGTTTACTTCGGCTAATTGCTATGGAGCAGTGAATGTCATAGCATCTTGATCGTCGAATGAAATTTCTCTGAACAAACCACAACTTTTTCGAATTATGTAGATATTGAATTTTTATTTACATGCCTCCGTTGCATTGTTTATTTTGTTTTCAATACTTCGTTATTTCAATATCACTAGTCTTCCTCGTACCGGTAGCATTGGTCCCGTCGAAACAGTTTCCTCGAGGTTTTAGTGGAATAATTCTTAATATATACATGTTCAGACACCCTGGACGAATCATGATATGGACGACCGAAAATTATCTACAGTAGGTAAAAAAAAATATGTGTACATCTCACACGAAACTGCTGTTAATTTGGCTTTATTTGTTTGTTCGTGTTTTCCCAAGATTTTTGTAAACGAACACCATGTGTATATTCAGAATAAGCTATCGAACACAGAAACTCAATGAAGCATTTCATTTTTTTCGCAGAATAATTTGAAAAAGACGACGTGTACAAATACTTTTTCACCCACTGTATATATTTTCCAGAATATGTTTAGTTATCTAGATTTGATGTCGATATAACATTTAAGACCTTAGGCCATAGTAACGGGTATAAAATCGTGTGCGAATTTGACAATTTTTTTTCGTATGAAAAAGTGATTCACTCATAAAAGTAATTATACATCTATTTAGTATGAATACCAAGATGTTAGGAAACATATATTCTTTTTTCGATGTACAAAATAGTCTACTACTAATATTTTCTTTCGTTATTTTTTTTTAGGCGCTCCGCGGCGTGACATTTAGCATCCACCATTTTTTACCTAGAACAAAAAACCTAAATTCTCGTTTATGTACATTAGAATACATAGAGAAGTACGTTCGGAATTTAAAAAATATTGTTTTATTCAAAAGTTGTAGGCATTTGAATTTAAGAACGAATTTGCAGTGAAAAATTGCGTTATGACTGCTCATAAACGGCTCATAAAATAAAAACTTTATGAAATGCAATTAGAAACATCAGTTTTAAATTTGAAGTATATCGAGTGAAAATTGTTGAAGTTCTTTGTCACGCCAATTGAAAAAAGCTGTTTCGAGAAGTTTCGAGTAGTCGGCCATTTTGTACATCGACAAAAATATATGAATATTTTTTCTAACAGCTTGATATCCATTGTAAATAGGTGTATAATTAATTTCATGAGTGGTTCACTTTTTCATACGAAAAAAAATTGTTAAATTCGCACTTGATTTTATACCCGTTACTGTTGCCTAAGGCCTTCAGAAAAGTAGCAAAATGTCGAAATATCTTTATTGCCTATAAGAAACAGCGAGATAAATTCTCGATTGCATAACAGAATTACATTCAAATGTTACTTGAAGAACATTCCGAAATCCAACACGTGTCGAAATAATATGAAAGCCAACTAGATAGAATGCAAATAATCCAAAACCGGTCGCAAATTAGATCGTTGTTTTTCGCTTTCTTATCACATTCCGCTTACAAAGTTTTTCTCATAAGGAAGCAATAGGTGGAAAACCAAACTGCTCTGAGGTTTTGTGTGTCCAAAGTATTCTCATACGAGGAAGCGAAAAGGTTCCCTAGACGCGTTTGTTTACGAAATAGATATATACGATCCCGGAAATCGGCCACGCGGTAATCGATAAGCTTTTTATGGAAATGGTTCCTCAAAATCATTTCCATAGATATCTTGTTACAGCGCGTACAACGAGAAGTCGCCGGTAAAAACTATGTATCTCAGCAGATAATCGTAGTAAACAAATTAGTACTGATACGACAAGTTGACCAAAAGTAACGAAAGCGAATATCTATATCGAAAAGGAATCCCAGTAGGTCTTTTTTCACACAGATAAGACACTTGGTCAACAACACCAACCGCATTAACGAAACACACAGGCTTTATACTGAAATATTCAAAGCCACTTATCAGGATTATTTCACGTTTGTGCATACATTTCGGCAAACAATTATCGAAAATTCGTTGCAAATGTTGCAGCTGCACTTAAACTTGTTCATTAGAAACAAAATTTCCGTAGTCACGAGCGAAAGAAGAATATAAAAAGAACCGTGTAAAGACGGCAAATCACGTGGACGTTCAGTGATAGGAAAATAATGAAGCAACCACCTATATTTTCCGTAGTCACTCTGAGTATCCTTATTGGTCGAACATATGGTAAGCTTCGCGGATGAAAGTAGAACGAACACAAGTAGCTAATTGAAAGAGAATTTCACTAACAATTAACATCACTTAAGTGTCCGCCTTTGATTTTGTTGAAACTCATGTATGTTATAAAACATTGAAAACTATTAGATACGTATTTTTTCATCGGCAGAAAAACGTTTTTAAGGGGGGAAACGACCCCTCAAAGTCACCCTTTTCACGGTCAAGATTCACCCCTTAATTTTTTGTTTTTAATTATTCTATAGTAGATTTTTCATCGCTTCACATTGGAACAATTTTGATTTTTGTTTCATTCAGATCGGTAGACTGCTTGTGGGTAAAACGGCAAAACCACCCCCGGACACGCCTTTCTTTAGAGAGGTCGTTTTTCCCCTCAAACCCGTTTTCCGCAGTTGAAAAAAATACGTGTCCAATAGTTTTCAATGCTTTATCACATATATGAGTTTCAATAAAATCGATGGCGGACACTTGAGATAAGTTCCTTGTAAGCAGATGCTGATTTATCCAGGTCCAGTATCGACAAAATAGTGTATGATCCAGTATAGTTTTACATGTGCATAAAGTCACTTCATTCTATGCTTCACGATCGGTCAAATATTAAGACAGGACCCATTTCGCTCGACACTTGTGGGCTTGACTACAAATGAGCAAATGAAGATTTATCTTCGCAAGATTTAACGGGACTTCTTATTTTCGGGCTGTCTTTCCCACATGAAGACTGAACGTGGCTAGAGAAATAAGTGGTTAAGAATTTATGGCATGAGTTTCTTGGTAAAAAAAATCTATTCTAATTCTCGAAATCTCTGGCACATGTTACACTTTTTGTATATAGGAACGAGATTCCGTCCGTACGAACGATATTTCGTTTATAGAAGCAACATTTCATTCATGAATACAAGATTTCGTTCATTGGAACAACATTCATTTAATTACGCGATGCAAAGAAAACTGTACAAGTGCGACATCATAACGTATTTTCTATTGGGAGTACAAATAAGTCTCTGCCGTTCTTTTTTTAATAAAAAATTGGGCATTTATTGTGAAAGAACAGTACTTTATGTTTTATTGAAAGTATTGTCCATCGCTAGCCGCGACCTTTTCCCATCGTCCTGGCAGCTTGTGGATACCGCGTTGGAAGAACACTTCATCTTTTGAGGCTATCCACAAATCAATCCAATTGTTGGCATCTTCATATGATGTGAAGTGCTGCTCAGACAGGCCATGCGTTATCGATCGAAATAAATGATAGTCAGAGAGAGCAATGTCTGGTGAATACGGCAGGTGGGGTAAAACTTCCCAATTGAGTGCTATGAGTGACCCTTTCGCTTATGCCTGGCAAGCAGCATTTCACATGTGCAAAATCGGCGTTCAACGTTTCTCGGCTTCAGTTCATATGGAACCCAATGTCCTTGCTTTTTAATCATTCCCAACGATTTTAAACGATGTGAAATTGTTTGTTGAGTCACTCCTAATGTAAGTGCAAGTTCTTCTTGCGTTTGGCACGAATCTCCCTCCAATAAGGCTTCCAATTCCGCCGGATGTCCAACCTTACGATATGACGTTTTATATTTGACAATTTCAACCATAACCTCCTGGTAGGGTCATCTTTTGTCAAATGGCGGAGACTTAGTTGTCCTCCCAATATTATTAATCTGTTGGCTTGCGATTAATTTGTTTAGCCAAAATAGCTGGTAACCATGATTAAGTGTTTAAGTCCAGGCTTCCGCATGCATTATTGGTTGCGTGTACAAAATATTTAGCAGCGGTCTAATACGTGCTCGTACTACCACAAATAAGATGAGCGGATTTTCAACTTAAAATCGGAGTCCCAAGACAAAATTATCGTGATTTCACGAAAATTCGGTTTTCAACTAGGATATGTCGGGTCGACAAATAAGTGGACGCAGAACTGGTCTTCGAATAGACTGAGCCCTTCCCAGGGTGGATATTATTATCACGGTGAAAATTACTACCCGAGCGAAAGTTCTTCGCAGGGTGGAAGTTCTTCCCAGAGCGGTGGTTCTTCCGAGGGTGGAAGTTCTTCGCAGTATGGAAGATATGCCCGCAAAGGAAGATATGTCGAGGATGAAACTTCCTCCCAGGATGGAAGACCCTGGTACTCGAAATGCTCTTGGAAACAAGGATGTTTTTGGAACGCAGGAACTTCATCAACTACGGTAAGTCCTTCAATGGAAGGAACCATTTCCGAGAATGATTCGTCCTCACCGGAAAGTATGGTCCCGCAGGAAGTACCAAGCTCGGAAACAACGGAAAACCTCTCGACGCCTGAAGAATGTGCACGTACATGCGTAGTTGGCGAAAAGCCAAAAACGTGTTACTACCACTTTACAGTTGAGACTTACGCAACCCAGACGAGGGCCTGCAACTTTTGTACGCCGAACGAAACGACCCGTCTGACATCCGATTGCCAGTGCATAGTGGCCGATGGCGTCGACGTGGGCGGTATAAAAGTCGTCAATAGAATGTTCCCAGGACCTTCTATATTGGTCTGCCGCAATGATTACGTCGTCATAGACGTGGAAAATAAAGTTCACGGGAATGGCATCACGATTCACTGGCATGGGATCTTTCAAAACGGTTATCAGTATTACGACGGCGTGCCGTATGTGACACAGTGCCCCATCGCGGAAGGAACGACTTTCAGGTATCAATGGAGAGCGAAAAATTCCGGCACTCATTTCTGGCACTCCCACAGCGGTCTTCAGAAGGGCGAGGGTATGGAGGGATCGATAATCGTTCGCGAGCCAAAAGTTAACGAGCCCAACAACGAACTCTGGGACTATGACGAAATCGACCATGTGATCTTTATCAATGATTGGATGCACGACTCCGTCGAGGCTCATTTTCCCGGTAACTTGCATCGGAACATACTACAAATGCCCGACAATTATCTTATTAATGGCCTCGGCCAATGGACGGTTAGTGCTCATTGTTTCTTTCCTACATGTGGCTTTTCCTTGAAGAAGGGACAAAAAAACGTTCTGCTGATACACGAATGTCCCCTACAGGATCCATTGACAGGAATTACCAACAGAAGTCCTTTAGCCACTTTTACGGTGACACCAGGTGGTCGTTATCGTTTTCGTATGATTAACGCCTGCTGCTTGAACTGTCCCGCCCAATTGACAATACAAGCACACAATCTGACCGTTATCGCAACCGATGGCGAATCCGTGCTACCTGTAACTGTCAATAGTATCACTTCCTTTTCCGGTAAGTCCAAGTAAAATTCTGTGCACGTTGGCATAGTTAGAAAAAAATGTTCTTGGTCCTTCCCAAAAATCTCTCTAGTTTCTCTAAAATTCGACCTACGCTGATAAAAAATGGTTTTTTGAAAATCCTAAAATAGACACTTGAAATGGGAGATCCCGGTCAACTCATCAATTTTGCTATTGATTAAATGAAACATGTCACAGGCCTAGATAAAATTGTTCAATTACCTTACTCAACAATTACATGCTTATTACAAAACATGATGTCTTTATTTTTATTCAATTTCATAGTTAAGTAAGCTGTTGGTAATTTTTTTTTCACGTCATTTCTGACAGCCGAGCGTTATGATTTTGTTCTTAACGCTGACCAAGCACCGGGAAGTTATTGGATTCAAGTTCGCGGCCTTGGTGAGTGCTTTCCCCTGCAGGTTCAACAATTAGCCATTCTTCGTTACGAATCGGCCGATCAAAGTGAGCCTGCACTCGAGAGACCATCTTACAGAGGGGGCCTTGACGCAGGGCTTGTAATTCATACATCATTTAGTCACAGTAACAATGATTTTGAAAAAAAGTCTCTGATTGACTTTTTTGCTTTGAGGTTCTCAATCAAATAAACGTTCGTTGCGATGGTTCACCCGCGGCCGCGAACGTCGTATGCATCAGTCAACTTGAGAGTGCGGAATCCGTGGATCCAAGGATTCTGCAGAAAGAGCCCGACGTAAAGTTGTTCATACCCTTCGGGTTTCACGACTATACGGAACGAGAACTCTACAGACCCGGCACATACCAGAACTTCATAGGTAATTTAACACTAGTATAATTGGAACTTTTTCGAAGTTTGCACACACGAATTACTTTATTTCACGCTGAGATAATATAATAATAGATAGCAAAAAAATTATATACAGGGTGTCCCTCTTATTTCTGTCACGCAAAATAACTCGGTAATTATCGACGTCACAAAAAAATGTTCCAGACAAAAGTTGTACGGTGTAAAGGGGGCCATCAAACGCGACGAATTTTTTGTATTTCGATGGAGGCGCTGGCGCACATGATACTGACCTTGAATGACCTTGAACGACTTTGACCCTCTAATGTTTTTATGCGGCTTGAGGTGCTCCACAAGATGGTTGAATAAAAAATTACACTTCCATTTAAAAAAGTGAAGGTGACTCTCACTGTGCGTCAGCGCCTCCGCCGAAGTGAAAAAAATGGTCGCATTTGATGGCCCCCTTCACACCGTACAACTTTTGTCTGGAACATTTTTTTGTGACGTCGATAATTATCGAGTTATCTTGGGTGGCAGAGATAAGAGGGACACCCTGTATACCGAAAAGTGTTTTCTTCTGTAGAAATTTGACATATCGATAATAAAATTTAATAAAGCTTAGGTAATGAAATAATAGATTAAAAAATTATTATATATACCGAAAAGTGTTTTGCTCTGTAGAAATTTAATATTTACTTTCCTGACGTATTTAGTGTAGTTCCGATAGTCAAGAGCGTGTAATGTGCATGAAAGATCTTCCATCCTCAATGCACACGCCAAATGTGTCGCGAAAATGAAGTCGTACAAAAAATATTTCCTTGAAAACAAATTATGCTTTCGAAGGTACATATGATGGAAATGTTTTTCGAAAAATTGTCGATAAGCCTGTGAGATGTCACCGTGATATTTAATATTCAAATTCGGCACAGACATATTATTTTTGCATAATTGGGAAACATGAGTAATGAAAAATGGGGAAAGTTGTTCAGACGACTGCATTTTAGCGGCTTATTTGGGATGTCCATTCAAAATACGACACACACACACACGGAAAAATAAAATGGCATGTTCGTTTTTTATTTGGCGGACGTTTTTGAGATTTCAATGCCAACTTTGTTTTTTTTTCAGAGTCAATCTATATTCGAATGTCAGAGTTCTGTTTTATGTAAAAATAATTCAGTCTCGTTCGAAACATTTTTATTACCACATTTTTATTAAGGCCTGAGGCCACCCTAGAGGCCGAGAAAATAGGCTTTTCGGGGGTTTTTTTTCAGAAAAACCACAAAATAAATCGAGATTATCAAAGAGGGTGTTTATCATACATAACAGGGACTGTATATAATAATTGGTTGAACCCATTAATTTTAAAATGGCGGCTGTGCAGCGTTTATCTCAAAACTGCATTTTTTAAGTTGGCCGGAAATATAACTCAGACAAATTTCAACCGATTCACTTGAAATGTTGAATATATCTTGAAAAATACACTGTCTATGGAAGTACGTAGGATTTTTTTTTATATTGCATAGTTCATTTGTTATTAACAATTATCTGACGATGTTTTAGGCAAATTTGTTTGAAAGTGAAAATTTTGTCAGACAATTCTTAATAACAAATGAACTATGCAATATAAAAAAAATCCTACGTACTTCCATAGACAATCCATTTTTCAAGATATATTCCACATTTCAAATGAATCGGTTGAAAATTGTCTGTTATGTTTCCGGCCAACTTAAAAATGCAGTTTTGAGATAAACGCTACACAGCCGCCATTTTGAAATTAATCGCTTAAAAAAAATTATTGTATACAGACACTGATATGTATGATAAACATCCTTTTTGTAATCTCGATTTATTTTGTAGTTTTTCTGGAAAAAAATCCCCAAAAAGCCTTTTTTTCGGCCTCTAGAGTGGCCTAACGCCTTAACTAGCTTTGCTTGTTGTCTATTTGTCTGTTCAGTACAAATTTTGCAATCGATTTTAAACTAACTTCTGGATGAGCTAGAAGACTTGAAACTTTGAACATAGCTCAGACCTGGATGACAGACAAATAAACAGATAGGCAAGTCTGTCCCAGAGAGAGAAAAAGAGAGAAAAAATGTGCGAAAAATAAATTTAAAAAATATATATAGTTCAGTGAAACAGAATTTTTTAAAAAATAATAATAAAAAAAATAATAATAATATTAATAGTGAATAGTGCATTAGTGACGATTTCTACGATGGTGAAGGAGACAGTACCTCAATGCAAGCGACGCCTAGAGAAGGAGAAACAAAATTTCACACGCACAAGACTAAAAAGCAGCAAATTAAATTATTTAAATAAAAACAAATAAAAAATTAAGCACGTTTCGAAACGTGGGGCGCATGCATAGATAATAGTAAGGAGTGTAGGGAGTAGCTGTCGATGAGAAAAGTCACACACCAGTTCATATCATTTGCAGTGTAATACAATTATTAGTGACTTAGGTGAAAACTATTCATGCATCAATTATCTATTACATGCGCGCCACGTTTTTCGTTTTAGATCCTACAAGTTTTTTCATAGCTACTAAAAATTCACAATTACAAATTTTTAGGACAATCTGTATGCGATTGGGAATGTGTATTGAGTTATAAATCTGTATGGGGCTAGGAGAAATTAATTTATATTTTTACTCCCCTTTAAAAACGTGGTAACCTTTTTTTTTATTTAAATAATTTTATTTGATTATCACTTACGGAGCCTTCGCACAATGTAATGGCAAGCTTTATTTGTTGCTCGAGAACCAAGAAATTTATTGCGATACATTTATCACGTTAACATCATTGACTTCTTCAGTTGAGTATTTGTTTTCATTTCCGTTTTCTGTGAACATCTACCCACTTGCAAGCAGAATTATAATTCATCAATACAATATTGGATGGACGTTTAGATTTCTCTTGAGTAATTTATTTTTAATTACTTTTTTTAGTTATAGTTTTTTCGGATATTGAGGTGACAGAGAATACTGTAATAAGTGATAGCACTTGTTACAATTATTCTTAGTGATAAAACCGACAAAAGTGAAGGTTGAATTAAATTTATAATATCTTTAGATAGCAGAAAAAGTTTAAATTATTTTTATTCGCGGGTAGCAAGATGAAATTTCAATGACCCGCTGCACTTGTGTGCTGCTTGGTTTTCTGAAAAACGTCGTCGATCACTTTCAGCACTTATCATCATTTGCTGGGCTTATTTGTTTCGCGTCAAAATCAGAATTATACGGTGCCATATTTCCAAAAATAATCGTCAAATAAAAAAATGTTCTCGAGAAAACTAAATTGTTTTTTTATGTGCAATATGATTCGCCATATCGAATATAGGTTCCCATTTTATAAAAACTCGGGTTTGAAATCAACTTTAGAACGCCCACCCAATGAAGAATGAATCAGGCCATTGCACTCGCTCTTCAGCGATTTTGGTTTTATATATTTTTCATTTTTTTTCGAATTATTTTGATGTCTTAATATAAATAGAACATCTTAATATAAACATAAATAGGACCCTGTATATAAGTTTTCACATCTTTTGACTAAAAATATTCAAGACTAAAAATGTTGAATATTGATCAACAGGCTTGAAATGTTTGTAAAATACAAGAAAATAACATATATTATTTTTGGACAGTTCCCCTGGCCGTAAGTGAAGTCGTGGCCACAATGGGAGAAAACATCACAAACGCCCTACCACCATCGACCCTAATTTCGCAGAGAGATGAAATTCCCGAAGATCAGTTTTGCACTTTGGAAAGCAAACCGTCGAAATGCAACAACAGTTCTGTTTGCGAGTGTTCTTTGGTCGAGAAAATTCCTCTCAATTCGGTCGTCGAAATTATTCTGGTCGATGAAGGTCGTGATGAAAAAATGCTTCAAAGTTTGACATCAATCGTACAATTAGCGAAACAATCAATACGAAGCTGCTTGATTAACTACGCAGGTCGCATCCCCGGTGTGTCTCATCCGTTTCACTTGCACGGTGCAAGTTTCTACGTGATTGGCGAAGGGGTCGGTGACGATTACAACATATCGAGAATCGACGCTGCAAGGGTCAGAGAACTTGACGAAATGGGTATGATGACGAGACGTTTGAGCAGCCCGCCGCGCAAAGATACCTACGCTGTATTCAACAATGGATTCTCAATTATTCGCTTTGTCGCCGATAATCCGGGTAATACACGGTCTTACATATATGTGGGTCCGGAAACTCCAGTGGTGCGGGAAATTCTTTTTCGTATGCGAAATTCACTTTAAGGCGTTACCCCCACTTGTAGCGCAAAAAAAGGCCTTTTTCATGAATTTTTTTAAAGAAAACTACAAAACTTTTTTAATCGATCAATATACCATCTCAAAGAACACATCTTGAAGGACTTTCAGTAATTTTTTTATTGAAAAATATTACATTGCTTACTGGCAAATGGCCGTCAATGAAATAATGTTTTTATATACACGGTTTGCGGTGACCAACATTGCGGCGAAGTGGATCATCTGAAGAAAAAAATGCGGATGGATTTAGTCAAATATAAGTATCAACTAGTCTTTAATCGAAGGATTTTAAAAAATATTCATTTTTCACAAAATGGCGGACAGCCAAAGTTAATGGTTCGATTTTAACGAAAAAAACGGCCGTTTTTTGGCTATAAAACGGCCATTTTTTTTTTCGAAAAAAAAATCGAACGATTAAAGACTACATTTTTATGTATTAAATAAAGCCTGCAAAATTTCAAGAATATCGGTTCATTAGTGTTCGAGTAATCTTGGTCACCGACTTCAGAAATGTCATTTTGAGAAAAACGCGTTTAAAGTTTCTCTTTCAACGCTCATATCTCAGTCAATTTTGTTCGGATCGACTTGAAATTTTCAGGACATATTCTCAGATACGTATACTGAAAAAAAATGCAATTAAAAAAATCGATTTTTTTTCAAAATCGCAAGTGGGGGTAGCCCCTTAATCTGTCGTCACAAGCGTCACTGCTATCGGTCGGGATATTTCGTGGGGTAAGGATGAAAATACGAAATAGATAGATGGCGCCCCTCACGGTGAAGTTCTTTGCAATTTTTGTTTGCAATAATGACGACAGTATCATTCCAGTAATGTAAATGAAGGAAGAACGAGTTCGGTTGTTTGGCCGTTAGAATTCCGTTCAATGCAATATCGGTCGATTCATCGTACTTCAAAATGTTTTTCAAAAACAGTGGGTGATTATTTTAATTGCTACCCAAAATCGCTGCCTGCTACTTGTTGAAATATAAATTGAGTTTTCGTCAATCTTTTAAACTTGCACGTACGGCCTTTAATTTCTTCTAGCTTGACTCCCATTTTGGGATCGCGCAAGAGTGAGGCATTTCGTATGAAATTGTACATCGCGATGAAAATGTGCCACTCGTTCTGTCGCTATTTTACCATGTGCTAGGTTTGACCGCGGAAGAAAATCTACTAATTGTAAGGAACATTTATCACACAGCAAGGTGCGGTGGCGATAACGTGAATTGTAATTGCCAAGTTTTTGGAAATGTCCCGCACCACCACAATTCGCCTGAGTTCCGAGACCATGTGGCAGTGCAAAGCAAGAAAAAAATCGACATTATCAAAAGAAAAGCCCGATTGCCAGGATGTGTATTTTTTTCAATTAATTTTTCGGATTATTTAATTAGGTATCATTATTTGTTTTAGGCTACTGGCTTTTCCACTGTCACTTTTTGTATCATCTGGCTGTTGGTATGGCTGCTGTATTTCAAATTGGCGAAGCCAGTGATTTACCACCGATTCCGAAAGGTTTTCCGGTCTGCGGAAATTTTGTTCCACCGATTGCTGATGATTCCTGAAGGTGGGAAGATTCCGTGACAACCTGGACAGATTTAGTAATTTTTATAATTTAATCGATCAATAAAGACATGAAAAAGACATTTAATTGGTTGAACGACCGCAAACGAAATTCAGTATGCCCATTCCAGCGATTTTTTCTCTGCAATTCCGATATTCTATCTTGATGCTTTGTCTTGAATGTTTCGTTTTCCAAATGCAGATGAAGATACTTGCTCGACTTCATACGTCGATATTATTGTATAATCCATGAAAGAAAAATTACGCAATTACGTTTATTTTTCCCCTAAAAAACTTAATTCCAATTTTCAGATCGATCTTTTTCCATAGTCTCAAAAACTCTTCGCAACCTTGATGAAAAAAAAATTGATTAACGGGGTATCCCTCTCGGGAAGCGCAATATGAAGGGTCAGGATGATGCATTTTTTTCTCATAACACGTTGGTTGGAATAAGTTGATTTTTTCCCAGCATGTTGTACACATGTTTGTGGTTACAATGTAATTTTTTCGGAAGAAAATCTTTCAGTGTTCGTGGTGCTGCAGTTGGTGTTACAGACCTCCAGCGGTGAAACCCGAAACGGCGGGATCTCTACCAGGCTCAAATGTATTTTGGAACGAAACCAAAAAATGTTTTCTTCGAACATATCCAACTGGCTATGGTTTCGCGATCCACTTTTTGGAAATTCGAAAAATACGAAAAATGACAGCTTCTCCAAAGAAACCTCATTTTTCTCTTGAAAAACAGCATGCTGAAGTCATTGATATTAACAAATGATTCGTCCAATTAAAAAATGCGATCGTGAACCGAAAATGACAACTGTTTGAACGCTAACTGTGCAAGTTCAAGTCAATTGTGTGAAAGTTACTCAAGGTATCAATCCCGCCATGTCAAGATATGTCGGTTCGAGATCGCGTTCAAACTTGACGGATCGCGGTAAACTCGACGCACATTGTTTCACTAAAATAGATGTACTAGGTGCGCAGCTAAGTTTCCGGATTTTTTTTGACCAGTGAAAAATAGAAAATTTCAAGACAAATACAAAAAATGGTTCATTCGAAGTATTGTCACTCGCTATTTACACATTTTCGCCATATCTCTGGCAATACATAAATACCGCGACGATAAAAAGACGCGTCTTTGGGCTGAAACCATTCATCCAACCAATTTTGTACTGCATCGTAATTGGCCAAGTGTAGCCCACCCAAGCCATGCGCCATCGACCGGAACCAGTGATGGTCTGAAGGGGCCAGGTCTGGCGAATACGGCGGGTGCGGTGCAGATCCCATTTCAGTGTTTTTACGGTGTCCTGGACGATGGAACTGCGATGGCACAGAGCGTTGTCGTGCTGCAATATCACACGTTCGTGTCTCGAGTCCCATTCTGGCCGTTTTTCGAGCAATGCGTGGTTCAAATTGATTAGTTGTTGTCAGTAGCGATGCCCATTGACAGTTTCGCCCGGTTTCAGCAGCTCATAGTACACGATTCCTTTCTGGTCCCACCAAACGCAGGGCATTGTCTTTTTTCCGAAGCGATTTGGCCGTGCCGTCGATGTTGACGCTTCGCCAAGTGAAAGCCACGATTTCTGCGTTTGGGATTCTCGAAATATATCCATTTTTCATTGCCAGTAACAATTCGATGCAGGAAACTCTTTCTGTTCTGCCGCAACAGCAACATTTCGGAAGTGACTCTTCGATTTTCCGTTTGTCTCTCAGTCAACTCATGCAACACTCACTTTCCTTCCTTATGAATTTTTCCCATGGCGTGCAAACGTTTCGAAATACATTGCCGGGTCACAGTTAATGCCTCGGCAAGTTGATCTTCTGTTTGAGTGTCATCTCCATCCAATGACGCTTGCCGATCGGCGTCCGCAAATGTTTGCGGTCTTCCCGAGCGCTCCTTGTGCCCAGTCTCAAAATCGCCACTTTTGAACCGCTTGAACCAATCTTCACACGTTGTTTGTGATGGTATATGTTCGCCGTAGGCCTCCTCAAGTAACCAACGTGCTTCAGCTGCTATTTTTTTAGGTTGAAGCAGAAAAGCAATGCTTCCCGCAAATGCTGTTTATTTGGCACAAACTTTGACATTTTCGAGGTTAGAAAAAAGGTCGTTGTGTTGCGATATTTGTTCATATTACGACTGAGTATTCTTAGCAGATGTTCAAGCTATGAAGACACCCAATTTCAGACCTGTATGCTGACTACATGGGTCGCTAGCGCCATCCATGTGAGAAACCCGGGAACTCAGTTGCGCACCTAGTAACTTCGTCAATGTGTAGAATTCCAGGGTTGGTCTTAAAATATTCTTGAAAGTTCACACTATAAAAATATGCAAAAAAAAGATTTCTTGAAGTTTTCAGAGAGGGATACCCCTTTGACCAAAATATTTCAAATTCAGGATATTGCGGAGATATTTTTAAAGGTATAAAATGGAACGGGAAGTCAAACCCAGTGTGCAGCCATACTCAAAGTGTGCTCCGCGGAGCCCTGTGGCTCCGCCGAAAAAAAAACAACTTCATATCTCCCAAAAAATGGAAATAATTTCATGAATTTACAGTGGAATTAATACATTTCCATGTAGAGTACCCATATTTATACGATTTTCGACAAGAGTACGATAACCCGGGCGCCAAGATTTGACGGTGAATTTAGGGTTATCAAGTCAAAATAAACAAAATATGAAGAGTGGTAAAAGTTGACGTTTCGCTTATTATGCGTTCAAATTAGAATTTTTCGATAGTTATAAAAAATGACGAATTTGCGAATTTGAAAATTCCAAGCAACATCAAGCAATGTAAATTGGGAATTTATAGTTTTAACAGTGTCTCAGAATCCAAAAATGTATTTTAAATACCACTACCATGTTTTCCTCGCTTATAAGTGCAACTAGACAGAGAGTGAAGTAGTACTTTTAATCGCTAAGAGTCCCAAGAGGCATTCAAAGTGTACTGTTCATCCCTCTTCGGACTTGTAAGGCTCTAAGCTTATGTAAAATCCAACGTTTAGTAATTTGGCGTAGTAATTATATGGCATTATAATCTTGGAATTTATGTTGAAAATCATATAAATACTATGTTTAGTTTTATTTATATAATACCACTGAGCAAACCCAAACAAAGAAATACTTTTTGAAGCTCGCCTGGTCAATTTTCGTTATGCGATAAAATAAAGATATTGTACCCATGTGCCAACAACAATCGTTGAATTTTGGCGTATTTCCAATGACCACTAAAAGCGCTCATAATTCCTTAAGGGGGGAACCTCCTCCAGATAGCAATTTCTTTTTATTGCTTTAACAATTCATTTAGTATCTGAAGAATATATTTCTAAAGTTTGAAGCCCAACAGAAAGTCCTATAGGTCCCTAGAAAGTCACCGAAGTAATGCCCTTCAAAAGAACCGAGAGTAGGTAAACGAGCGCGCGCCCTTTGTGGCCTCCACCTTTTAATTTTTTAGACAAGCTAGTTTGCTAGTTTACTTTTTGTATAATAGGGAGCACATCCGACGATTGTAAAGAAAAATCCGTGCTGTGTAACCGTCGTTTTTCGTTTTCACACAAACAGTTCACACAAAAAGATAAAAATGCAGTCCAGATTAGTGCTTTACTAAAAGAAGGCTTGCTTAATGGCCCTGGCATCGCAAATTAAGCTTGGGCAATCAATAATATGTTAATAAATAATTAATTGATTTATTAATAAATAAATCAGTCTAAACTCTACTTTTCAAGAACGAACACTTGAAGCAAGTTTTTCTCGAAACTCGTTTTTTTTCCGTGCCGTGGAATGTAACTCAAAAAGTAATGAAGAAATCAACTTTAAATTTTTACAGAATTTCTTTATCTTATCGGCGCTTGCACAAACCTAAAATTTTGCATACATTGTTTTAATAAATATTGTTGTTAACAATTTGTTTATTTAAAAAGGTTATCTTTTTGTCCTCAAATTTTTTCCAATTTTTTGCTAAATTTAGGTTCATGCAAAGCGAAATGACTTATTTTAATGAACAAAAAATGGTTCGTTGATTTTTTAGTTTACTACAAGGACCTGGGCGTTCTACGGCGCAAACTTTAGGAGCCAAGTTCGAGCACGTCTAGCGCCGCCATTTTGTTTTTTTCCCTCGTGAAATTTTTTTTTGTATTCATTTAAATATCAATATTATTATGCAATTTGATTCATTGCCATAAATGCTCTCAATTTTTTGTAAAATGTTATTGAAAAACCAGTTGTCTGGAGGTGGTTTCCCCCTTAAAAAAGTCAAAACGACAATTTTTTTATTCTTGAAATTCTCATTATTTTTGTTCAAATATCAAGAATCAACGGTCAAAACTTGGCGCCCCGGATTTCGTACTATCCCCGGATTTTCATTAATAAATAAACATAAAACCGGGTATTGCTTATTTTAGGGCTCCATAAAATATTTATTCGCTAAAAAAGTTTGAGAACCGCTGGTCTAGTGGTTAGCGTGCTTGCATCTAAACAGAACAGGGAAAGGTCACAGGTTTGAAACCCAGCCTCGTAGTCTCGGAGAAAAATACATACGAGCGTAACGTAGCTTCAGTTGCACAAAGGTGTCACACACATGGCCCGGTACGTGTGTGTGTCGTGTGCGAATAACCTGTAGATCGTGCTCCATTTCTCAACGAAACTCGAGGTAGCTCCGAAACTGGGAAGCGAACCTGGGACCGGCTGTGTCGGTAGAGGTTTTCCGCAGTTTCCCTATGCCCATATCAGAAATGTCATGGTGAATATGAGAAAGAGGGGGGGATGTCGGCTGCGGCTGTCAAATGGGGAAAAAGTGGAATGTGGAACACGTCCAATACAATATATGGATTAAGAACCTTGGAATTACCAACGTCTGTAAAATTCCCCATAATACAATATTTCATGGCATATTTGCCCAGTCACTAGGAATAAACTGCCATTACTTTGAATGAACATGAATCATTCTAACACAATGGATATCGAAAAGTCTTGGCAAAATGTATCCAAAGTTGAGCAATCGAACAATAAATATCGTAGTTCGTACTACACTAAATAAAAAATATAATGTTTAGTTTAAAAAATAAATAAATCAATATCTTTTAGAAATTGTTATCTGTTAGAAAAGAATATTTTTAAAATTTATGAACGTCCGTTGAGTTCCCCAAAATACAATAGATCGTCGCAAGTTTTCCTAAATACCAACAATGAACTTCTGTTACTTTGATGAATCATTCTAACATAACGAATGTCCAAAAGTCGTGCTAGGAAAATTAATCGGACTTTAAGGGGTGAGGCCACAGTAACGGGTATAAAATCATGTGCGAAATTAACAATTTTTTTCGTATGAAAAAGTTATTCACTCATAAAATTAATTGCACATCTATTTAGTATGAATATCAAGCTGTTAGGAACTTTTTTTTTTCGATGTACAAAATGGCCGACTACTAATATTTTTTTTGTTATCTATTTTTAGGCGCTCCGTGGCGTGACATTTAGCATCCACAATTTTTTACCTAGAACAAAAAACAAAAATTCTCGTCAATCTACATTAGAATACCTAGAGAAGTACGTACGGAATTTAAAAAATATTGTTTAATTCAAAAGTTGTAGGTATTTGAAAGTTGTTGTGGTTGTAGGAATGAATTTTCAGTGAAAAATTTCGTATAACACTGCTCATAAAATGAAAAGTATTCGATTAATCAGAAATTCCGTACGTACTTCTCTGGGAAATGCAATTAGAAACTAAGCTGCAATTGGAAAAAAGCTGTTTCCAGAAAAACGCGTTTAAAGTTTTCCATATGCCTCTGGCCGTGCCAGAGATGGGCTTACGTTCGATCGAATTCGAATCGAATAGTAACTTATTCTTATCATGATAAAGCACCGTTTGAGCGAGAAAAAAAAATCGATTTTTTGAAAACTCTACTGTGGCCTTACCCCTTAAGGAGTTACGTCGGTTTCGATGCCAAAAAAGCATATTTTCTCTATTAAAAAAAATATAATATAAATACAAATTATTTTATGCAAAATGTTAAGCACATAAAAGAGCACCATTTAAACAAAATTAAAAAAAAAATTCATCCAAACATTTGGGAACTTCAGCCGGTGGGACCTGGTTTCCGGAGAACCCTCAAAAAAAGTGTCCTCGTGGTGGTCAGGATGACTCATGAAAGCTTTATCTGAAATTTGAAAACCACATTTTGTCTGTTAGTAGATAAGTATAGCTCGTGATTGAACGAAGGATTTGAAAAAATCTGAAATTTGAATTTTTGGCAGAGTTGTATACAAAATAGTTCAATTTTTGGTACAATTTACCTTACGTATAGCCTCCTAAAATGAATTGTAATCGAAAAACGACCCTCGTTGAATCACTCGCCAATGCTATTGTGAAGAAGTGTGCAAAATTTCAATAAGATCGGTGCATTAGTTTTTGAGAAATCATGTCCATCGACTTCAAAAATAGTGCTTTGAGAATAATGCGACACACCTGCACCGCTCCCGGCCGGTCTTTCCCAACGGAGGGAATTCCCAAAGGCTCTCTCTCTAGACTTTCACTCCGATTGACTTAAAACTTTCGGAGACTATTCTAGACATATTGTACTATTAGATAATACAATTTTAAAAAATCGATTTTTTAAAATTTCCAAACCCACGAAAGCCCTTAAGCAATCGAGCGTAAACATCGAAGTTCGTACTGTGATGAAAAAAATGACATACTTCATTGCCTACAAATTGGGGTCATCTATGTTAAAATGAAATTAATATCTTTTAGGGCCCGTGTGATAACAACGGCATGATATATGTAATTCCGTTGACGAGGATCACTCGTATCGCAAGTTGATTTGCAATGCCTCACACAATTCAATATGTATGATGACGACAGTCTTCTGGCTGCTTAAATATTCTAATGAAGTTTGTCTCGCTGGAGCGTGCTGTTTTTTTTCGTCTTCTTTTGTCAACGAGGCGCCGTATGTGGAATTGCAATTTGTCACGTTCGTGACTTCTGTCAAAGCTGGTCTCACGGGCGTGCAATTACAAAAGATTCTCAACGATCTCTATGCCAAATCGCCGATCCGTGAAAGAATTGGATATGTGTGTCCTCACGTGTACAGTAGCCGTTTAGACGAGCACACGTCAGAGAAAAAGTCTTCGGGATTCGAGTCTTCTCACGGGATCATTCCGTTTTTCTTTCCTACTCAGTTTTTTTTGTCTTGTTCCTTGCAGCAGAGATAGTTGACCGACTTAAGAACCGTGGCAGAGAGAATCCTTTCACCCGAGGATGCTCGGAACACTTCATAAAAGTCGCTCTAATGCCACATTTCCCCGGCACACTGTTGTTCCGCATTTACTAATTTATCACTGCAATTCTTGTCCTCGCGAAATCAATTTTTGATGCTTCTTTTCTTGAATCACAAACAAGAAATTGTCAAAAATGAAAAATGACTAAAAATCGTACGACTTGTCTAAAATTTTACGAAAATTTTCGGACAAGTCTTTGAAAATGTACACAATTAATATTCACTTTGAAAATTCTTATCTCCATTACTGAAAAGATTGTCCACGTAAGGGATAACACCACTCTAGGATTATGGAAAAATCGGTTTTTTTTTGCTTGAAAAAGACTTTGGGGTCTTAAAAACAATATGCAATTGGTCTTGTAGCGATTTTTTTTAAAGGTTCAATTATCATTTTTGCCGCAGCGCCTCGGACTTCTTTCAGGCGCCTCGTACAACTTTGAACGCGTTTTTCTCGAAACCACTTTTTCAAACTGGGAGGACGAATTACTCGAACACTTTTGCATGGGGCGATTTGAAATTTTGATAGTAGCTTCACAATTACTTTCTCTATGGAAGTACGTAACCGTTTTTTGATTAAATGTAAACTTTTTTTATGAACAATTTACTGCTTACTTTTTGGGCAAAAAATCGATTTAATTCTTTGAAAGAGCGCCATTTTTTCAAAATTTGATGAAAAAAATCCCTACGTAGTCCCATAGCTAATAATATATAGATTATAATTTTTTGGTTTTTTTGTATTAAATAAACCCTATCAAAACAAATCCTATTCCTTTTTTCATACTCCCAAAATGAATGGTCAAAGTGAGGCCTTGTTTTCTGCCGCTAGAGTGGTATTATCCCTTAAGGGGAGGTACCTGAGTAAACGGCAAGAAAAACAGGTAAACTTCGGGAATTTCTATCTCAAAAACCAATGTTTCAATTGTATCCGGGTTTTTTTTGGAAAATATGCACATTGAGGTATGTTTAGGAACGTTTAAAAATAAATGCGTTGATTGGAAGCGATTCAAACGCGATTATTTCTAAACATAGTTTTCAAAGTCGGTGCCAGATGTATCTCGAAAACGGCTTGTGCGATTTTGACCAAATTCGGATACAATATTTTTCGATACTTTTTCTCGTTCGCCACGTAGGATTTTATTGTAATTTTTATTTTTGACGGAATTGCGAGCGTTTTAATTTAACATTCGTTTTTCGTTCGCAGTTCCCGACGATTTTGGATTGTATGCACATTGCATAAAAAAGCAATGGTTATCAAATGAAAAACCCCTATGTGGCGAACGAGAAAAACTTAGTAGACGTGAAATATCAAAACTGAGTTTCGAACAATTTGATTACAAAGAAAATTGAAGCTTCTACCGATGTATGATGGTATGTAGAAAGCAACCTTGAATTTTTGTACGTGACGCTGAATGAGCTTATTTTTAAATTCTGTAGGTGAATGAGTTAACAGATTTACAATTTTCAAATCGAAGGATATCACGAATCAGCGACAGCGCTTCGAGCCTGAAATGTATAATACAGAAGTGTTTGAATAAAAATTTGCTTATGGACTCCGTGTCATTTTTATCCGCTGGCGAGTCTCCTCCTACGCTTCGTACATACATATGCGGTTTACTTACGGCGCACAACAACATAAAACTATAAATTCCTGCGTTCTATTCAACATTGTTCGAAATTCGATATAAATAATTTCGTCGATTCATGAAAATTAGAAAGATCGGCGATTTTTATTAAAATACTGTTTCTACTACAGCAAAAGAAAAACAAGAAAATACAGGTAACTGTCAGTCGAGACAGTAGCGGAACAATCATAGTCATTAAATCATATTGGTCAACGATTTTTGTCCTCCTCAGATCGCCGTTACAGCATTGCAAGATCTGACCCGATTTTGTCGAAAATTGTATGCAATTAATAGAGAATAAATAATACATCAAATCCATTACAGATAGAAAGGGTCAAAGTTGTCGTGACGAACGAGTACGTTGTGTAGAGGTACTTTTCTCAGGTTCATTATACGGAACGACACAGCTCCGTGGTCATTTGTGTTAATGCAATAGAAAGTCATACAGTCTTTGTGCATTCTACGCCTACTCAAGAGTCGGAGCACCGAACACTTTCGGCGCTCACTTCCGTTCTTGGCATTAATGACATCGATAAAAATGCCTCATCGGGTCAAGGATACGGGAAAGCCGAAAAAAATAGCTTACTTGTGTAACAATTGCAAGGAAAAGAAAACAATTGTGTAATGACGAGTCGTTCGTATTTTATGCTGGCTGGAGAACTATCTAAATTCTTAATCATAAAACAAAGGCATTGCATTTATTTTTGTATTTTCCCCGATAAAGAGATCATACGAAAAATTAGGCTCCGATTTCTTTAGACGATTAAAAAAACGAAAATGTTCAATGTGCACTTTGAGAACTGAGTTTTGTTTAATTAACTTTAATTAACTTTTTCAATTAACAACTCATAATTGTTGGGTAATGAAAAATGATACTAATGTTTTGGCTAGTAAGGAAAAAAAAGATCACAATCTTTCAAATTTACAATCTCATTGGCGAAGCTTTTTCGGCACATGAATTTTTGTAGGATGTATCGGCAAAAATAGTTATTTCCAACAAATTTCTATTGAATGTCAACCCCAGCGTGTTCCCGTTCGAAAAATGACAACACTTTTTCCGTTGAAAAGAATGAATATTTTCGAGACTCTTGCATGTCAGTCGCCAAACATGTCCGAAGTTGCAAAACTAGAGGGGGAAGATACCTTTAGGCACGGATTTTTTTTCTAATTTTCATGACGTTTTTTTAACGTAATAGTCTCGCTAAGGCGTTTTTCTATGGATTTACATGTTATTTTGAGGACACATTCAAGACACTATTAAGTGATTACCTGCAAAATTGCAAAATAATTCACCGCTGTATATCCGAGATATTGGCCATCAAAGATTTCACGGTTTTACACGTGTTCTTATGGGGAACGGTGGAAAATTTCACATTTCATGCAATAACTTCAAAACTTTTCTACAGCTTTTTCTTAAAAGAATCTCAATTACAGAGGAACATATGACGTAATGGGTAAAAAAAATCGTGAATTTTGACCGTCTCGCTTCAGTGATGTAGCGAATTAAATTAAGCAATGTCTAGCGACACTAGCGCCACAAAGCGACTGCAGCAGACTAGAACCGGCAATCTGACAGCGCTGCAAGCGTTCAGCGCGTTCATCGGTAGAAAATGTATCTAGAGACGCGGCAGATTTTTTATATTACTATATATAGTAGTATATATATTTTGACCTAGCAATATATATATATATATATATATATATATATATATATATATATATATATATATATATATATATATATATATATATATATATATATATATTGCTAGGTCAAAATTAGTAAATGAATAAAATAAAAAAATCGTTGAAACAAAAAAAACTTGTATTATTAATTCATCGAAGTGGAATTTATCAATTCAACGGTTCACGATATGATGTCCCAAATTTTCGTTGTTCATAACCTCTACATGGTTCTTCTTTTCGTATTCTCTTTTTGCGCGGGTCATAGTTTTGACCGCTTTTCTATTTTTGGCGATCGTTTTTCGTTTGGAAAATTTGCCTTTATGTTCAACTTGTTCAATTATTCCGGCCACAGCTCAAATTTTGCATTTCCGTTTATGCTAAATATCACGACAAAAGTTCGTGGGGCTTGTGACGTTGCCACGATCTCCGCGCTCGCTAGACTACAGTAGTGTGTGAATATCCGTATACGCAAAGTGTCTACGTATTAGAAGCCGGAATGGATAGTCTGATACAAAAGAGAGGGTTAGGTGATGGAGGGAACGTTGATGTTTTTGAAACTCTGAACATTATATTAGATGTTTTCTTCATTACTTTATAAGTTTTTACATCCTCATAAGATGTACAACCTACATTATAAATTAAGATACTTCGTACATTAAGGGGTTTGATGCAGTCAGAGGCGTGAAAAAACGAGCATTTTCAATGATTTTTTTTATAGTAATTCAGTTTGTTTCACAAAAGTGATTACACAGACTTTTTATGTTATATTTCAACTTGACTTGTATAAATTGTCAAGCAAAAATATTGATTATTTATAAAAATGTCGCCATCTTTGTCAGACCCCCTTGGGCATGTAGTGCTTTGCGGCGACCATCATAAAATTTTGCTGGATGATCTGAAATAAAAAAACCAAATAAATCATTAGTTTAATAATAAATCAAGTCCTTAATCGAAGCTTTTTTTCAAAAATTAGTAAAATGGTGGCTTCCAACAGATAACTTTCGATATTCGACGAAAATATCGCTCGTTTATTGTTTTTCAAAAATATAAATTATCAACAAGAATGAAAATCCTCCGATTAAGGACTAGTTTTTAATGCTTTCAATAAACACACCAAATTTCATCAAAATCCATCGAGTGGTTTTTGAATTATAGCGGTCACCAACTTGAAAAACATATTTTGATCCGCTGAATCCGAATATCACAATTTTTGCCGAAAAGTACTCAATAAGATGTTTCAGAAAATTACGAATATATTTGGCTACATTTGACCTATATTACATAATTTTTTCATGAAAAAATATTGAGATCCACGCGACTTATGCGCTGCCTTCGGAGGCGGCAAAAAAAAGTTCCTCCACTGCTGACATGCTTCCGGCCGATTGAGTAGCTGAAACCGAAAAAGGAGAAAAAAATCGTTAAATTGAAAGGTATTTCCTGTACAATGACGTAGGATTTTCGAAAAATATCAAAATCTAACAAAATGGCGTAGTTATGAAAGAAAAGTCTGTTTTCTTGCCTATAAAATCGTCGTTTTTTTCAATGCCAAATCGTGAATTTTCATCCAATCAAAAATATCCTACGTCATTGTAGAGTAAATATATTCAAGAGTACTCAGTTCAAATTTAAAGTCAATCGGGTGATTGCTCTTTGAGTTGCAATGTCAGCAAATTTGAAAAATCTCATTTCGAGAAAAACGCGTATAAAGATTTAACTATCGATTTTTGCAAGATAAAATGATTAGAGATACGGCCTTGAAATTTTTACAGGATATTCTTGAAAGTATACACTGTCGAAAAAGGCAAAAAAAATCGATTTTTTTAAATTCACACACTGGTATAGCCCCTTAAATTGAAAAAAAGTCCTCAAACGAGACTCGATCTAGGAGTCCTGCGGTTACGAGTCCGGGCCCCTGCCTGCTACGCTACCGGCGACTTGTTCTAACAGCTGAAACGAACCGGTATAATAGCTGTTTACGCAAACTCCTTTCTCCGTCTCATCGAAAAAGGTTGGATATCGCAACCTACTGCTTGCACAGTATATGGCCCTAATGGACCATACATTTCACACAACTGTGTGAAGTTTAAAGAAAATTTTAATCTTGGTATCTTGAACGTCTTTTCAATACATAACATTTTTTTACGTATTCATGTAACCCAAACCAACTTTAAGGGGTTATATACAATTCGGATTTTCGATCTTTTTATTATTTTTTTTTCTTAATGTACATACATTTAAGTACACACACAGAAAATTTCTTGTCAATCCAGTGAATATTCTCGAAGTAACACGCACATTTGTAATGATGTGTCAGAGCGCTCGAAAGTGCTTTTAAATCTTTAAACGCGTTTTTCTCAAAACTGTGTGTTTTAAAGTCGGTGAGCAAGATTTTTCGGAAACGACGGAACCGATCAGTCTCAAATTTGAACGCAATCTTTTCAAGTATATTGTTTAGTAATGAATCGAAGGTTTTTTCTCGCCGATAAATATTTTCCCCTTTATAAACAACTTAAGGCCCACATTTTTGTCAAAAATCAATTTTTTTTTAGAAGCCGCCATTTTGATAAAAATTATTATTTTGCTTATTCCTTCGATCGATCACAAGATAATTGATTATATTAACAAAATCTTATTAGTTTTTTCATTTTAGATGATCCAGTCCAGCGATATCGTGCTCACCGCAAGACGTCTTTTTTAGAGGTGCTCCCGGAGATCAGCTATAGCAGCTTTCAAAATAATTATTTTTACAAATAAAAAATGTTAAAATACAGTCGAAAATTACCATAATATGTGTTAAAATTTTTACGTTAATAGATTTAAAGGTCTTCTCAAGAAATTTTTTTGACAAATCGATCTTTTTGGGCCTCCTCACTGTATATAACCCCTTAAACTCGTTTTTCTCGAAACAACATTTTTCGACGGCTTGTTGATAAAATCTTCGAAACTACTCAACTGGTCCTTATGAAATTTTAACCACATATTTTTTACAACTATAGCTATAGCACATATCAAGCATTTTTTTCACAACAGTGAAAAAAAATACGTGTTTTTTTTCGAAAAATGTACACCATTTTGTTATTTTTGCATATATCAAAAATCGTATGATATGCGCTATAGCCATTAACATACTGAATTTAAAACCGTTTTATTTTTTTGTTTCGTATGATCCATCTCCGAGATTTCATCAACAACGCAGACCTACAATTTTTTTAGAATTTTTTTTTAACTACCATTTTCGTCTATAAATAATGACTTGAATAAATCCATTTTTAGATGTATTTCGATAGTGTATTTATTAAATGTAACAACTTTTATATCAATATTTATAATATAAACCTAAAAAATCATGAAAACAGCTTTTTTAGCGTCTAAGGAGAGAAGGTCCCTTAACAAAAAAAAATCTTAAAATAATTTGTCGATTTATTGAAAATTTGGAAACTTTTAAAACTTCCATAGCCAAATTATTTTGACGGTGTTCAGATTTTCGGGGTTTTGGTCTTTCGTGTAAAATTCTTTCGGAGTTTTGATCTTTCGGGGTAGTATTCGCTCGGAGTTTTGGGCGTTCTGAGCATTCAAAGTTCGGAATTTCATCCCGGCCCCCGAATCGAGTATGCATAGATCACCCTCAATATTACTATACGAAACTCCGCTCTCGTATACTGGGGCTCAGGTACTACTCTGTACACTGACAGAAAAGTTCGATTGATGTGAACTAATCGCGTCTGCTTGATTTTCGTTTATTTGAATTAACAAGTTTTTTCGTGGAATCAAATTTCCTATTGCATTCCATCATTGAAATGATTTACTTTAAATATATTTATGTATTCAAATCGAAATATATTCAATATCGTCCAATAACGAAATATTTAATTTAATCCTAAGAAATCTGTGATTCAGTTTCATCTGCTCAAAAAATAATTTAGTTGAATCCACTAAATGGATCTATTTGATTTTGTTTATATTTAAATTAAACTAAATAGAACCGTAGAGTCAACCATTTTTCTATTTGATTGAATGGTCTGTCTTTATTGCAACACACGTATCAATGAGGTGCGGGGGTAGAGGGGGTGGAGAGAAGGGAATTATATATATATATATATATATATATATATATATATATATATATATATATATATATAATGTTTAAAAAATCGATTTTTTCGCTAAAACGGTGATTTATCATCATAAGAATAAGTTACTATTCGGTTTATAGCAAGACAATTTTCTGTCACCGACTTTGAGCGTATAACGAAAGCCCACCTCTGGCACGGCCATAGAGTACCTAAAACTTTAAACGCGTTTTCCTCGAAACAGCTTTTTTCCAATTGGCGTGACAAATAACTTCAACAATGTTCACTCGATTTACTTCATATTTAAAAGTTATGTTCCTAATTGCATTTCGCAGAGAAGTACGTACGGAATTTCCGATTAATCGAAAACTTTTCATTTTATGAGCAGTTTTATATGAAATTTTTCACTGAAAATTCATTCAAATACCTGCAACTCAGTTTAAATACCTACAACTTTTGAATAAAACGATATTTTTTAAATTCCGTACGTACTTCTCTTGGTATTCTAATGTAGGTTGACGAGAACTTTTACTTTTTGTTCTAGGTCAAAAATTGTGGATGCTAAATGTCACGCCGCAGAGCGCCTAAAAAAAAAGATAACAAAAGGAAATATTAGTAGTCGGCCATTTTGTACATCGAAAAAAAAAAATATTTTTTCCAACAGCTTGATATTCATACTAAATAGATGTGTAATTAATTTTATGAGTGAATCACTTTTTCATACGGAACAAAAAATTGTTAAATTCGCACACGATTTTACACCCATTACTGTGGCCTAACCCCTTAAATTAAATTTTTTTTTGGCAGCGCACCATTCTCAATACGGTTGAGTAAAAGTTCTCAAAAAATGCTCGCTCTCGAAAAATAGCAACATAAACCATTCTACGTTAGTGCGTTGTCCTTAATCAGGCTTGGAAAAGTCAATTTTAACATTACCGTATGAACCTCCGGACCAGTGTTGGCTGACCAAAAATCAGCAGCTCGATAAAAATGTAAAAAAAAACGCTCCCTGTGACAATGGGGTAGAGCATCGTACATTCTTTCTCGAATCAGCCATGCGGAAACGACTATAAATTTCGCAACAGGTACGCGCTGAGCGCTACGTACCATTTCGCCTGATACTTCATGTAGCGAGGCTCATGTAGCACATTACGGAGAAAGGTAAATCCATCGTAGAAGTGGGATCTCAAGAATAAAGAAAGGATTCGCGCGCGCCGTATCGTTTGATCGTTTCGCGAACGGAGAATCTACGTACACTTTCGACGTGAAATTGTTGAATTTCTCTTATCGTCTGGCAGGATGCACGATATCTGCGGTGAATGAATCGTGCATGCATCAAGTTGGAAAAGGGGGCGTGCGACTTTTATATTTCCCTTTGCAAGTATTTCAGTTATCGCGTTACCTCCAGGACTGGCGTTTCTCCGTCGCTCCAAAAAACTACTACGGGAATGTGTAATATTTGCAGTTGGTTGCAAGAGCACAGGTAGCCGGATCAGGCTTCAAAGCCTCGCGTAGTCACTGCCGAGGAACAGCGTCAACATTCGTCTCCAGCACAGCATTCAGACTGGACGCGCTTCGAGGAAGTTTATTTCCCTATTTAGTCAATTCCATTTTTGTTTCTTTCATTCAACGATCGAAGACGCGTCGTTACGTTGCAGTGATCCGGAAGAGAATTTTCGCGATATAAACAGTGCAGAGGTGATTTTGAGTGATATTTTTTTCGTGCCGATATCTATTTAGCCGTGTTTTATATCGTCTGTGACAGTTTGAATTTATATGATATGGGGAAGATTGCTGTACGTTGACAGCGTCACACTTTTCTGATTTGCTGTTTACAGCCTGGCGATGAAATTATAATTCATGGGTATTCGTTAGGATCGTAACAGCTCGTCATACTTCTATGATCAATGATGTTTTCCATAAGGGATAAGTGTTCATTGTTTTGCTGTTGAGTATTCAACGGGTTATGCCTAGTTGTAACCATTGAAAAAAGCTCAATTTTGGGATCTTCTTTTTTAGAATATCGTCATGATAAATTTCTACAATAATGAGATGTTTGACAAAGTATCATCTGAAGAACACTGTATCATCTGAAGTATCATCTGACACAAGATTTAACCCTAAATCCGTGAACCTGGGTCGTTTTTGTCCTGCCCAAAATCGTTTTCTTCGCAGGTTGCTTAAGGGGTTATATACAGTCAGGAAGCTCAAAAAGATCGATTTTTGACAAAAAAGTAGGCCTTAAATTGTTTATAAAATGGAAAATATTTATCGGTAAGAAAAAACCTTCGATTAATTACTAAAAAATATACTTGAAAAGATTGTATTAAAATTTGAGACCGATCGGTTCAGCCGTTTCCGAGAAATCTTGCTCACCGACTTTAAAAACACAGTTTGGAGAAAAAACGCGTTTCAAGTTTCAAAAGCACTTTACGAACGCTCTGACAAGTCATTACAAATTTGCGTGTAACTTCGAGAATATTCGCCGGATTGACAAGAAATTTTCTGTGTGTGTACTTAAATATATGTACATTAAGATTTTTTTTATCGATTTTTCGAAAATTTTGACTGTATGTAACCTCTTAATATTTAATTCAAAAAAATATATTAAAGATAAGAAAGAAAAAACCCCCATTTTACCTTGAAAAGTACGGCCTAAAGATTGACCGTGAATTTTTCAGATTTTTTTCATTGACAATTGTTGGGTTGGTAGTGCAAAAACGAAAACAACCCAAATTTTAGAAAGATCGATGCAGTCGTTTTACGAAATTTTGCTCACTGACTCTGAAAATGTGTTTTCGAAAAAAAAAACATCGTTTAAATTTTCGAACGACGCTCCGAGCGTTCCAACGGGCGTCACCATAACAGCCTGTTAATTTGTCAATTTCAATTCGGTTACCTTGAAATTTTCAGGGAACATTTATAAGATGATATACTGTCAAAATATATTGAATTCGACAAAAGTGATTTTTCGACTTTTCTATCAAATATGCCTAAAGGAATGCCTAAAACCCCCTTAAGAAACGAAATTTCGTTTTTTTCCGAATTGTCGTAAATTTCACCGAATCCGAAGTTGAGTGTGCACCCCGATCAAATTGGATTTAAATTCTGCTCGAACGATATTCGGTTTTGGTAAAAATCGTAACAGTGGCACGAAAAAAAAACATCGTAATTAGAGGTCGAGAGAGATTTTGTATTGCTGAGAAAATTAATTATCGAAAACAAATAGACTGATTGTGCGGCTTCATCGAACTATTAAGGGAACATCACAGTATAGCGGGTCGGAAAATAGCTGATATTCGCGATTTTGTAAATGGATAAAATACGCTAATCAGTCTGATTTTTTTATGTCAAATCAAAGCACTTATTACGACCAAAAAAAAAGTTGGCGTTTATTTTTATTGAAAAAAAATGTAACGGTTGAAAATGTCTTCGAAAAAAAGGAATCCTCACGGTGTACACGGCTGTGGCCGTAAATATTATCTGAAACAAAATTTGTAAAAAGATTATTAATCCGTATGGAAGCTGCTATCTTGCTAAGGAAGTTTTTTTTTTTCAAAATTGACAAAATGGCGGTGGTTTGAAAAAAAGTATCAAATTGAGCCTATTTTGTCGACAGTTTTTCGTTAAAAAAATGAATATTCCAAACAAAAAAAGGTTCCATAGCAAATAAAAAATGGCGTGAAGAATGTTGCGTCAAAATTTAAGATGGATAGCGTGAAAACTTCCTTTGAGCGTGTACACCATTTGAAAAACGACATTTCAAGAAAAAGCGCGTCCGTCCGCAAGGCTGTAGCAACCGGTATAATTCGAATTTCGCCCCAAAAATTGAACAGCATGTTTATAACCGTCTATGTTATCGGATAATGCGGGAAAAAATTAATTGTTTGAAAATTTTACACTGGGATGATCCCTTAAAGGGTCTTCTCACTTTAGACGCTAAAAAAAAGGCGATTTTCATTCATTTTTTGATAGGTTTATATTATAGATATTGATTTAAAAGGTGTTACACCTAATAAATACACTTTCGAAATACATTTGAAAAAAAAATATTTATTTAAGTCACGATTTATAGACGAAAATGGCAGTTAAAAAAATTGTAGGTCTGCGCTGTTGATGAAATCTCGGAGATGGATCATGCGAAACAAAAAAACGGTTTTTGATTCAGTATGTTAATGGCTATAGAGCATATCATACGATTTTTCATATATACGAAAATAACAAAATGGCGGAAATTTTTCGAATAAATGAAGAAAAAAAACCTGATTTTTTCACCGTTTTTGGCCAAAAAATGACTAAATAAGAAAATTGAAAAAACATCTTAATATGCGCTATAGCTGTAGTTGTAAAGAATATGTGGTTAAAATTTAATAAGGATCGGTTCAGTAGTTTCGATTTAATCAACAAGTCGTCGAAAAACGTTGTTTCGAGAAAAATGCGTTTAAAATTTGTTTGAGTTACATAAATACATTTAAAAAAATGTTAATGTGTTTCGAAAGTGTATTCATTAAGTGTAACAACTTTTATATCAATACCTATAAAATAAACCTTTAAAAAAAATCATGAAAATAGCCTTTTTAGCGTCTAACGTGAGAAGACTCCTTAAATTATAGTAGTCAGCTGTTCTTAAAACACACTCGTAAATTTTAAAAATTGAATAGTGACAACCCTGCAATTACAATTGCTATCGTCACTACTTTTTTCGTTTCAATATGGTAATAGGATCGTCAAATGTCGCTTTGTTTCCATATCGATGTGAATATGCATTTCTTTTCCAATATCCATGCGAATATGCATTTCAACCTAAATGCACATATTTGCAATACCGAAAGTTCGTTGAACTATGCATTGAAAAACTCTTATTCAATTTTTCATTGGACGAATATCGTTCGTGAACTGTGTCGTTTTTTCATATACATATATTTGTTTACAGTAAATCCTTTTTATATTTTATATTTTGATTTAGATATTTCTTGACAATCGATACTCGGGAACAAAAATGGATTGGAGGGAAGGATTAAACGTCCTGTACGACGTTCTCGCCTTTCTATGGTTATCGGTTATCTATATAAGCGAATCCATAATTTTGAGTGTGATACCGCGAAATTTGCGGAGCAAGGAGATAAGAGGCGAAATAGCCCTTGTGACAGGTGGCGCCGGCGGAATTGGAAGGCTCATTGCCATGAAATTGTCGATGCTCGGTGCGCACGTTATTATTTGGGATATCAACGAATCTGGTACGTGTCCCTCGTGTATTATTTTCGGCCGCATTATCGTGCCCAACGTGCTTTTCATTTATTCCACTCATGTTCCGTCGCTTTAACGGCAAGACGAGATGCGAGCACGATTTTTTTACAGTTACTTATAAATCACACTGGAAAAATGTCTTGCCTGAGAATAGAAAAGAAAAGACTCGGATCGTTACGTGTACGAGCACGTGGCCGAATTATACTTGGCCAAATAAATGTCAGCGTAAACTTGCGATAAGAATATAATTGCAAAGGATATTAATCGTTCGCTAAAACATAATGCACGTTACGTACAATGTCCCCGGACAAAATTTATGGCCAGTTCACGACCGCGAAGACAAGCCGTTAAAGAAAATGTATGTGTTTTCCTACATACACGAGTATTTCCACCAGATCGTCGCTTGTCAGTAGAGCTTCCTTATTTCCGCGGAACTTTGAGGATTTTTATCAGACTAAACAAAATCTGGAGAATTATTTTTCCTACAAAAATTTCCAAACTTCTAGGGCAAATTTCAAGAAAGCAAAAAAAAAAGAATTGATCGGCACTATTGTTAAGTTTCACGAAAAGTTCGTTATTCGTTGAGGGTTATTCGTGTTTTGATCACTATTCATAACTTACTATCCAATATGAAATGTACAGAAGAGTCGAATTTAAACTTACGATCTAAAATAAATATTTCCATTAAAACAATATTTTCTCTCCAATGGAAAAATAACGTTCCAATTTTTTTTATCAACTTTTGATTGCATTGCAGTCCATTGCCCAAATGATTATTTTTCATTTGAAAAGCCTATCTTTCGAATGTATGAACACGCCTTTATATTTAAATCTCATCATTTGAAAATAATCGTAATGACATTGCTCGTAATGCCTGTTTGTGAGGAAGCGTTCTGTCTGAGTAGATAAAAAATGATTTTTTAAAAATAGGAATACGAAATACGGTAAAGGAGATACGTGAAGCTGGAGGAACGTGCTCCGGCTACGTTTGCGACATTACCAGTCGCGAAGAAGTCTACAAAAACGCCAAGACTTTGCAAATAGAAATTGGCACTGTGAGTAGAAGGCAAAGGCTTGCGATTTACGAGTAGTGAGCGGTGTGAAATGTCACTCCTGTTAGAATTTCTCTCCGTTTGTTGAAAGTAAAGGTTAGAAACTAGTATTCATGTTTAGGCATGTAAATCAGTGCATTTTGTACAGGAACATGGGACTGTAGGACATGGCACATAAGAGAGCAATTTTTAATTTACAAATATTTCAACGTAAATTCTATATAATTCTTATCAGGTGCTTTAAGGGGTTAGGCTACTGTGAGAAACCGAAAATCAGGTTTATGTCACAAATGTTTTGTAAAGGATAAGTAAGGTGTTAAAAAATCGTTTGGACGTTCATTTTCACGTACATTACCAAAGTTGTGTACCAAATTTCATAAAAAAGTAATAATAATTAAGGGGGGAAATACGTATAAAGGGTCGAAAATTCCGAAAAATTTTGGGATTTTTTCCAACGCAACTACTGGACCAATCGTTTTGAAATTTGTAGGGTATTTTATTGTATATTAGAAAACATGAAAAAAAAAATTTTATCGACAATAAGTGTTCATCAGCAGCCTGCAACCAATTGTTGCGGCACGAATTTTTAAAATTTGCGGCAGCGATAAAAAGAAACTATTCATCCGATTCATTTTAACCAAAGGTTTTCAGACACATCATCAACCCCTCGTTGATAAACCTCCATATTCAATAAAAAAATTAATTAAACAAAAATTTTTTGCATGAAAAACACGAAAACTTTCGGTGAAAATTCGATCCTTTTTTTCTGAGTGCCGCCATTATTACAATATTCGACTTTTTCAACTTTTTCTTAGTTTATCAACAGCGTACTTTCATATAGAATGTAATAGTTTTAGAATTTTTTGTTTCTAATTTTAAAAAAACTACAGCTGCCGCAGTTCGTCATCGCGGGGAAAGGTCGTTCAGCAACAATTGGCTGCAGGCTGCTGACGAACTCTTATTGTCGATTAAAAAAAACGTTTTTCATGTCTCCTAATGTACAATAAAATACCCTACGAATTTCAAAATGATTGGTCCAGTAGTTGCGTTGGAAAAAAATTCTGAAATTTTTCGTCAACAACCCTTCAAAGAAAGGCGTGTCACCCCTTAATTCCATTTTTTTCGGTACTTCTATAGTAGAGTTTTTATCGTTTTAGATTATAGGAATTTTGGTTTTTGTTTCATTTAGATCGGTGAACAGCTTGTGGATAAAACTGCAAAATCACTCCTCGACACGCCTTTTTTTCAAGGTGTGGTTTCCCACCTTAAAACTTTTTTGCGCCCATAAAAGAAAATACGTGTCTATTATTTTTCAATGGTTTATCACATATATGAGTTTCAACAATATCGAACACGGACACTTAAGTCACGTTACTTGTAAGATATTTTTATAACTATGCTTTATCCGTTTTGCTAGCTCGACACGCAGGCCTCCAATATGGATGGTAGCGAGTGTGTAATATTTTGTGCATCCAGTATTAGTATCAGTATTTTTACTAGTGCATCCTCGAATATAATGTAAATTTACTGAAGTCTGTTTGTATTCATCGTAATGGTAAGCAGTTATTTCTTCCGTCAGTTCAAGTATTTGGTGAGGTTGTTGTCAATGCGAAAAATGAGTCTGTACAGATTAGTCCATTTAGAAGATTTTTTATTTTATCGCTTCGCTTCTCTCACCGCTGGGCTGTCAAAAATTATTTATGCCCGATAACTTACAAAAGTCGTCATCACGAGAACTCATTGGCTTTTGCAAGGTAACCATAATCGTGAACAACGCTGGATATGTTTGCGGAAAGACCCTCATGGAATTGCCGGATCATGAGATTGAAAGGACCTTCAACGTGAACATTATGTCGCATTACTGGGTACGTCAATTTTTAAATAACTTTAGAGGCTGTAAAAGACGCAAAGTCATTTGTCCCCGGTTGCAGATAGTGAAGGCTTTTTTGAAGGACATAATGAAGGAAAATCACGGTCACATTGTGACCGTAGCGAGTGTGGCTGGTCTTCTCGGTACTTACAATTGCACGGACTATTCAGCTACCAAATTTGCCGCGATAGGATTTCACGAGAGTCTCTTCGCCGAACTCCAGGAAAGCGACGTTATTTTATGATTATTTTTTAACAAATCATAAATTACATCTAATCTAAAGCTTCTTTGCTTTGTGAACTTTTTAGATTAAGATAAGATTAAATTTTAGATTAAGAATATGATTTGGTCCTGGCGGGCGAATGTTTAGAGTTCACTGAATGTTTCCAATTTTCCTCAAGCTCTTAAGGCGGGATATACATTTAGACAGGAAGAAAATAAGCAATGTTGAGGGATTTTTTAAAGTAAGAAATAATTATTCTACAATTATCAAACTTTAGGTATACTTTAATAGTATATTTAAGTATACGAAACAATTTTTTTCAATTAATTCATCTTCAACATGGCGGAGCTGTGGCAGAGTGTTACAGTAAGGTCGCCGCGGGAGTTGCGAATCGGCGTGCAGTCTAGCTTCCCGTAGACTTTGATTTGCAAAAAAGTTTAAACATTTTTCAGTTAGAACATGTATAGTTTCTATGTGACGGTAATTAAAATGAAGAAAATGCAAATTTGAAAAAATGAAGACAATGCAAATTTGAAAAAATGGCACGCATGTACAAAATAAATCAACATTCTACGCAACATTTCTGTAAAATGTGGATTAAATTTTTTTTCCAATATTTCAAAAACTACTTTCGTCAAGTAGAAGGTACCAATATTATCAATATTTCTACCCAGTTTCAACTCAATCGGCTTAATAGTTTTTGAGTAATCCTGCACGCCAATTTCGATAGTGCAGTTTTGAGAAAAACTCGTTTGAAGTTCACGCCCGCTCCGAATCCGATCGGTGAGGCACAACATCAACAGGCTGTAACGTTTGAAGTTTTTCGAACTTCGGGTTGAAACTTTGGGAAAATATTGTATATATGTAGTTCTATCGTTTAAAGAAGAAAAAAAAGGAATCGGTTTTTTTATCGTTGTAAATGTATATCCCGCCTTAACTATTATTGGTATTAGGACGTTGAATGAGTTCTTGCTGTTTTCCAACAAAGGGCGTTACCAGAACTGCGTGCGTGTAGTTCAAGATGATGACGCATCTATAAAGAAGTATTATGAGCAAGCTTGAAATTCAGTGTATGGCATTTCGCCGAAGTGTCAACAACTTTTTTTCGTAGTGTTAACATGTCAAATTTCGTGAAAAAAGAGTGTTTGCGAGGAATTTCACTGCACTACTATATTCAAAAGACATCTGCATCTGTAGCACAAATAATTCTTGATGAGACTTACGGCGATCATGCCCTGTCGGGAACAACATGCAGAGTTGGTTGGTTTGTTGGTTTAGACGCTTAAAAAATAATGATTTTGGTGCGTTCAATTGGAGGCATTACTTCACGAAGACTCATGTCAGACGCTAGCTGAACTTGCAGACTCATTAGGAGTTGATCACACAATAGTTTCGATGCGTTTGAAAGCATTATAGCGATGATTTAAATAAAGCATTAATGGTCACGAAAAATTAGCGAGAACTTATTCAACACCCCAACAGAAAAACTGTAAATCCATTATGGCAAAGAAACTTTCCGCTTTTATGAGGCAACGACCCCGTAATCAATAAGCACTGGGATCTAATGACTTTCAAGCGTTTTGACAGCAATGGAAATGTTCTGTTCGACAGGCTCACGGATATGATGGAATTCACACGACACTCGTGTGTCCTTATCTCATAAATACTAGCATGTTCGACGGCGTCAAGCCTCGGTAAGTAGAAAAGTCTTGCAAAAGTATTCGCTTTCACTTATCGCATGCTTGGTTATATTACTGGATAAAATACTATTTTTTAATAATGTTCATTCACACGTGCTCCGCACGCAATCCATTAGATACATTCATCAGATCCACCTCGATACATTCAAGTTTTGGATCATCCATTAGATAGTCATTCGATTTCTAGGGAACATACCACTTTGGATAAATGCGCAATCGGTGCGCGACTTTGACGATCGCCGATGCTAAGCTTCGCTGGCCTGGGCCACAGTCGTATACACAGGTCTGGGCACTCTCGAATATTCCCCAAAGTGTGCGTCTATCCGCCGCCCTTTTTGACGAACTGGCCGCAAAAGCATGGAGCACTGTAATCTCGGAGGCATATGTGCGACAGAGAGCCATATACGCGTAATGCCATGGCCGTAATGAAAAGTGAATCCTGAATAATTAGTCGAACACAAAACCTAAGAGCTTAAGGGAAGGTTCTGCCTTGTTGGGCCAAAAAATATTCGATCTTTCACCATTTTTTTATGCAAAAAGTATTAAATATAGAATGTTGATATTTGGTATGGTGACTAAGCGATCTTTATTGAACATCAAAATATTCTTTAAAGTTTGACAAAACATGGTGGTGGGAGTGGGAGTAGCCACGCATGTCGGTGCGCGGGCGATGACATTCTTCGCTTGCGCAAGTCCTAAGTCCCGGACAGGTGATCTGAAGCAAAAAAATCAAACATATTTTCACTTT
This sequence comes from Ophion ellenae, assembly GCA_963210295.1. Lineage (NCBI taxonomy): Eukaryota > Metazoa > Arthropoda > Insecta > Hymenoptera > Ichneumonidae > Ophion > Ophion ellenae. Next base: position 16,224,337 of record OY723391.1, on the reverse strand, counting down.
GTACAATATTGTGAATAAGTTGACCGAGAATCAAGAAGAAAAATTGGAAAATAAAAAAATAGTCAGCAAAAAACTGCGAATTTTTTTGGAAAAAACAAACTTCCGTCCGATCGCTCACTATTTTTTTATTTTTAAATTTTTCTTCTTGATTCTAGGTCGACTTATACACAGTATTGTACGAAGTAAAAATATGTTTAATTTTTTTGCTTCATATCACCTGTCCGGGACTTAGGACTTCCGCAAGCGAAGAATGTCATCGCCTGCGCACCGACTTACGTGGCTCCTCCCACGCCCACCACCAGTTTTGTCAAACTTTACAAAATATTTTGATGTTCAATAAAGACCGCTTAGTCAGCATACCAAATATCAACATTCTATATTTAATACTTTTTGCATAAAAAATTGGAGAAAAATCGTACTGCTTCACTAGGGACGCGGTGGAATGCGACAAAAAGGGCGTCACCTATTGTTAGAGGCACACATTGTTGGGCGGAGTGCCGAGACCTGTGCATACGACGTGGGCATTGTACCGGTCCAGGTTTCCTGCAGTTTCCCTGTGCCCTCCTGCAAATGCGATACACTAGTGTATTACGGTAATCCTATCGCTTCACACTAGTCATACTACTGTCATACTTGACACTTGTAGAATGTATATTTTTAACATATGCAAAAAAATCATTTGCAATAACTAAAATTTTCCATGTGTAAACTGTTTAATGAATGTTTACATTTAATTGAAAAAATGACAAAATAGTTATTACAACAATTCGCGCAGTATTTCTAGGTTTGATATTTGGCAACATTGGTTCTATCTCTGTCTCTTTTTACTCAACCCGTCAAAACAATGTCAGGTGCGGAAAATATAAAGCATTGTATTCGGGCCACACCTGGTAAAAAGCGTCGAAAATTTGTGTCGGCGAAATATGTCGGTTAAAAATGAAATATGTGTGGAAAGTCGAATGAGTGAGATGAGGTTAGGACTACAATCAGTTCCCTTGCTGTTACTTCTCTTTATCGTAGCAAGTGGTAATAAATCCAATACCGGAAGTTTAAATTAAACTTGATATTACGTAAAAATTAGGTCAATAAGCGTATTTTTTTTGAGGGCATTGGATTACTCCAAGTGTTATGTGTGTAAATCTGATTATTTTTAAGAAACTGACGGATTCCCACTATTAAATACACTTTTGTAGCGACCGAAAATTGCGTTTTTGTATGTCCTCTCGGAATTCCTTCACGAAAATACGCAATTTTAATATTTTTTCTCTGTAATTAGGTCGATAACCGCATCTGAAATTTTACAGAGACGATTATTAATATATTTAATGAAATTAAAAAAAAAAAAATTATGAAAATCCTATGGAATGAAGACTGGCGATAGGATTACCTTAAGGCGGTATATACATTTAGACAGGAAAAAATAAGCAATATTGAGAGATTTTTTAAACTAAGAAATAATTATTCTACAATTATCAAACATTAGGTATACTTTAACAGTATGTTTAAGGATACGGAACAATTTTTTTAAATTAATTCATCATCAAAATGGCGGAGCTCTGGCAGAGTGTTACAGCAAGGTCGCCACGGGAGTTGCGGATCGGCGTGCAGTCTAGCTTCCCGTAGACTTTGATTTGCAAAAAAGTTCAAAAACTTTTTCAATTAGAACATGTAGAGTTTCTATGTAACGGTAATTACAATGAAGAAAATGCAAATTTAAGAAAACGGCACGCGTTTACAAAAAAATCAACATTCCACGCAACATTTCTTTCAAATGTGGATTTAAAAAATTGTTTTTTTTTTTTTCAATTTTGCAAAAACTATTCTCGTCAAGTAGAAGGTACCAATATTATCAATATTTCTACCGAGTTCCAACTCAATCGGCTCAATAGATTTTGAGTAATCCTGCACGCCAATTACGATAATGCAATTTTAAGAAAAACGCGTTTGAAATTCACGCCCGCTCCGCATCCGAGCGGTGAGGCACAGCGTTGACGGGCTGTAACGTTTCAAGTTTTTCGAATTTCCTTTGAAACTTTGGGAAAGTATTCTACATATATAGTTCTATCGTTTAAAGAAGAAAAAAAGAAATCGATTTTTGGATCGCTGTATATCCCGCCTTAATAAAAAAAATTCTTGAAATAATTCGTCGATTTATTGACATTTTTTTATAATTTCAAACTTCCATAGCTGAATTATTTTGACGGTGTTCAGATTTTCGGAGTTTTGGTCTTTTGTGTAAAATTCTTTCGGAGTTTTGATCTTTCGGGGTAGTATTCTTTCGGAGTTTTGAGCGTTCTGATCATTCAAAGTTCGGAATTTCAACCCGGCCCCATTTTGATGATAAATGCATTAAAATTTTTTTTTTGCATACTTAAGTATACTAATAAAGTATACCCATAGTTTGATAAAAGTAGAACAATTATTTGTTAGTTTAAAAAATCCCTCAAAATTGCTTTATTATTTTCCGTCTAAATGTATTCCCGCCTTTAAGAAACCGAAAATAGTGAAATTATAAGTGAGGGGGCAAAAGGGTAAGGGACGGTATCGGAAAACTCCGCAAGAAATGTAAAAAATGTTATTTTTGATAAATCACGATGTTGCAGATTGATGGCAATGCTGGAGCCCGATTACGTTGCTGAGGAAGTCGTGGCTGGTGTTCTGACGAATCAAATAAACGTAACGCTACCAGCCGCAGCGAGGTTTCTCTTGCCCTTCAAATAGTGCGTCATTTATTGCTCCTCTTCCTCCCGCTTACTCGAACTCAATTAAAACTTAACGAGTTACGTACCTCCAGCCAGACCGAACATTACCGTTGTGCGGGAATCTTTTCAAAGGGTGAATCGTGAAAAATCCAAATTTTCAAAAAACTGTTCAAGTTCATGCATGTTGTTCAGGCCTCTGTCGAAAATCGACGTTCCCATGGTCTGCATGATAAGTACCTCATGGGTTGAGGGTTCTCAAAAATCCAATAAGATTCTTACATCGTAATGTTGTAATTATAATATATGGAGGTAATCTTCCGAATTTCGCACGAAAAAACGAGTTATCACATTTTTAAGTCAAAACGTATTTTCATGGGAAATTTTGCGCCTTCAATGTTTATAAAAAAATGTTCTCAATAAAAGAAAAAGTAAAAAATGGCTTGACAGGCTATAAAGAACCTATTTTCGAAGAGGACAAATCAATTAAAATTTTTTTAAAAATGTGCTTACCATGCAGAAAAATGTAGTTTCGAGAAAAACCGTGTTTAAAACTACCTGTACCCGAGGCTTCGCGCCAGCAGCCTCATAATTCCGCTCTTCTATGAGATTTTGGCATAGCTTTTTTTATTTACGTCGCGTAAAAGAGAGAATCAATATCAATAGTAAAAATCAATAATCAATAATGAAAAATCGATTATCTTAAAATACTGGAGGAGTGTAACCCCTTAAGGTTTCTTCTCACTTTAGACGCTAAAAAAGGCTATTTACATTAATTTTTTGATAGGTTTATATGATAGATATTGATATAAAAGTTGTTACACTTAAGGAATACACTTTCGAAATACAATTAAAAGTTTTTTTATTAAAGTCACTATTTACAGACGAAAATGGTAGTTGAAAAAAATGTACTTAAAAAATTGTATGTCTGCAATGTTGATGAAATCTCGGAGATGAATCATCCGAAACAAAAAAAATTAAACGGTTTTAGATTCAGTATGTTAATGGCTATAACGCATATCATACGATTTTTGATATATGCAAAAATAACAAAATAGCAGACAGTTATCGAAAAAACAAAAAAAACGTTTTTTTCACCGTCTTTGGCAAAAAAAGAAAATATCAAAATTAAAAAAAATCCTTGGTATGCGCTATAGCTATAGTTGTAAAGAATATGTGGCTAAAATTTCATAAGGATGGGTTCAGTACTTTCGAAGATTGTATCGACAAGCCGTCGAAAAACGTTGTTTCGAGAAAACGCGTTTAAAGATTGTTGGGTTACATAAATACATTAAAAAAATTTGTTTATGTATTTCGAAAGTGTATTTATTAAGTGCAACAACTTTTATATCAATATCTATAATATAAACCTATCAAAAAAATTCATGAAAATAGCTTTTTTTAGCGTCTAAAGTGAGAAGAACCCCTTGTTGTCGCGAATCTCAAAAGTTCGGCGACCGAACAACGGCCCGGGTCAATATTTAAGTAATGCAATGTGAAAACCATCGGGCCGATGAAATACAAAAAATCCTGAATATATCGGGTTGTCTGGAAAGCTCGTGCCGATTTTTGGTAGGGGGCACATCGAAAAATCGGTACGAACTTTCCGGACGATCCAATACATCAAACCTCGCAAAATCTGCAACCAAAATTATTTCCTAGAAAGTCCAATCCAAACAATCGATTTAAAGAACACGTTGCCAGTCGACCATAGTACTCTTTCTAAAGGCACCATTTTTTACCAGCTCGTAACTGGGTCATTTTTGACCCCTGTGCGAAAACTAAATCTAAAAATACTTTTTGTCATTTAAACCCTCCCTTGACTTTTTCAGTTTTATACTTTCCGAATTTCAATCATGCGGACATATTGAGAAATGTTTAAAATGTATCCCGGATTTTTTACAATGAAAACCGACCAAAGGTTTGATGTTGGCAGGTGGATACAATACGATCAGGGGCAAATTGCCCCAGTATGTCAAACTCGTGGCCAAATATAAGTGTGTCAAGGAAGGGTTAATATGAAATTAAAGAAAAATCTAAAAATTCTAACCGATTCTTTAATCAAATGACAGTTGGCTACCGGGGAAACTCTGCTGGGCCCTGATGTACCAACTTATCCGAGCACCACAATCGATGATGATGCTGAATGAACGCGAGGAGCGCGAGAGACACCGAGGATCGATCATAACCAAGATTCATGACCGGAAATGCGGCTCGCGACACATCAACGATGAATCTACTCTGACTGACACGGTTCTACGAGCAACCTAGGACCCGCACGTTGTGCATGAAAAAAATGGACAACTGCAAGCTCACAATGGCGATTTCCTAAATACTGAGCGAGTTTCCTAAGATCGCATGAAAAAAGTAAACGTCGTTAATTTTTTTAAACAAAGAGAAAAGTAAATATCTTGAACGGTACAGCAGTCCTGATCCACATATACTGATGACACTACGTAGGGTCAGAGTGGGATCAGTGGCTCATTTTTTCAGAGGTCTATAGCTGCCTAACCGTTCACACAATCTCAATGAAACCTTGACTAAACGTGAGTTGTGTTCAATGGCTTCATTTTGTTAAAAGACACTGAACGGCCTAACCCAATAGATATTGAGATAATAAACTTTTTGAATCGGATTTGATCCACTGTGTCCTTGGAGGTGTACACGGTGAAACATACCTAATTTCACAGTCAAACAAAATTTGAAGAAAATTACCCCGAACCACTGTACACTTGTAAGTAATGGAGTGCTTTTCTCCATACAATGGGGAGTATTGTACAGTAAACTATTGAAAAATTAATTTAAAAAAATACAGCATATTATGAGATCAGTCACAATCATTTATTGAATTTTAATCAGCAATGAGTACCTACCTAATGAGGTAGGTATGAGTACCAGTACCTATCTGAATCACAACGCGAAAATATTCATATTGGGACCTCTGTGTACCTCGAAAAATTCAGCCACTGTGAACCGACCCGCTCTTTTTTCTAAAGCGGGTACTGACAAGTTTCTATTTTTGTCAGGTTAACAAACACAATGCCCAAATACCGCAATATAGCTGTATATTGCGAGAGAGCAATGACTTCGCACATAACTGCGATAGGTAAAGTAGCGAAAAACATACAAACTCAGCTGTTTTTTCAACTTTTGACACCAAGAATAATATAAAATCACCTCACAACCGAATTTCGAGGGAGCGACACACAGACAGGTTCAAACCGATTGGCATCCGAGGGCGGTTCTAATGTGAAAAAGACGCACATATATACATGTCCATTTCTGAGAAACAGAAAAGGTTCAGTGTACCCACTGTTGCCACTGTTCCCACTTTGACCCTATAGAAGATTACTAGTAGATTAATAGTAGATTACTATTGTAAACGATTGTTAGCCGAAAACAAACTATGTAAAGAAAGAAACAATAAATGTGTTATTTGCAAAACAATCATCATTCACCCCTCAAATCATTTTAATTGAACGCTGTTATGACAAATGATTTACAACTTTTGCTAATTATGCAGTTCGAGGACTTTTCCGAAAATCGACGGAAAAAATATTTGTTTGCCATGTAAGGATACAAACATAAGGAAGGCAATATTATGCGTGTGCGTGGAGAGTTTGACAAGGAGCGGGGAGAGATGAGAGAGGTGTGAGAGAGAGAGAGAGAGAGAGGGAGAGAGAGAGAGGGAGAGAGAGAGAGAGAGAGAGAGAGAGAGAGAGAGAGAGAGATAGAGAGAGAGAGAGAGAGAGAGAGAGAGAGAGAGAGAGAGAGAGAGAGAGAGTGGAAGACTGATTACGATTGAGATCACCACTTGTTTTCGGAACGCTATAACGAGTAGACCATAGAAAGGACACGCGTGTTCCGTCTCATTTTATTGTCTTTCCGTCCGAGGAGCTACTCGCAATTAAAAGTATTGTACATAAAATCTACGGAAATTGGAGGCTTATAACGGTTGCTTCGAAACACAGCACCGCCCAGATAATTCACGCTATTTCGTAATTGTAAATTAATCGACTAGCAAAAGGGTCCGTTCAATATTGACGTAGTCGGTGATGATCGACAAAAGTGACGAATCAGATCGACTGTATATTTGTTTGTAACGTCAATGGTTCTCTCTCTCTCCAGCCACTTTAGATTTAACCATAACTCATACTCATTGTATTAAATATCCACGGCGATATCATGTAAAGAGACGATTTGATCATAAAATGAATTGTAATGAAATGAATTGTAAATCATGAACAAATTGTAATTCGTAAAATGAAATGTAATAAAATCAATCGTTCTATAAATGAATAAATTGTAGTTCATAAAATGAAATGTAATAAAACGAATCATTGCATAAGTGGCGCCCAACGTGGGGCAAGAATCATAGCCTTGAACGATAAATAGTATAAACATAAATGTACACAAATTAGATCACTGATAGCGACCGTGTGACTCGATCGATATCGAAAGTTAATCCGAGCTATTATCGTACGGTATTAGAGAATAATAAAGTTGAGTTGAAGAAGAAAGTACAGAAGAAGGTCTGCGCACATAATAAAACTAATATCAAATTGAATTCGCCCATAGCGGAACAAAAGGAATCGGACATAACCAATGAACAAGGCTCATCGCTAACGAGAGCCGATATAGAAGCCGAGTTGCATGGAATACAGGTCGAAATATTGAGGCAGCAGCAGAGTGGCCAAGAAGAGCTCACAGCTCGGCTACGTACTCAGTTGCACCAGGAATCGACTCCGAATGCTCGGAATCGAGGGGATCCTGTGCCAAACGAACTCGTGAGCGGATTGGTGAATCACTTGCAACATCTCCATATCAATGTTAAGGTACCAAAGTTTTCTGAGGATAGTAACCCTATGGAATTTATTGACGATCTCGACGGATATCTAAAATTTAAAGGCGTACGTGAGTAACATAAATTAATGGTTGCCGAAAGTCTAATGGGAGGCCGATTAAAAATTTGGTACGAGGTAGTCAAGCACGATTTAATTGAGTTTTATGATTTCGAAGAGGCGTTTAAGATTGAATTTTATCCGGTACAAACGAGGGTTCGCATTAAAAAACAATGGTCAATGCGTCGCTACAGAGTAGAAGAAGGCAGCATGCATTCCTATTTTTATAAACAGCTAAAAGAGTCGAAATTCTTCGACCCACAATTAACAACTTACGAAGTAAATTTCACTATAACTCAGCAATTTTAGCCTAAAATCCAAATGGCACTTGCCACTATCAATTACGCTGAAACGAATGCATTTGCTCAAGCTCTCTCACAATTAGATCGCGTGCATAATGAGGTGGAGTACAGGACGTCGCGCAATTGGAGAGCCACGAATAATAACAATAACACACAACATTTCCATAGTAAACAAAACAATGTATCCACTATGCGATTGAATTATGAACCTCGTCATAGTAAAAGCTCAGGTAATAATCGACAATCGCGTTGTAGTCCATTCAATGCACAAGAAAAAGGCCGTTTCAATAATTGGCAGTATCCGAACTTGAATTGGCACAATGGAAGCTATGCAAATATAAACGTTCCACGGATAGTGGGTCCCAATCAGTTTCTTGTAAATGGACCTACGAGCTCAAACGTGTACGGGTATCATGGAGCGTCATATAATCTCCCTGATACTCGCTTCCCACCGCCAAATATCGCGACCGCGAACGTTGGAAATCAGGAACAACAAACGAACCATTTAAACTAAGCGTAGGCACGATTCATAGGAGTTCGGTTCCGTGCCATGATTTTAGAGATCGCGTTAAGGACTTAAAGCGTGATATAGATGGCGATAATGCGGCAACACCATGATCTTGAGTATCGATAGGGACTTGCCCACAAATGCAGATGACGATTGAAAGCAATATTGTAAGAGCACTCGTAGATACGGGTAGTCAAGTTACATTTCTGTAAAAATCTCCGAAGATTTTGACAGAAAAAGGAGATTATACGACGCTCCGTGATACCCGTACACGTTTGAGCTCGTAGGTGCATTTACAAGAAACTGATTGGGAGCCAGTGGCGCCCAACGTGGGGCACCACTTATGTAATGATTCGTTTTAATACATTTCATTTTATGAACTACAATTTATTTATTTATATAACGATTCATTTTATTACATTTCACTTTACGAATTACAATTTATTCATGATTTACAATTCATTTCATTACACTTCATTTTATGATCAAATCGTCTCTTGACAGAATAATAGGGAGAATTTTCCATAAAAGCGAAGACAATTTAATATCTACATATAAAGTTTTTTCAAATCACTTTCGTCTCTTAACACGATATCGCCGTGGATATTTAATCTATGAGTATGAGTTATGATTAAATCTAAAGTAGCTGGAGTGAGAGAGAACCATTGACGTTACAAACAAATATACAGTCGATCTGATTCGTCACTTTTGTCGATCATCACCGACTGCGTCAATATTGAACAGACCCTTTTGCTATTCGATAAATTTACAATAACGAAATAGCGTGACTTATCTGGGTGGTGCTGTGTTTCGAAGTGTAGTAAGATTTCCTTACTAAGGTTATATTTTGTAAGTGTAATGCCCAATGGACTCGTACAGTATGGTAATTTTGTATACAGTATCTTAATATCTTCGACGGATAACAATGAAGCGCCGATATACGACTTGCAGCTCGACCATGCGTTCTTTTTAACGGTTCCGCATGGGCTGTCTTCAAGAAGGCCAAACCCCTTGCAGGGCCTTCATTTGGTCCTTTGTCGTCTAAGAAAGGCGTCATCCAGCGGCCACGTGCCTCTCAAGTGTTTTCGGTCTCGTGCTGCGCGAGCCCGAATTCCGATAACCGCCTTCTCGGACGAAGTCCGAAAATGTTTACTTCATTCGGCCTCCCTGACCATCCTAGGCCGTCCTCGACCTTTTTCCGCACAAGTTGTTTGCTAAAATTTAAAAACCACAACCCCTTATTACACACACATCAAGCACTAAGGTGTGGGAATGGCGATAACTGCGTCTCAATGAAGACTTCATATAGGAGTGATCAGTTCCTTCGAAAGTGTCCACCGATAAACAATTATGACCAAGAGTTGATTAGTTCGGGAAGGTATTCGAACAGGAACTTGGTTACGGTTGCTAGCCTTGCCACGTGCCGGCTGCAGACTGAGAGGGCAACTGGCCTTCTCAGCCCTACGGCACCCTGACTCCGACCACCTTCTTACGGTTACTAGCCTTGCCACGTGCCGGCTGCAGTCTAAGAGGGCAACCGACCTTCTCAGCCCTACGGCACCCTGACCCCGACTACCTTCTTACGGTTGCTAGCCTTGCCACGTGCCGGCTGCAGACTGAGAGGGCAACCGGCCTTCTCAGCCTTACGGCACCCTGACTCCGACTACCTTGTTGGTCGTAGCCTCCGCCCAGACTCCACGGGCTTCGAGATTGACCACTTCTCAATCGCAGAAAATGGACTCGGCCACAGATTGCATCTCGGGGCCACTGACTCGCGATCCGTCACCAGGTGAGGAAATGTACTCGCGGGCTTACTGCGTGGCGGCGAAGGTGACCCACCTCCGCAAGCCGCGGACCGCTACCATGATGTGTTGATTCGACGGCTTTCCCAAAACTCGGAGATTCTGAACCTCGTACCGGTCGTTAGTCAGAACAGCCGTCACCTTGAAGGGCCCTTTTGCCTTCGCGACCAGCCTCCTTCTCTACCCGTCTGCAAGAGGACTCGCTTCTACGATTACGGCATCGCCCACTGCGTACGTAGGCGGCTCTAACCGTCGGGTGTCGAAAGCCCTCTAACGTTGCCTCTGCTCTGGATCCATGAATGCCTCAGCAGCCTCCCTCAGCTCCCTCAGCTCAACCTGGTCCAATGCACCTTGGATCCCTGCCAGTAGTTTAGCCTCGGCCATACTGCCCGGTTATAGTCAAACAGAAGCTGAGTTGGTGACGTGCGCGTAGTTCTGTTAGTAGGAGAGTTGATAGCACTCTGGACCTTCTGTATCATCTTCCTTCTGTATCATGGACATCATACTCCTCGTAAGAGGTCTCGAATGAATGCGATGTGAAGGCCATCCTTCTGTCGCTCATTACCCGAGTCGTTACCCCGAATATTGCGGTTAATTGAATCAGTGCTCTTATCATCCTCGTTGTGGAGGTATCGCGGACAGGTTTAAGGACACAAAATTTAGTACAACCATCTGCATGGTGCGTGTTTGTATCTTCCCACACCTACTGCGTGTCCATAATCCAACATGATCGAGATTTATCGTATGGAATGAATAGTAATTGTATCCAGCGGGGTCAATAGTCCAGGCTTGCGTCCGGTTGACCCATTCACAATACAAACAGTTTCGACGTGCGTTTACGTATTTAACCAATGGTAACCAATCATTTTCCTTTATCTTTTCCAACGTTCTTACAAGCGCGAAATGTCCTTGTTCATCGTGGCATAATCGCCCCACGTTGAAACGTGACATTCTTGGTACGGACCATTTCTTGCCCGTGTCAGTCTTTCGGAAAAACAACACCACCCTTAAGATCATACTTGTCAAAGTATTGTTTCATTTCCGGTTGGCTTTCGCCAGATTATAATTTTTTCGAATGACCTCGATGTCGAGAGCTTGAGCCACTTTAATCTATTCGCTTTCTCTAATTTAAATAGCACAACAATCAATTGGATTCCCACTTAAAGTCATAGTGAGCTACTTAAGTGCCTGGGTTATACACAATCTCAAAATTGTAATCCCGCCAATATACCTGCTAACGAGCGACTCGCGGTCGTATTTTCCTTTTATCTGCTGTGCGTGCATGGCACTGTAATCATTCATCGCCGTGAATTTGATTCCTAGCAAATAAACTCGGAACGCTTTCAATTCCATGAATACCGCCAGTGTTACTGAATCGTTTGATATTTTTGTTCTATGGAAGTTGTCTTTCGACTATAGTACGCGACTACGCGTTTTCCTTCTCTATGTGTTTGAATAAGTGTAGCCTCCAGACCCATCGCGCTTGCATCTGCGCGTACTTCGGTTTCCCTCTCAGGGTCGTAAATTGCTAGAGTGGGTCTGTTCCCTAGTATCGTTTTTATTTCGCCTATTGCTTCGCTTTCCCTCGGTCCCCACGACCAAGGGATGTCTTGGCGCAACAAGTTTGTTGAGGAGCAGTCTTTCCCGCAAAATCTTTAATAAACATACGGAAATATCCCGCAAGATCTAAAATTGTTCGAATTGTTTTACATTCGTAGGGGCCCTGACTTTTACAAAGGTCTCGCTTTTGTGAGTCCCTGGTCGTATCCCTTCTCCCGAAATTTCACGTCCTAAGTACTTAATTTTATTTCTTCCGGGAAAATGTTCAATTGGTCAGATATAAGGTCAAATTTCTCGTCTGAAGAGCGTTAAGAACTATCTCTAATTGTTTGACCCCTTCGTCTAGCGTTTCTGTAGCGCCCAGTACATCATCTATGTATCCCAAGGCACATCTTCCTTTAAACACAGTCGGGGAATTGGCCATCTAAAAAGGCATTCACAAGAGTTCCCATTGCTCATTCGGCATCACAAAAGCAGTATCCTCAACGGAATCGTGATGCATGTGGATTTAGTAGAGTCCGGATTTAAAATCCAAACATGTAAAAACCCGTTGTTTACAAAGCTGATCTATTTTATCGTCAGTTATGGTTAATGGATATTGAATACCTTTAGTAATTTTAATGAGATCTCTATACACAATTTGCCATTCGCGTTTCCCAATTTTTATTGCATGAGTACGACGCGACGGGACTGCCACAGGGCGACGTACTCTTACGAACAATGCCGCTTCTCTCTAGTTCGGCTACTATTATATTGACTTTGTCCCGATCGGCTTTAGAGCGGCAATACGGCCCATGG
>OY723391.1:16106245-16211567 GCA_963210295.1 Ophion ellenae | reverse complement strand
AGTGAATCGTTTTTCATACGAAAAAAATTGTTAAACTCGCACATGATTTTATACCCGTTACTGTGACCTAACGCCTTAATCGTTTCGCAGAAATTTGTGACTTCAATTTTACCGATTCGCAAGGTTTAATCTTTATTTTAGAATCTTCAGGTATTATCCAGCTTCGGGTTTTCTAAACTTAACGGTTTTTACGGGTATCTGAGAATATTAAAATAATCACGGACTTCTAAAAAATTCTATTATTTTCGAATGCGCAGTCAGCAACTGAGAATTTATTATTACACGTATTTTTCCCTACGTACTTCACCACGCACGGGGATCGCGTGCATGGCACTCTTATTTTTCATAGTGACTACGCCTAACGTGGGCATATTTGAGATTTTTTTCAATCGATCAAGACGAAGTCATACCTTAAGCGGTTAGACTACTGTGAAAATGGCGAACGTTGAAATCGAAGAGGACGGTACAATATTTGGTGCAGGAATCGCATATTGAAGGTAAACTTATGATTGCAACGATAGAACAGCTAGTAAAACTTTACAAGCATTTTTTTTTCAAAACTATGTGTTTGAAATTTGGCAGACTCATTCAGTGTAATAGAAGTTTAGTCTTGACCGACGTTTGAACAATAATGATGTCATTTTTTCTCAAAAAATTGAAGAAATAATAAGAAATGATGGTTGAAACACGATAACAAAACAAAAGCAAAGTCAAGTCAAAGCGAATATTATCTATTTTAAGAAAAAAAACGAGATTGTTTATAACTTTTTTAATTATTGATATTTTTAATGAAATTCAGTTGATGTACATACAAATGAATGGCCAAACGATTTTCCAATAATCTCACTTGTTCCTTCAAAATTAATGTTTTCAACTGATCCTTCTTTTCGGGTCGTCACAGTAGCCTAACCCCTTAAAGTGGATAGAATGGAGGAGCTCTGAAACCTACGGGTTAAAAGAAAAGAGAAAAAGTGCCAAATCGATACGTTGTTCCGTTTGTGAACTTTCTCTGGTCGTGCGCGTTTTTATCTTCTGAGTCTGATATACTTTCGATCGTAATCTAACAATCTACACATCTTTATTACCGATTATTAGTTACTAATAACACGGTCATTATTAGAATATTTTTTTCTGCTTGCAAAAGAAAAATGTTTGAAATATAACGATGCCACAATACACATATAAGTTCAATGATAGGGAAACCGAAAAAGGAATTTAATTTACAAGTCTTGTTGACGTACGAATTGCGCAAAGCAAGATAGAACAAATCTGTGTTATTTACAAAATAATTATTATTCGCCATCAAACTCAGTTGAAAGTATTGACAAAGAGCTATCGTGATAAATTTATTCGGATTTTTGGACCCTTTAGGGGCCGAGGATGCGGAGGGGCGAACTGTCACCGGTCATGGTCTTGAAGTTTGCATCGTTGGAATGCAACCAAAATATATTTTTTTTTTCTCGCATTATCCAATTGTTTTGGCACATTCAGGCTACAAAAGTCATCGAAACATTTTTGAAGATTCTTGTAAGGTATCCATAACCTAAACGTGCACCATAAAAAATTTAGTCAGTAATAAAAATTAAGAAAAAAAGAATTTTCGTTGACTTCCAACGATGCAAACTTCAACACCATCCAGTTTCGTCCAGAAATTTCGTATTAAATTCCAGAAATTTCGTATTAAAAAAAGGTAAATTAATTTCGCCCGTAAACTGCTAGAATTGAGAAACTGCGATAGATGAGCTGACGAAACCAAAAAAATATGGCTCGACTTCCCACAAATTTCTCCTCGTTTTCGCAATACGTTGTTTAAGGGGGGGCGAGGAAACATACCTTTAGGCGAGGAAAACATTTGCGGATTGTCATGATTTTTTTAAAAGACAAGTTTTCTTCTCCATCTTTCAGACTTAGGGTATATTTTATTACTACTTTTGGCTTAAAGATTAAAGAGAAAAAAAGTGTTGAACATTAAAGAGAAAAAAAATACCATGTAACAACTATCGTATTTTTTTTCTTCAATCTTCAAAAATGGCGGAGTTTTGACACGGTCTTCTAAACTGCATATTCAAAACGGGCGTGACGTATAGCTAAAAACTGATCGACCGAGTCTGCTGAAATTTAGCATGAATTTTTCTAATCTCAATGTCTAAAACATGAACCTAAATGTTTTTGAAAATAAAGAAAATGTATTTTTCATTGCAAAATAAAGCTTTTTTTGTTTCTATTTTTCGTTTTGTTTCAAAGGGTTCCATTTCATCGATTTTCAACATTTCCCACTTTTTCTTGGTTCATATTCTGCGTTTGAATGTTAATAAAAGGAAAATCTTTGTTAGTTGTTTGCAGATTAATCCCACCCACGCTACGTGTCACGCCGTCTGACAACATCCGCCGCGACCCGTTTAGAAGACCGTGCCATACGATCGCCATTTTCAAAGATTGATAAAAAATACCATGCAACAGCCTAAAGTAGTAATAAAACATTCCCTGACTCTCAAAAGTGGTGAAGAAATGTTTGCTTTTTTAAGGGAAGGTACCTGAGTAAACGGCAAGAAAAACAGGTAAACCTCGGCAATTTTTATCTCAAAAACTAATGTTTCGATTGGATCCGGGGTTTTTTTTATTGGAAAATATGTACATTGAGGTATGCTTAGGAATTTTTTAAAATAAATTCGTCGACTGGAAGCGATTCTAACGCGCTTATCTCGAAACATAGTTTTCAAAGTCGGTGCCAGATGTATCTCGAAAACGGCTTGTCCGATTTTGTCCAAATTTGGATACAATATTCTTCGATAGTTTTTCTCGTTCGCCACGTAGGGGTTTTTCATTTGATTGAACCATTGCTTTTTTATGCAATGTGTATGCAATCCAAAATCGTCGGAAATTGCGAACGAAAAACGAATGTTAAATTAAAAACGATCGCAATTCCGTCAAAAATGAAAATTTCAAAAAAATCCTACGTGGCGAACGAGAAAAACTATCGAAGAATATTGTATCCAAATTTGGACAAAATCGGACAAGCCATTTTCGAGATACATCTGGCACCGACTTTGAAAACTATGTTTCGAAATAATCGCTCCCAGTCAACGGATTTATTTTAAAGAATTCCTATACATATCTCAATGTACATATTTTCCAATTTAAAAAACCCGGATCCAATCGAAACATTAGTTTTTGAGATAAAAATTCCCGAAGTTTACCAGTTTTTCGCGCCATTTACTCAGGTACCTCCCCTTTAAAAAATCACGAAAATCGGCAATTTTTCTCTCGCCCAAAGGTATCTCCCCCCTTAATTTTCGGATGACGTGTCTTTGCTCTAGCGTAAAACTACTTTAGTATCACATCTGGAGGGTTCCTCACTCAAGGATTCTCGATTTTCCATTACTCGGTAGATGGCTAGAGAAAGTTAAGCATACGGAGCTTAAAAGAGATCGTAGAAATAATTCAATCCTTGCCCGAGCTCCCAGATCGATATTCCCGTGCCTAATTCCCTCGCGAGGTCCAATCGGTGCTTAATTGAATAGAGCGTAGGATAAAACACGTAAACGCTGCCCACGGATGTTCTGATGGAAAGAAAAGAAAAAGCGAGACGTTAGCGTTGTATTTTTCAAGTGTACGAGTCCCTCAATGATTTCCGGTGGACTCACTTCGTCTCGAAAAAGTGTTCTTTGCTCCTGTCATCCCACTGTATCTTTCCTTTGAACGTCTCAAGAAGTTTTAAGTACTGGGAACCGACGATGGGTCCACCACCGTCGGGGGTAAAGTTGTTGCCGTAGAAATTCATGCCCATGAGAATTTGGGCTCGTCGAGGATCCTCGTCGTCCGGCACCAATTTCAGGACGCACTCCTTCGCCCAATCGAGAGGACTGTTCGGTCCGGGTCGCTGAACACTCGAATAGTCGTATGTCATGAGTGAAAAGGCGTTAATGTGCGGCGACAACTCGTTGAAGTAAGCTTGCGAGAAGATCTGTGCTTCCGGTCTGTAAAAAAGTAATGTTTTCAGTATTTAAAAATATCAATTGCTTACGGTTATTATTTGAATGAGAAAAACGACAGCGCTACAAGGGAATATTTTTTAAGGTGAGTGCCGTCTACTTCCCTGCATAAAATTTTCTGGTGGATATGTTAAACCCGTAAAAACGTACTTAAGGGGTTAGGCCACAGTAACGGGCATAAAATCATGTGCGAATTTATCAATTTTTTTCGTATGAAAAATTGATTCACTCATAAAATTAATTATACATCTATATAGTATGAATATCAAGTTGTTAGAAATTTTTTTTTTTTCGACGTACAAAATGATCGACTACTAATATTTTCATTTATCTTTATTTAGGCGCTCCGCGGCGTGACATTTAGCATCCACAATTTTTTACCTAGAACAAAAAACAAAAATTCTCGTCAATCTACTTTAGAATACCTAGAGAAGTACCTACGCAATTTAAAAAAATATTGTTTTATTCAAAAGTTGTAAGTATTTTAATTGAGTTATAGGTATTTGCATGAATTTTCAGTGAAAAATTTCGTATAAAACTGCGCATAAAATGAAAAGTTTCCGATTAATCAGGAATTCCGTCCGCCCTTGTCTGCGAAATGCAATTAGGAACATAACTTTTAAATTTGAAGTAAATCGAGTGAAAATTGTTGAAGTTATTTGTCACGCCAATTGGAAAAAAGCTGTTTCGAAAAGTTTCGAGTAGTCGGCCATTTCGTACATCGAAAAAAATATACATATATTTTCTAACAGCTTGATATTCATACTAAATAGATGTGTAATTAATTTTATGAGTGAATCACTTTTTCATACAAAAAAATTGTTAAATTCGCGCATGATTTACACCCGTTACTGTGGCCTGAGGCCTTAAGATGCGGAAATATGGGAAAAGAAGGTCGAAAGGGAGAAACCCCATGCCAGGAAGGAAGAAGAAAATTTGGAACACATACTTGAATGCCGGAAAATAAAAGAAACAATGAATAAGAAAGTGGTAGATGGTTTGGAAAAGTAGCGAAGAGGCTACAAGGGAGAGACTAAGAAAAATGAATAAAAAAACGAAAGGGGAAGCGGTCAAAGAATTGTGCGAGTATGCGAAAGCCTTCGAATGCATGGTAAGAAAGGAAGGATGAAAGAGAAAATGGACGAAAGACAAATGTTAACAACAAAAAAAGAACGAAACGTGTAGAAGGGTTGCATTGTACAGAGGGGGTAACTGTGTCAAAACCTGCCAGGGTATACTTAGAAATAAAAAACTACTGCTAAAAGATACATAAATTTTGCCGGCAAAAAAATTATTCACACTTTTTAATTAAATTTGAACAAGAGTAATGATAATTTGAAGAGGATTGCAAATATACGTTGTCATATTTCATCACGTTTTTTTATTCGAATATTATCATTGCTTGAAGGCTATTTATTAATTGCATCATTGATATATCTAAACTAAATAACTAGTAACAAAATCTGATACCGAGTCTACTAATCGACTTTGAATATTTTGAAAAATCCGTTGTTTTTTTTTCCAACTGGAGAAATTTTGTTTGAGGACAATTTTATTCAGAGATATTTGTTTATGGGAATGTTTTGGCTAGAGATTTTTTTCCGGGTAATTCAAAACGGGTAATCGGTCGTTTAGAAATAAATGTTATTCGACGTACCCTCGAGCAGGTGGAATGGCTAAAACGACATCCAAGTTTTTACTCTTCAATCGTTTACCCAGAGACTTTATCAGGGATACAACGACTTTCATGTTTACTCCGGTGAACACAAATTGGTTCCAAATCTCGAGGACGTAGCCTCGAAATTGAAAGGACTGTGAAGTAAATACATGTGCTCAGGATGAATCGTTCACTTTTGCAAGCCTATCCGCAAGATGACCATAGTAACTCTTACCTTTGCAGTCTCCGCTAGAACCCCAACCAATTGACTTTTCTTCTGATTATCCCCATTCAAGGCGACTATTTCGCTCGGTGTCCATTGCTCGAACAGCACCCTCGGCCAAACTGAAATGTCGTATTGCAAATTCTTTTTTATTTGCGAATCCATTGAGATTCGCAGACATATTTTTGTAAAGGGAAATTCGTAATGAGAATTGAAAAAAAAAACGGTCGAATAAAATTGAAAGACAAAGGGGAAGAATAGAGCTTGAATACAAAACCAAACAAATTATCTGCAAATACCCTTAATAGCCGTGGAACTGAGAAAAGTGACGAAATGCACCTAAAGTAGGGTTCGGTAGGTATCTGTTTGTGCGATAATTTGGAGAATCGATTTTTTAGTAATTACTAATAATTTTAGTAAATACTAATAATTTTGGTAATTACTAATAATTTTAGTAATTACTACTAATTTGAGTAATTTTTTATAATTTTAGTAATTACTAATAATTTTAGTAATTTCTTATAATTTTGGTAATTACTAATCATTTTAGTAACTACTAATAATTTTAGTAATTAACTAATATGTAGTAATATGTTATACCACTGTCATTTATTGCATAGTAATTTCGATTTCATTTAATAAACTGCAATTCCAATGCGCTAATGTTACAGGCGAGGTAAAGAGTCTCTCTGTTTGATGTTTCGTATTTTATTAACGTGGCTTCAAACAACATGCAACAAAGTTATTTGTGCAGTCGTCTTATGGTGTTTCTACAAAGTCAACTTAGCGATAACCCCGGTTCTCCAGGTCCCTTCAACTTTTTTTGTATCGGTTGGAAAACTGCAGGGGATGCATATTGTTCACTTTAAAGCATGATATTTTGCAAATGGGGATGAAAATGAAAGATAGTAAGTAGAGCCACAATTTTATTTTCAAAATTTTGTCCAAGGATCCCCCACATGATAGGGTGTATTAATAAAATTGCAGCTCTCTTTGACGTTTAGGGGAAAAAGCGGTAAAAAATGCCCCACTGCAATTTATGCTTCTTTCTTTTGCACTTTTTCTCGATACTATGTTTTACGCCATGGTTTCCCAACCCAAGGTCCGCGAGCGTGTCTCAAAGGGTCCGCGGACAACATGAATAAAGATACAAAATTGAGGAACCAGGCCACGAAAGGGCGTTCTAGGGGTCTGCCGTGAAAAAAGGTTGGGAAACGCTATTTTATGCAATGGTTAAGGGACTATACCACTGTGACACGTCCAAAAAATCGATTTTTTTGTGCCTTTTTCGACACTATATACTTTCAACAATATCATTATCATTTATACCATTTATATCATTTATATCAATATCATTTTATCTTGCAAAAATCGATAGTTAAATCTTTAAACGCGTTTTTCTCGAAATGAGATTTTTCAAATTTGCCGACATTGTAACTTAAAGAGCAATTATCCGATTGACTTGAAATTTAAACTGAGTACTCTTGAATATATTTACTCTACAGTGACGTACGATATTTTTGATTGGATGAAAATTGACGATTTAGCATTGAAAAAACGACAATTTTACAGGCCAAAAAACAGACTTTTTTCATAACTACACCATTTTATTAGATTTTGATATTTTTCGAAAATCCTACATCATTGTACAGGAAATACTTTCCAGTTTAACGAATTTGTTTCTTCTTTCGGTTTCAGCTACTCAATCAGCCGGAATCATGTCAGCAGTAGAGGAACTTTTTTATTTGGCGCCTCCGAAGGCAGCGCATAAGTCGCTTAGATCTCAATATTTTTCTATGAAAAAATTATGTAATATAGGTCAAATGTAGCCAAATTCATTAATTTTCCGAACTATTTAATTGAATATTTTTCTTCCAAAAAATTTCCGAAAATCACCCAAATTTCAGCGTTCACACTGGTATACCCCCTTAAGTTGTATTAAGCAAAATTAAGTCGTATCTAAAAATACATAGGTCCGATGCAGCATACTTATAACATTTTCAATTGTATGACCTGGTGATTTTTTTATATGTTTATCAATATGTTACGAACAAACAATTAAAGTTTTTTTTTGACGTTTATTGTTTTTTTTTTCTGCAACTTGTTTGGCTTTTTTTTATTTCAGATCACCTGAGTTTCCAGAAGCACCTACACCAATGATCCGTGAAGCTGCAGCCACACTTAGTTTAAATAAAAACAACTTTATTGTTTATCAATATTTTTCAATAGAACTCGAACTTGGCACGACTATGTATTGATTGGGTGTAAAATCCCAACTTCATCGTCCCAATACTCTCGGAAAAAAATATCAAAATTTATCTGTTTTTCGGTTTCCAAGCTTAGACATGAAATCAAGAAGAAATGAACCAAAAATGAACTTGCTGATGAGCTTGGAAGTCAATTTTTTTGGTTTCCAAGTTTAGACATGAAATCAAATAAATATCGAAAATGGACCTGTTTTTGGTTTCCAAGCTGAGATTTTATCAAATGAAATGAATATAGAAAATCGATTATATTGAAGTTTGCGTCATTGGAGCACAACAGAAATTAATTGTTTTAAATTTTTTCTTCCGATTTAGGCTGTGGAGGTCAGTGAAATGTTTTTACGAAATCTTATTGGAGATTTTCGACCTCAATTTGCCAAAAAAAGGCTTTGGATAATGATAAAAATATGGGAATGAAAAACGAACAAAAAAAAATGTTGCATTCCAATGATGCAAACTTCCCCATCATGAAAATTGACCTGTTTTTTTGTTTCCAGGCTTAAACTTCACGGAATCGAATAAAAAACAAAAAACGACGTGATAAAATTGTAACGGTTCTTTGCTTGCAAATGGAACCTTAAGAACGGAGCTACATGATAAACAACAATCGTAAAGCCATCACAGACGTGATACAACAAGCCAGGCATGAAAGCACAACAGTGCGCAAGACTCTTGAAAGATTTGGAAACAGCGAAGCGACAAGCATAAAACTCAAACAACTGAGATCATGAAACACCCAAAAAAGTGGAATAATAAACATTTTTTAAAAAGCAATAGATACAAATTGAAAGAAAATTTCAATTCGGCATCGCTAACTAGCTTGTGAAAATAAATTCTTACTCTTCACCGTGTGGTTGGCGTTGTTCGCAGCCCTGATCTCTTTGAGCCATTTTTTTTGGACATCGTGCGTCGGCAAACTGAATTTCTTCACATTGCCGTTCGGGAATGTGAACCACACAGGGGAAACCGAGGTGAGTTTGCCATGAAAAGTCTTGGCTACTTCCAAGCCCTCGTTGTTCCACTGAACATAAAAACCATTTTTAATTTGAGACTTTGACCCGTATTATTTTTTCACAATATTGGATACACGTTAAAAATGAAAAGCTCAAAACACTTGCAATTGTACAGCCAAGCGAGTAGCAAAAACAGTGCACGTGTTTTAAAAATCTTGGAACGCGTTCCCCTGTATCTTTAGAGCAACGGAACGGAGGAACCATTTGCCTTGATCAGTTTTTTCACTCACCGGTGTGATGTAGCCGAGAACTTCGCCAGAGAACAGTCTCTCCTTCGTGTCTTTGTAATAGAGGCCGGATTCCTTGAGAATGTCGGAAGGCTTGGCTTCTCGGACGACCAGACCTCGATCGAATACATTGTGCTCCGCGGCTCCTTTCTACAGCAGCGAAATAAATTATCGTAATTGCAGCAAAAAAGAAATTCCGAAAAAAGGCACTTATTGGAAAGGGATCAAGCATCCTTGAGTAATTTGTGTGAAAATGTTAATTTTACCTTGTTTTCGTATTTTCCCTTATCCTTTCTGTGCTTGTCCGCCGGCGGCGACAGCGTGGCACGAATTGGCCCGCAAACGAGAAAAATCACCGCAGCGAATAGCCATTTGTTCATAATTACAAAGTCGACGTGCTATATGGAAAATCGTTCAGGCAGGATGACGCTTTTTCGAAATTGATTTGTGCCACGCGTAGCCACAGTACGCGCAACTTCTTTCTGCATGCCACGGGACCGTGCTGTATACTGCGGTAGTTCGTTGCGGCAGATCCAGAGGCGCTGGGCTAGAAATAGCGCGCGCAACGATACGTTCGAAATATTCATATTGTCACTGATCATCGGTGGGCGGATTTAGCGGAAAATTATAATATTTACAAGTTGATGGTTAAATAACGTGTTACTTTAGTAAAGAACGTTCTGCGAACTATCAAGAGGCAATTTAAAAATTCGAAACGAGGAAACGTCTGTAGATATCTGCCCCCTGACACTGGCTTACTATTCCTATACGATAAACGAAAACACGTTTTGTCCCGGCATGTTAGTTCTTGAAATCGCCACTACCAAGCGTTGCCTGTTGTGTGACAGCCTTCGGCTCTAAATACTCCGATAAGCTGAACGATTCGATACTTTCGTGGCTTTCGCCTGTTATCGTTATGGCGACATTATTTATTGTGTTCAAATGGAAAATCATTCGAAGGGAAAATCATTCCAAATATATCAATAGACTTCCATTCATGTAAGATATTCGAAACACCGGCGCAACATACATATATATGCATGCCTGTCACACGACTACTAGCGCCACAGTGCGGCAAGGACATTTTGCAAACAGCATTTAACTACCAGTGTCAGAGGGCTGCATATATGATAGAGAGGCAAACGAGCAGTTCTCGCTTCTGCCACTCAAAGCGCTGCTAGGTATAAGTTAGCCAATCAATCGCAGGTCCCAAGAGCTGTGCAAAGGCGCAAATTTTTGTAAATAAACATAGAGTCTGTTCGGTTTAGCTACCCTTTCTACAATTTCAACAGATACAGTAATAGAAAGTCCTCAGAAGTCCTAAGAAGTGTAGAAAAGTGTAGTCAAAACGAATAGACCCAATATTTGTAAGAGCGATATAAATGGAACATGATTGAGTTATTTTTCACTCCTGAATATATGTCATATTTTTATTTGGTCTTTCGCCATTTGAGTTCGCCTGAATATATGTCATATTTTTATTTGGTCTTTCGCCATTTCAGTAGATGAGGTATGAACAAATTTGTGCGGTCTAAATTTTTGTTCCTTATAATTAATGTTTATTCTTAGTATATTGCATTGTTTGTTTGTTTCTACAACTTTTATTTTTGTTTTTGCTGTTTTTGGTTTTGTTGACAGGCGAACAGGCGCATCCTCAATCGAATATAATAAAATATAGCGAAGGATAAGGCCGCGTCCACACTATGCGGTTCTACCGGAGCGTTTCACGTAGTTTAGATTTCTAGAAACGTTGTGAACACGTGTGCTGGCTGTCAGGAGGCAATTTTTCATTGCTGTATATCTATATCTACAAGACTACTTCTACTTGACAGCGCTTCCAGTGGATAAATGAGGAACTACGTTTTTGCCTCACTAACGATGACACTTTCCGCCATGCAAAAACGCCGGAGTTTCCAAACCCGTATGTAAGACCGTGGTGCGAAGAGTCAGCCGACTTTTTCGAACTCCGGGATGAATAATATTTAAGGCAAAAGAAAATCGTCAAGCTCTGCGTCGGGAAATTCTCCACACCGTGATGGGTCGATTTTTCTGAAAAAAAAATACAACCGGCTATCAGAAAACTCGGTTCGAAAATTTGTGAGGTTATGTTGACTCTGTACATGCTCTTGAGATAATCCTATCGCTTCACACTAGTCATACCGCTGATCATACTTGAGACTTGAAAAAATTATATTTTTAACGTATGCAAAAATCATTTGTAATAACTAAAATTTTCCATGTGTAAACTGTTTAATAAATGTTCACATTTAATTAGAAATATGAAAAGATAGTTATTGCAGTGATTCGCGCAGTATTTCTAGGTTTGATATTTGGCAACATTGGTTCTATCTCCGTCTCCTCTTACTCAACCAGGCGAGTTTAACCTCCATGCTTTTCAACCTCGATCTGTCAAAACAATGTCAGATGCGGGAAATATAAAGCATTGTATTCGGGCCACGACTAGCAAAAAACGTGGAAAATTTGTGTCGAAGAAATATGTCGGTTGAAATTTAAAT
Organism: Ophion ellenae; assembly: GCA_963210295.1. Classification (NCBI taxonomy): domain Eukaryota; kingdom Metazoa; phylum Arthropoda; class Insecta; order Hymenoptera; family Ichneumonidae; genus Ophion; species Ophion ellenae. The sequence goes on along the minus strand of OY723391.1, from coordinate 16,199,675 downwards.
ATGTGTGAGAATTCGAATGAGTGAGATGAGGTTAGGACTACAGTTAGCTGTTGTCTTGCTGTCACGTCTTTTTATCGTAGCAAGTGGTAATAAATCCGGCACGATTACGATATCTCCGGCGCCTTGATTTAGCCATGGATAATCAATATTTGGGCCAAAATAAGCACTTTTTGAAGAATAAAAAAATCGCGATTTTGGCTTCGCTTAGTAGATAGAGATACAATCCCCTCTCTATAATATATATAGATAAAGAGTCAACCAGAATAAAGAATATCGATGTGTGTGCGGAATCGTTGGGTGGGTCTGAAGCACCTTCGATGTGTGCACACACACACACACACACACACACACACACACACACACACAAAACAGTCCTTTTCAGGACTAAGGAATACCAATGCAGATAACCTCTACGTGGTGTATTCTGGATAACGCTAATAATCTGCAGCCAATTTACATAAATCACCGACGAAGTACGATGAAACAATGCAAAGCACGCGGAAATTCGATTCACATCGAAAAATCGGGGAAATAAATGTTTCACTCTTCAAAGCGCTGTAACTCCGAAACTAAGGCTCAAAACGAAAAAAGTTATTCTTGTTTTTCGTATTTTTTTCGCCCATATTACATAATCCAATGATAAAATTAAGGCGCCGGAGATATCGTAATCTCCCCATAAATCCAATACCGGAAGTTCAAATTAAACTTAATATTACATAAAAATTAGGTCAATGAGTGTAATTTCTTCTGAAGGTATTGGATTACTACAAGTGTTAACTATGTTAACCTGATTATTTTTAAGAATCTGACGGATGCCCACTATTATATACACTTTTGCAGCGACCGGAAATTGGGTTTTTGTATGTCGTCTTGGAATTCCTTCACAAAAATACGCAATTTTAATTCTCTGTAATTAGGTCGATAACCCACCCTGAAATTTTACAGACGGGATTATTAATATATTTAGTGAAGCTCAACAAAAAATGAAAATCCTATGGATTGAAGCCTGGCGATAGGATTATCTTAAAATTCTACTTAGATACCGGCAAATGTAATGTTGTTTGGTTAGGTTAGCCGTTTTTTTGACAGCATAATCCGGTGACAGTAGTATCATTCGTTAGATGAAACTGACCGATTGTCAAATATCTGATCGAGGAGTCACACATATTTACGCGAAAAACGGTAAAATTATTATGATTACAAATTAATTGCGGAACTTCCGGAGTATTTACTATTCGAGACGTTACACATATTTGAGTGAAACGTTTTGGGCATTGAACAAACGAGACAACGGGCATTTGCAAAGTCAATCTGTTATATAGCAATCTATTACTGGCATTTTTTTTTTAATTGTCGCGTATAGTATGCTTATTTTTTTAGCAGTAACAGTACTAGTATTTATTGGCATAAGACTGCAATTAGAGCAGAATAACTGATGTCGAATATTTTCTAACAAGGAAGATAACTTGAGTGTCGGCCTTCGATTTTGTTGAAACTCATATACGTGATAAAGCATTGAAAACTATTAGACCCATATTTTCTTTATCAGCCGAAAAAAGGGTTTAAGGAAGTAATCTCCTCTCAAAAAAGGCATGTCACCCTTTCATTTTTGTTCAATACTTCTATAGTGGATTTTTTATCAATTTACTTTAGAAGAATTTTGGTTTTAGTTACATTCAGATCGGTAGACTACTGGTGGGTAAAACCACAAAATAACCCCTCGACCTGCTTTTCTTTGAGGGCTGGTTTCCCCCCTTAAAATCGTTTTCCCGCCGATAAAAAAAATAAATGTCTGATAGTTATCAATGCTTTATTGCATATATGGGTTTGAAAAAAGTTGAAGGCGGTCACTTAAGTGATGTTCCTTGTAATTTTTGTATTCTACTCCTAACTTCTGGCCCTTAAAGGGTTACCCCCACTTGCGATTTTGAAAAAAAACGATTTTTTTTATTGCATTTTTTTTATTGCATTTTTTTTAAGTATAAGTATCTGGGAATATGTCCTGAAAATTTCAAGTCGATCCGAACAAAATTGACTGAGATATGAGCGTTGAAAGAGAAGAATCCGCGTTGAAAGAGCGGTGAAAGAGAAACTTTTAACGCGTTTTTCTCAAAATGGCATTTCTGAAGTCGGTGACCATTATTACTCGAACACTAATGAACCGATCTTCTTGAAATTTTGCAGGCTTATTTAATACATAAAAATGTAGTCTTTAATCTTTCGATTTTTTTCGTTAAAATCGAACCATTAACTTTGACTGTCCGCCATTTTGTGAAAAATGAATATTTTTTAAAATCCTTCGATTAAAGACTAGTTTATACTTATATTTGACTAAATCCATCCGCATTTTTTTTTTAGATGATCCACTTCGCCGCAATGTTGGTCACCGCAAACCGTGTATATAAAAACATTATTTCATTGACGGCTATTTGCCACTAAACAATGTAATATTTTTCAATAAAAAAAATTACTGAAAGTTCTTCAAGATGTGTTCTTTAAGATGGTATATTGATCGATTAAAAAAGTTTTGTAGTTTTCTTTTAAAAAATTCATGAAAAAGGCCTTTTTTGCGCTACAAGTGGGGGTAACGCCTTAATGCCAAAGGACTGTCGACTATGGTCTATTAGCCGCTAGGTCGCTGTTTCCTTGACAAAATTTTTTTTCACTTATAATAGTATTTTTAGTTATTGTTTAAGGGGTCTTCTCACTTTAGTTGCTAGAAAAGGCTATTTCCATTAATTTTTTAATAGGTTCATATTATAGATATTGATATAAAAGTTGTTAGACTTAATAAATACACTTTCGAAATACATTTTTTTTAAATATTTATTTAAGTCACTATTCATTGACGAAAATGGTAGTTAAAAAAATGTCCTTAAAAAATGGTAGGTCTGCGCTGTTGATGAAATCTTGGAGATGGATCATCCGAAACAAAAAAATCAAACGGTTATAGATTCAGTATGTTAATGGTTGTAGCACATTCCATACGATTTTTGATATATGCAAAAATAACAAAATGGCGGACATTTTTCGAAAAAAAAAACAAAAAAAACGTGTTTTTTTCACCGTTTTTGGAAAAAAACGTAAATATCAAAAAATTTTAAAATCCTTTATATGCGCTTATAAGTATAGTTGTAAAGAATATGTGGTTAAAATTTTATAAGGATCGGTTCAGTAGTTTCGAAGATTTTATCAACAAGCCGTCGGAAAACGTTGTTTCGAGAAAAACGCGCTTAAATTTTTGTTTGGGTTACATAAATACATGAAAAAAATGTTTTAATGTATTTCGAAAGTGTATTCATTAAGTATAAGAATTTTTATATGAATATCTATGATGTGAGTCTATCAAAAAAATGCATGAAAATAGCCTTTTTAGCGTCGAAAATGAGAAGACCCCTTAAGCGCAGTTGAAATTTTTTTGCAACTACGATATTGTGGCTTGGTGGCCGTTCTTTCGAGTTCTTGACAAATAGCGTCGGTCGAAAATGGGTGACTGGATTAACGAATATTTGACTTCCATTATCCTATCGTCGCGAATGTGGAGCACAAAGCTTTCATTGTAAGCGAAAAAAAAAAGAAATTAATGCACACAACTACTGCGCATTCGGTGAAACATCAGCGCAAACCATTCAGTTTAAGATTAACACCGGAAGTTCGTAAGAATCGAAAGGCAGAAACGCGCGCAACGGTTAATTATAAATGAGTTCTCATTCGACGGCAACGCACTTCGAACATACTTTCGAACGACCTAAACGTCCATCCATTCACAAGAGATCTACGATAGTACAGTTTCGTAGCTCTCTTGTGAATATGCATACGGATTCTGCAATGTTGTTTGAATTTTTAGGAAATCCCGGCATCATTTTAATATCTGTAGATCATCGTAATAAGGGCAAGGTCAAGAAAAGTTCTGCTATGTTGTAACTGAAGAGAAAAAAGGAACGCTTTAACTTGCAAATTGTTAAATTGAAGTGACTATTTTCTGCGAAACGCTCAAGCCGAAAATTGAGAAATTCGAACGTTGAGGTGTAGTCGTTTTTGTTTGGGCAATAACGAGCGCTATTAGTACTTTGAAGATTGAAGCCACAAGAAACCTTTTATCAATAACACATTGACATATTCTGATGGGCGGACATTTGAAATTGTTGTTACACTATTGAATCTATTAGCATCCTTTGTCAATTGTTATTCGGCAAGCGGAAGCGTAAATGTGGAGAGAAAGACAAGTACCCCGAAGTGTGAGCTCTGCATTGTTAGGCAATTTGATATCAAATGATTTGTTTCATTTTATAAAAAGCCATTGAATATCAAATGCTTTGTTTGGTTTGATTAAAAGCAATTTGATATCAAATGATTTGTTTGATTTGATTAAACGCAATTTGATATCAAATGATTTATTTAATTTGATTAAAAGAAATTTAATATCAAATTGTTTGTTTTGATTCGATTAAACAAACAGATTCGATCTTTGTACTTGCCTTGTAGATTTGTTTTGTTTTTGTAAATAATCAGTTCGTAAAAATCAATGTAGTTGTTCAGCCGACTAATTAAATTTTAGCAAAGTAGAGACGCAGCAAAACTGATTTCTCGCAAAAACGCAGCTAAGCGGCCACCCATCTAAGTGGCCGAGGCCAACGTTGTTTAACACGGAGGGTCAGCGGAACAGCGCAATATATATACATACATATATATATATATATATATATATATATATATATATATATATATATATATATATATATATATATATATATATATGTGTGTGTGTGTGTGTGTGTGTGTGTGTGTGTGTGTGTGTGTGTGTGTGTGTGTGTGTGTGTATGGGGTGTCCTGTAATGAATGGATAATCCAGCAACTGTCGATAGGTCAGATCATGTCCTACTATATGCTGAAATTTCAGTTTAGTACAAGCTTTTGGTTTTTCGCATGACATTTCTACAAATGATAACTTTTTTTTAACCGGTTGAAAAAAAATACTCTTGGTTATTTGTTTTATCTAGAAAAGTCTTCTTTTCTAACCTTAAATTTTAAGGAAATTTTATGAAGAAATATCTTATGCAGAATTTTCATGCAAACCAATTCGAAAATCTGACTTTGATAGCCTGCAGTATGAAAAAAATGTACTACGCATATCGTGCCACTTACTTTAAAAAGTTGCTCAGTTATTGTCACTTCATGTTATTTGTAGAAATGGCATGCGAAAAACGAAAAGCAAATGATTTTTTTCAAAAAATAACATAAAGCCGAAAATCTCGAAAACCGTGGGCCTTTTGCTAAGCTGAAATTTCAACATATAGCAGGATATGATCTGACCTATCGACAGTTGCAGGATTATCCATTAATTACAAGACACCCTGTATATATCAGCTGTGCCCTCGGCCGAGCCCACGATGAAATCCTATCGATGGCAAATCTTCCGCCTTTATTATGGGTTTTTTAAAACTTTCCGACGGTTGGCGGAAAGTGTTACACAAGACACTGAGAAGGTTTCGCACTATCTCAGTCCGTGGGATTCTCACCCATAAAAATGTCTCTCTCTCCCAGTGTCTTTCTTACTCCCCCTCCCTCGCGCCATGAAAATAATCATCTGTAAAGCCAATGTTAGAAAATACGAAACTTATCCACAAACCCGAATTATTCATGAATTTGTGTGTGTTTGTTTGTGTATTTGTTCATCTGTTTGTTTCCACTGGTTTGCTGTTGCCGTTCTTGTTTAATATGAACGTAATGTTCGTTTGTGTGTACATTTGTTTATTGTAATTGTAAATAACTACATAGCTTAATGCTCAATAGCCGAAATCATATTCCCCACATAAAGCTGTGTTTCTATGAAAGATTTATCGAAATCGATTCAGTAATTATCAGGTTATACACGCAGAAACGTACAGGCGATTTTTTTTCTTCAAAACACGATTTTTCTACTTGCTTTCCTCACTATATAGACGATCTGGAGAGAAATTTTGTGAAAATAAAAAAAACGGTCAAAGCACCACTTACAGTTTAAAGGGTTATAAACAGTTAAAATTTTCGAAAAATCGATTTATTTTCTCGTAATGTACATATATTTAAGTACACGCACAGAAAATTTCTTGTCCATCCGGCGAATGTTCTCGAAGTTACACGCACATTTGTAATGACATGTCAAAGCGTTCGAAAGTGCTTTTGAAACTTTAAACGCGTTTTTCTCAAAAATGTGTTTTTAAAGTCGGTGAGCAAGATTTCTCGAAAACGGCTGAACCGATCAGTCTTAAATTTTAACACAATCTTTTCAAGTATATTTTTTAGTAATGAATCGAAGGTTTTTCCTCGCCGATAAATATTTTCCATTTTATAAACAATATATATTCCTCCTCAGAGGTACGGGGTCCGTCCCTTTTACCATCCCCTCCTCTATTCCTTCCATTCCTTCCGACATTCACAATCCTTCCAGAGTTTCCTACATTCCTTCCAACGCCCTCCCTCCCCCCCGCCCAGAGTGTTGACCGCAGCCACTCTTTGCTAATGTACTACTGTATCTCATTTGCACGAGGGCTCAGGGAAACTGCGGAAAACCTGGGCCGATACAGGCGAGTATATTTGGCTGAGTTTCAGTTGTATTACCATCAGAAACTCAGACAAACTGCCTGCCACTCAGAGGTCGACGCGCAAACTAGTGCACGGACACGCGGTCACCGCTCCAAGTATTGGCAGCCTCCAATGCTGCTTAACTTCAGTGACCGCCGAGCCCGTGCACCAACCGCGCGCCCATCTCTGTCGGTTTTTATAAACAATTTAAGACTTAAATTTTTGTCAAAAATCGATTTTTTTCCTTTAGAAGCCGTCATTTATTCAAAAATTATTATTTTTGCTTATTCCTTCCATAAATTATAAGATAATCCATTATATTAACGAAATATTTTTGGTTTTTTCATTTTAGATGATCCATTCCAGCGATATCGTGCTCACGGCAGACGCCTTTTTACAGCGGTGCTCCCGGAGATCAGCTATAGCAGCTTTCAATTTAATTATTTTTACAAATAAAAAATGTTAAAATACAGTTAAAAGTTGCCATAATATGTGTACAAATTTTTACGTTAATAGATTCAAAGGTCTTGTCAAGAAAAATTCATGAAAAATCGATTTTTTGGGTCTCTTGGACTGTATATAACCCCTTAATTATATGTAGAGATTAATATAACATGGCACAAATTTGAGCTCTATTTTTTCTCCTTTTTCTCACCATCCATGTTGCTTAAGGGGGGATTGTCTTTTTTTTCGCAAAATTTACCGCTTCTTGGGAATTTTTTTGTGAAGAAAGTATACAATGGAAAACTTGTGAAACTTGGCATATAGTTTTATTGATCTGTTTACTACATACAAAAAATTTTTTAAACAATTTCATCAAAAAATCCGCCTCCCACCCCCCTCGACGCGCGATGGTCCTTTTTTGATGGTGTGCACGATTACAGCCTTCACGTTCATCCTGCAACAAAAACCTAAAAAGCATTTTACTTTAGACACGTATAGCTATCGTTCGATGAAGGGAAAAAAAAATTGACGATTTGGTGACGTTTTGAAGTTGAAGTATCGATTTTTCGAAAAAAATTGATCGATTTTTTGTTATAAATAAAAAAACTATTAAACGTATTGCTTTTTTGCTTCATCAAACGATAAAAGGATGTCAGCTGAGCATTCTGTCCAAATTTGAAGGCAATCGGTTGAATAGTTTTTGAGAAATCGTGCACACCAGTTGTGAAAAAGCTGTTTCGAGAAAAACGCGTTTAAGGGGGGATTTTTTGATGAAATTGTTTAAAAATTTTTTTGTATGTAGTAAACAGATCAATAAAACTATATGCCAAGTTTCACAAGTTTTCCGTTGTATACTTTCTTCACAAAAAAATTCCCAAAAAGCGGTAAATTTTGCGAAAAAAAAGACAATCCCCCGTTAAAGAAAAAAAATCGTCGCGAAATCTGCGGGCGGTCAAAAAATACTTAGAGGTCGCTCAAGTCTCCCAAAAATGCGAATTTTCATTAAAAAATCGATTTTTCTTTCGTTCACTTCTCAGCCATGAATGTTACGCTTTATAATTTTTAAATTAACCTCGCGAAAGCCCTTGCCGGTCAATGAATGCTTAGTGGTTGCTCAAGAGCTTCGAAATTTTCAATTTTCACCAATTTTTTTTACTCTTCTTACTCATAAATTTGACGCTTTGGAAAATTTTCAAAACAATCAATCGTTTTTCCTTAGAAACAGATATTTCAAATTTACCTCACACTGCTAACCCAAGAATTTTCAACTTTGTTCTCATAAAACAATTCTTTAAAACTCTTGTTCGTCAACAAAATTATAGGTCCCCCGTTTTATCGTGTCAGAAGTGTGAGGTAAATTAACAAAATCCGTTTCTGAAGAGAGAAATAATTAATTATTTTGAAAATTTTACAAAGTGTTAAATTTGTGAGTGAAAAGAGAAAAAAAATCGCGACAATCGGAAATTTCGAAGCTCTTGAGCGACCACTAAATATTCATTGGCCGACCAGAGCTTTCGCGAGCTTAATTTAAAAATTATAAAGCGTAAAATTCATGGGTGAGAAGTGAACGAAAAAAAAAACGATTTTTTAATGAAAATTTGAATTTTTGGGGAGGTTGAGCGACCTCGAAATATTTTTTGACCACTCAGTTTTCGCGGCGATTTTTTTTTTTTAAGTAGATAATTGGACGGTGAGAAAAAGGAAAAAAGTAGAGCTCAAATTTGTGCCACCCTAGTGTACACTCATATATCAAATCGTTAATTATTAGATCAGTCACGGAAAAACGCTTTCGCCGAGTGTGTACGCAATTTATATCGCGGTCATACGGTCATTGGCCGCGTGAATTAGGTTCCTCCGAGCGAACATTTGAAAAAGGCAAGAGGTAAAAGAGGACGGAGCGAAAAACGAACGAGGAGATTGACGAAAAAGAGAAAAGCGGAGTATTCGCTGTTCCGGGGAGGTGAATCGCGGATTAATCCCAGAGATTGTTAGCAGATCGATCGACATTTCGAAGATCGTGTCTCGATCGTATACATAAGCGTCATAAGTGAAATTAGCCGGTAGAGAACGATCGCGGGAGGAGAGAGAGAGAGAGACTGACGCGGTAAAACCGGCTACTCATCGTATAAGGCCAAGTTATCCGGTGGGAGGTGTGTCAGTTCGAAAGTTTCGTCGAACCTCACGATACGAAGACACTCTGAGTTCTGCGGGCTCACGTTTGAGACATGCAGGACCCGTGGATATTGGGTTCGGTGCTTGCTCTGTTATTCGTGCTTTATCCTGGTAATTACACCCAAAAATCAAATCGAAGGTGGAATACGATTACAAATCGTATTCAAATTCAGCAAATTAAAAAAAAATCATTTTGAATTTTTTTTTCGAAAAAAATCTTTTTGAAAAAAACTTTTTGAAAATAATTTTTTTGAAAAAATATTTTTGAAAATCATGTTTTTGAAAAAAATATTTGTGAACATAATTTTTTTGAAAAAAATATTTTCGAAAATAATTCTTTAAAAAAAAATATTTTCGAAAATAATTCTTTTAAAAAAAATATTTTCGAAAATAATTTTTTTTGAAAAAAACATTTTCGATGATAATTTTTTTGAAAAAAAAAAAGAAACTGATTTCGTGGTAATTTCTAGTCTTGGTTAAACGATTGATAACACGTCCGGAATTCGGCGATGATAGTCTGACCTACTGTTTGTGAAATTTCTGCAATGTCTGACCACTTTTTCCGTTTCTCCTTCGTGTTTTCTCGTATTTGTATCGCGGTAAAAATGATTCATCATACGGTTTTATACGTTCGGTATGACGAACTTGATCTCGCGAAAAAATGATAGAAAAATCGATCAGCGCGGAATAACAAGTGCAACACCGGAAGTTTCACTTCCTCACGTATCGCAAAGTGAAAACGGTGCAGTGTCTGTGTACAACAAGAGCTGAGTTTTCTCTCGTTCGATATACCGCACAGGCGGACAACGGGCTATTACATTTCTTCCTTTCTTAAATTATATTACCGCGGTCTCTTTTCACGAGCAATTTCCCGTCAATCAGGCGGCAACGCGAGAAAGTGCCCTGCGGAAAAATTCAGGTGTCTCGAACCATTTCACCGATCAATCCCGAGCCGCTTCGTGATTTTGCGTGCGCGTATATGTCTCTGACCACTCTGGGCGCTTTGAAATTCAATTCACTGTGTTCTTTTGTTATTATTTTATCATTTTCGGAATTTAAACGTGATCAACCAGTCCCAAAACTTTTGAGCTGTGGATTTGAGACCCAGTGTTTTCGATAATCATTTTGAACTGTGCACACTCTTGGTAGGAGTTTAGAAAATCTTAAAACATTTCACTACAACAATGTGAAATATTGCTTGGATAAGGTTCGGAAATCTCCCTCCGATATAGCTGAAATTTTGCACAAACCTCCCTTTTAATATTTTAAGGCAACCCCTTAAGGGATTTTTGGTGACTCGCAACAGTTTTCGAGATATTGAATTTCTTAGTTTTTTTAAAGGTTAAGGGCCACCCCCCCCCCGATCGACTTGAAATTTTGCACAAACCTTCGTTTTAAGGGGTTACGCCACTCTAGAGGCCGAAAAAAGGCTTTTTGGGGGTTTTTTTTTCAGAAAAACTACAAAATAAAGCGAGATTACAAAAAAGGGTGTTTATCATACATACCAGTGACTGTATGCAATCTTTTTTTTTGAAGCGATTAATTTGAAAATGGCGGCTGTGCAGCGTTTTTGCAATGACGTCTCCGTTTTTCCAGGGTCCACGGCCGGACAAACAGCTCCTGTAATTTTTTAATTATAACGAACCAATGAATTTTTTTCGATTATATATAATAACTGCTGAAGAAGGACGTAGGATTTTTTCGATTTTAATTTTTGTCCAAATGGCGCACTTCTTAAGTGCAAAGTGAAAAATTTGCCTAAAAAATCAGATAATCTAATGTCAGATAATTTTTATTAACAAATGAATTATGCAATATAAAAAAAAATCTTACGTCCTTCCATAGACAATGTATTTTTCAATATATATTTAACATTTCAAGTGAATCGGTTGAAAAATGTCTGATTTATGTTTCCAGCTAACTTAAAAAATGCAGTTTTGAGATAAATGCTGCACAGCCGCCATTTAAAAATTAATCGCTTCAAAAAAATTATTGTACACAGTCACTAATATGTATGATAACCACCCTTTTTGTAATCTCGATTTATTTTGTAGTTTTTCTGAAAAAAAAATCCCCAAATTGCCTATTTTTTCGGCCTCTACAGTGGCCTAAGGCCTTAATATCTTAAGACAATCCCTAAAGCGATTTTTAGCGACTCGCAATAGCTTTCGAGATATTGAATTGTTAAGTTTTTTTTAACGCACGACTATATATATATATATATATATATATATATATATATATATATATATATATATTTGCTGCGTCTCGGTTCATACCTATATATGTTATCGCGCGCTCCGTTTTGTCCAAACAAATATATCGCAATAAACTTTAACAAACCCAAAAACTATTGCGCGTCGCCAAAAATCCCTTTAGGGGTAATCTTAAAATATCCAAAGGAAGGTTTGTGCAACATTTCAGCTCGTTCGGGGGGTTTCGGAACCTTATTCTATTGCCTGAATGAGCAACAGGTTGATGAGACAACTTTGTGATAGAGGGAAAGCCAATGGCACCTTTTTCTCTGAGGCCTTATCAAAATGTGTGCAATGCTCGGAAACTGTAGCACAAAGTGTGAGTGTGTGTGTCTTGCGAGTTTTATGGAGATACGATCACAAAAATGCTCTTTATTGCGAAGTTTTCCACCCCTGTTAAAAATCAGGAGTGAACTTCCGAAAAGCTGTTACACCCGATTTGGCTGAAATTTTGGACAAATGTTCCATTTAATATATAACGACATCCCCTAAAGATATTTGTAGCGCATTCCAACAGTTTACGAGATATCGAATTTCTTCAGGTTTTTTTGTTTGTTTTTTCGTTGTTTGTGTGTCTGGGTTACCCCTGCAGTATAGATATACTTGCAGGGGTAAGCTCGCCACGCTAGCCACCCAGTGAAGTCAGAGGAGTGGGGATATCCATCGGCCGTGGCGAGCGATATAGATATACTCGTGCGGGTTAAAAAATAAACTTTAAAATTCGATTTGTCGTGGACTATTGGAATGCGGCAACAATCCCTTCGGGGCATTAGTCCAGTAAAAGAGACGGAAACCCAGCCCTTGTTAGCGTAGACTATGAATTTTCGACTGAAGGTAGATGGTTGCACACTGAAAGTAACCCCGATAAAATGTTGCCTCTCAACTCGCCCCAACCCTAAAAAATAGGGGTTGAAAACTTAAAAATCGCCGTATGTCGATAATTAATAGCCCGATCAATAAAGGTTCCAAACAAAAGTTGTTTGAAACAATAAAATTCGTATAAAGTAATGTGACGTCCAAGCCCCTATCTTCGAAAATAGCGGGCCTATCTTTGACAATAGTTGCAATTGAAAATAGCGGGCCTATCTTTGAAAATAGCGGCATTGAAAATAGCGAAAATTCGGGGTTGATGCGTGTTCGAGCGGAGTAAACATATCGCTACGTCCTCGTGTGGGTCAATGGTGCTCTCGTGTTTTTGTGCCGCTATTTTCAAAGATAGGGGATCGGACACCAGATACTTTATACGTATTTTATTACTCCAAACAACTTTTGTTTGAAACATTTTTTCATCGGGCGATGAATTATCGCGATACGTCGACTTTTCGAAGTTTTCGAAGTTTTCAACCCCTATTTCTTAGGGTTGAGGCGCGTTAAGGGGCAACATTTTATTGAGGTTACTTTCAGTATGCAACCATCTACCTTCAGCCAAAAACTCATATTCTACGCTAAGAAGTGCTGGATTTTCGTCTCTTCTACCGAACTACATGTCTTTATATATTAAATGGAACATCTTTGCAAAATTTCAGCCAAATCGGGTGTAACAGCTTTTTGGAAGTTTATCCAAAATCAGATTGAAAAATTCGCCGAGCCACAAAAAGATTCACTCACGCCACGAAATTGATTGATCAAGTAAATAATACGAATAAATAAAATATATTCGATTGTGAATGGTGAAGAAATTCGTTTAAAATATTTAGACATGATACATTTTTTACTCATTGAATGGTTATTAAAATACATCAATGTATTTGAGAAAATATCATTTTGCATTTTATATTGTGAAATATCGCTTAAAATAAAATATGGAAGATAAGCCACGTATTTGCAAGTTTATGTACGCGCGTGTATGTACTCTTTTTTCTTTGACGTTTGTGCGCAGGAATCTCGTCAGCAAGAGGAAAAGAAACTTCGAGTCAGGCGCCCTGTATCGAGCACAGCAAGTTCTACAGAAACCCAAATACCCCAGCCCACAGTATTTGGTCACCACCCGAATGCGCCAAATATTTTCTATGTTTAGGTAAATTTTCACGAATATAATCATTCTTGTAATAATACTTGTTTATAATAATTATTAAAAGAAAATAAAAAGAGATAAATTATTCAATGGGAAGTGCGTATGCAAATTTATGTGCAGTATTGTGTTGATCGTGATGTTCTAAAAGTATTATGGTTTCTTCATATGATAGTTATTCTTCCAATTTCCCTTCAAATTAGCTTTCAAAATTGGAAAGTGTTTATGAACCTGAAGCAATTGGATAAATTAACGAAAAAAAGTAATTTACTAATAATCTATTTGTAACTTAGTGGCATCGATTATCAAAATACATTTTTTTAGCACAGAATCGTTTTAGAATTCGATCTAATAAGGGGTGTACAGTTAGTTGCAATTGAAAATACATAATACGGTCAAACAAATCACAATGAAGAAGTATTGGAAGGATAAGTAAGCGAAAATTCGGGTTCTCAGCTCTTCGTACTCGATTCTTTTTTATTCGAAGCGAATATAATAGCCAATCATTAGAAACGAGAGGCTGAACTCTGATCAGGTTTAATTATGCAAAGCAATTATCCGTAACTTGAAATAGCTAACTACAGAAACATTCTTCTGAATACCGATGGGAATCGAGGTCGAGGCAGGTGTTTGCGTAGACTCGAATCCTGCTCGATAACTTTTCCTCTTAAGTATAGCGTTTGGAATCCAAGACACACTGACGTGTTTGGACGGAATTTCCGTAAGCTCGTTACGATTTTACGCAATGCGACGCAATGAGTGCGAATTTATTGGCAGGCGTCGCACAGAGTCAAAGCATTTATTTGAAATTAGTTCAAACTTGTTAGTCCAACCTAAAGCCAAATTAAAGTCTACGTTCAAAAACGTGCCAACTATAGTTTATTTTGACATTTCCATTCAACATAGATTTTCACTTATATTATTATGCATTTTATTCATTTCTATTATTCCATTTATATTCGATTTTTTCCGAAATAACATTTACGCATTCTGTTTGTACTGTTGATATGTATTCACACTTACCTCACTATTCCTATTTCGATCAATGTTTGTCAGAATTCCGAGCATGAGGTTGACGTAAGATTGAGTTGAGCTAAGTCCGAACTTACAATGAGATGCAAATTGAAGTAGAGAGCAAAACGAAAAATCAAGTGTATTGTTGCGTTCAGGGTTTAGGCTACTGGAATGATACGAAAATCAGAGATATTTGAAAAAAGTCATTTTGAGAGAATAAATAAGATGATGGAAAAATCGTTTGAACATTTATATATATGTATATCAACAAAGTTGTGTACCAAATTTTATAAAGATAGTAATAATTAAAGAAGTTACAAACAATCTCGTGAAGGACTTTAGAACGTGAGGAACTCAACGGTGTACTTGATTATCGCCAACTGGTTGATCTGGTTGGAAGATATTGCCTGAGACTTGACCTAGCCTTTTTATCATCGGGTTTCAATTATAAAAAAAAATGTTGATTTTTTTTTCTAGTACAGTCGTGCCGGCACTGAAAAACCCCATAAACGGAAAAAATAAGAAGGCCCGTTTTTGACAGGTGATTATGTAGGTGCCGCGGATGCTAAATCCAAGATTGCCTGAAAATCGGGATGCGGGGTTCTTTTTTAGGGGATGAAGGGAAATGGGGGTGGATTGATGCCAAACTACTACCCCTACGAAGTCGGCGCCGTGAGACAAAATGTTCAGAAAAATCCGGGCTTTATTTTTGTCCACAGCGCCTAAGTCGTGGAAGTTCATTTTGGGGGCGAAAAAGTATAGGGTGAAATTTTAAAAAATCAGTTTTAATTCGATAACTCTTTAGGAAAAATGCATACAATTATTGTTCAAATGGAAACGTTGTAGCCCTTGAAAAAACGCGTCGATCGAGTATTTGATAATTACTCTCCAATAATGTCTTCACCCCCCAAAAATGGTTGAAAAACCAATTAAAATTTGTTTATTAAATCACTCAAAAACAATCCATTTTTTGGGTATGGTTCAAATGTACGAAATGTAGAGAATAATCTTTTCTATATTTTCATTTCTTAAATTTTGCTTCTGCCAATCCCTTTCCGGGGTGGAAAATAAAAAATGTAATTCTGGGAAAACTATTGACCGTACGAATTCGCCGCCGTGGAACAATTTGTAGCTTGAACCATCAGCTACATTTTTGTCCACAGCGCCAAACTCGTATCTCTTTATTTTCGATCAATAGTTTTCCCAGAATTTCATTTTGAATTTTAGGCCTCGAGAGGGGTTGGAAAAAGCAAAATTCAAGGGTGATCCATAGAAACGAAAATATGGAGAAAATTATTCTCTACATTTCGTACATTTAAATCATTCCCGAAAAATCGATTGTTCTTGAATTATTCAATAAACAATTTTTTTATATTTTAACAGTTTTTTGGGGGTGAATATATTATCGGAGAGGGATGATCAAATACTCGATCGACGCGTCTTTTCAAGGGCTACAGCGTTTCGATTTGAACAAAAATTGAATAAATTTTTCATAAATAGTTATCGAATTAAAACTGATTTTTCAAAATTTCACCCCACTCTTTCACCCCCAAAATGAACTTTCACGATTTCGGCGCTGTGGACAACAATGAAATCCGGAGTTTTCTGAACATTTTGTCTCCCGGCGCCGACCTCGTAGGGGTTGTACTTTGGCATTAATCTACCTCCATAACCCTTCATCCTATTAAAAAAACTCTACATCCCGATTTTTAGGCAGACTTGGATTTAGCACGCGCGGCACTTACAAATTCACCTGTCAAAAAACTAGCCTCCTTCTATTTTTTTCCGATTCCAATATACAGCACGACTGTACTATTTCTGATTTTATCAAGGAAAAAGAACATCATTATTGTTAATATCTGATGAAAAAAATGGTAAGAAGAAAAACTCCGTTGAGACTAAACTACTATTACACTGAATAAGTGGATCAAGTGTCAAGTCAATCCGTTCATTCGATGTCGAGAAATCGTGTACACCGTTTTGACAATCATAATTTCGAGAATAACGCGTTTAAAGTTTTACTAGCAGTTCTACAGTCGTAATCATAAGTTTACCTTCAATCCACGATTCCTGCACAATGTGTTGGATTTTCCTCTTCAATTTGAGTTGCTTCAAGCGAAAACGATGTCTCCAAATTTCCACAGCAGCCTAACCCCTTGAGACTGAAACACGGACTTTATTCAGCGTTTTATCTTGAAACTTCGGTTTCAACTGATAACTTAATTATTTTCATTCGGTTAAATTGATTTTCATGTTTCAATTACCTGCATTTAAACACTGTCTATTATAGACTCAAACACGGACTTTAGTCAGCGTTTTATCTTGAAACTTCAGTTTCAATTGAGAACTAATTTATTTTCGTTCGTTCAAATTGATTTTCAACTTTGAATTCCCTGCATTTAAAAACTTTTTATTATACCTATCAAATTTACACGAGAGTCCCGGAAAACTGAGAAAAACCTGTATCGAAAGAGGCGGTTCAATATTACTGAACTTCCGTTGCGCTATCAGAAAAAATCATTGTCAGTGAAACTGTCACCCATCCAACTATTGACACAGGCCAACACCGCACGACTTCATTTATTTCCGATACGTTTTCAGACAATGAAGTTTTCGAATTCAAATGTTCCGAGGGCTTGTTGTTCGACGTATCTCGACAGATATGCGACTTCAAGCACAACGTCGACAACTGCGACGTGACTTCCGGTATGTTGATCGACATCGACCAACCATTATTCTTTTTTCGTCTATTTTTTACGAGCTTTTATTTAACTTGACTTTCTGTGAGATGCAAAACGGAAAATCGATATTTCACCCACTTCCCGACTACTTAGAGCTCTGAAATTTTGCAAACATGCATCTAACAGGCGACAACGCATGATTGGACGAAAAAAAAAATATCCATGAAATTTTCAACTTTTCGTGTAAAATCGGCGATATCTAATCATGCATATAAAATCTCACTAACACCTACAAACTAATTCGTAGCCGACTGTGTTTGTACGTGAATAGTTTATATGCAGCAACTTGTCGTAAGTTTAATCCCAATTACAGTCTTTGTCACTTTTTACAAGCATTTCATGTTTCTAACGTACAAACTCGTAACTTAGTAAACTACTAGGAAAATCAATTGAAGACTAAAAAGTAAAAAATAATTTATATGTAAAAAAAATTTTTTTAAAAACAAGCTTTGCACTTCTTAGTACATTACATAAAAGATTGTTTTTTCAAAATATCGGAATAATAAAAATATTAAATATATAATAAAATAAAAAATACAAAAATTATTTGCTACTTGTTAGTAGAAAATAATTTTTAGTTATTTGATAACTTTTAGTTTTTTCAATTGATTATTTATGAAAATAATAAATTTAGACATATAATCTTTAATTTACATAAATCCGTTAACATATCAACAGTATTTAATTTACTTCAGAACAACCTTAGATTTCTTAAGGGGCCTTCTCATTTAGACGCTAAAAAAGGCTATTTTCATGAATTTTTTTATAGGTTTATATTATAGATATTGATGTAAAAGTTGTAACACTTAATAAATACACTTTCGAAATGCATAACGAATTTTTTGTATGTATTTATGTAACCCAAACAAACTTCAAACGCGTTTTTCTCGAAACAACGTTTTTCGACAGCTTGTTCATAAAATCTTCGAAGCTACTGAACCGATCCTTATGAAATTTTAACCACATTTTCTTTACAACTATAGCTATAGCGGATATCAAGGATTTTTTTAAATTTAGATTTTTGCCTATTTTTTTGCCAAAAACGGTGAAATTTTTTTTTATTTTTATTTTTTCGAAAAATGTCCGCCATTCAGTTATTTTTGCATATATCAAAAGTCGTATAATATACGCTATAGCCATTAACATACTGAATCTAAAACCGTTTGATTTTTTGTTTCGGATGATCGATCTCCGAGATTTCATCAACAGCGCAAGCCTACAATTTTTTAGGACATTTTTTGAACTAATATTTCCGGCTATCAATAGTGCCTTAAATAAATATTTTTTTAAAAATGTATTTCGAAAGTGTATTTATTAAGTGTAACAACTTTTATATCAATATCTATAATATATACCTATAAAAAAAATTCATGAAAATAGCCTTTATTAGTGTCTAAAGTGAGAAGAGCCCTTGAATAAAAATCCGGAAACTGCGTATAAACGTGTAATAATAATGTTTCCAATTACTATTGTGCCAAATTAAATACGGTTAATGAAATTGAATTCATCAAATTTATTAAACATTTAAAAAGTTGAGCGCCCCGAGCTTTTATTTATAGTCACATATAGGTGACTTGGCATGAATAATTTTCTACTTTTTTATACATTAAATAATTACATACATATACATTAAATAATAACTTTCTACTTTTTAATACATTAAATATAAGCTTGCTTTTTTAAAACAGTTTGTTTACATATAAATTTTTATCTCGCATGGACTCGAATGGCGGTAAAATGCGAGAAAAGTTGACTTAAATTTCGAAAAGTTTTTTCCAGAGGAACGACCACCAAAGCCATTGTTGGAGAATGGCGAGTGCGAGGACGATAGTCTCGCCTGCGGCGACGGTACCTGTCTACCGAATAATTATTTTTGCGACGGAAGTGTCGACTGTCCCGACGGTTCGGACGAAGAATGGTGCGGTACGATAGCCATCTTCACACTTTCGACAATTTCTTTCTCAGCTCTTCTTCCGTAACATCTCTCACCCCGTCGTGCGCAGCTTTTTTTACGCGAATTTGTGAAGATTTTCGTGACTACGATATTTCAGACGACAAGAGCGATCCGAATTCCGCTGTTCGATGTGAGCCTCGGAAATGCAAACTACCGGACTGTTGGTGCTCGAACGACGGAAAAAAGATACCGGGAAACTTATCGATCTCCGATGTACCGCAAATGATAACGATCACTTTTGACGATGCCGTTAATGCCGAGAATTTCGACCTTTACACGAGTGAGTAGATCGATATTTCGAGCTATGTTTAGTGGCTCCAAAAAATTAGGGAATGTGTTTGAAACAATGTGGAATATCAGAGGACAGAATAGAATTAATTCCAATGATACGACATTTAAGGAGGTTGCTCAGATTTCCCGAAATACTTAGTAAGAATTTGCTGAAATTTATTGAGGATATTTGCGAACTGGTGTTACGCCTCTGTGTAAAATTTCGAGTACTTTGTATGCGTGATTGTTGAGCAATTCATTATTAAAGTTAGGCTCATATACACGGGCAACATGGCAAAAGCTTCATGAAAACTCTAATACGACTGTGGTGACATAATCAAAATAATCAGAATTGAATGGAAATAGGCGGTAAAAATTCTTGAGATTTTTATGAATAATTTCAACGAAGAGTACGGCGTTTTGTCTGTCTCGTTATCGAGATATTCGTGAAATAAAACAGGACATTTCAGCTGATTCGCGTAAAACGATAAAGCGCCCAATGGCACGTGACAACGCTGCTGTCACGTCGGCCATTTTGAATAGGCGCGAAAATTTGAAACGCACAAAATATTGCTTCCTTGCCTCAAATTTCTTACCGCGGTTTCATAAAGAGTAATTCAATATTTTGAATCATTCTTTACAGAAGCTGCAGTGCATGTGTTTCGACATAACCTTCAAATCAATTACGCGTCGTCCCTCGACGGCGCATTCATTTTCCGGCTCAACTACTTTTATCCGCCGCTTTCCAGGTTTCACTTGCTCCAACCGTCGATTCTACTGTTTTTTCGGTTTGCATTTTTCCCTTCCATATTTTCATTTTCGCCGAACAAAAAAACGGAATTCGCGAAGGAACTTTGTCAGCTACGCGCTCACGATGTGGCGTTCGAATCTGAGCTCAGTGATACCAGTTACTGAGAACTAAATTGCGCGTTTGCCACATTTCAACTTGTTTAATAACGTATTCGCGGTGTAAATGAACAAAACACAATTAATGACATTTCTAAACAGTCAATTATATGCATTCCACATATTTGTTAGTTGAAATTTATTTATTTTACGTAACCGAAAATTTGACTCTTCGGGGTTGGCAACCGTTACAGGGCCCGCATTTAAGCATATGCGTTCCGCTCTTGCCGCCTGCCCCGCAAAGAATCTGAACAGCCTCCTCAAAGAAGAGGCTGATGGCGTAACTTGCTAGGAACCTTAATTTTGATCAGAAAAATTATTTTTGTGCTTCCCCATAGAGGATTTTTTGCTTTAGTGCAGTTTTTTCGAGTATTGAGAATATGTTTAGAATTATACAAATTGCCGGAAAATTGTATTAGTAAGAAAATGCCTGAGCATCGGTTTGAACTTATGTGAGTGCAATGCCTGTTCACATTTGCTTCAATAAATTTCAGGATGTTTAATTGAAATTTCGTATTATAATAACGGAATTTTTCTAATACAAAATAGATCCTACTACTTTTGATGATAACTGATTTTGTCTTATACAAAAAAATAAGCTGACACTTATATATATATATATATATATATATATATATATATATATATATATATATATATATATATATATATATATATATATATATTAACGAACGTTTAATGTATTAAATCCTTCGTATTAGCCTATTTTTTGTATTTAAAAAATTCAGTGCATGCTTAATCTTACTTAAATTTTGAGATATCCTTCGCAATTTTATTTACATCGCGTATCATTTAATTTGGCTACCAAGACTTCGAAGGTTCGAAAATTTTCTAAAATTGCAAATTGCACGCAGAGAATGCTGCCCTTTTTCGAATTAATAGATACCTGGCGATGGTTTTCCTAATAAATACGGCATACTATTTTTTCGGATTGCATACACATTGCATAAAAAAAGCAATGGTTCAATCAAATGAAAAACCTCTACATATTTTCCAATAAAAAAAACCTCGGCTCCAATCGAAACCTTAGTTTTTGAGATGAAAATTCCCGAATTTACCAGTTTTTCTCGCCAGTTACTCAGGTACCTCCTCTTAATGAAAATAGCCTTTTTTAGCGTCTAAAGTGAGAAGACCCCTTTAAAAAAAATGATGAACAATACGTTTTCATTAACTACGATAGGTCACTTTCAAAAGAGGTCCTGTTATTATTATTACCATTATCGCTATCGCAACCATAATTGTCATCCATAAAAATGCGATCGGTAACAAAAAGATTAATGGGAGTCTACAGCCCTAAAGTTGAAACTCCGAACACTTTGGGATGTTCTGTATGTTGAAGACCTATGAAAAAGAAAACGTTATCTAAAACGTTGACCGGAAAAATACGCCTAAAAAAAATCGTTTGCAGAGCTCTTCAACGACGAACGAAAAAACATTAACGGCTGTCCAATCCGTGGAACTTTCTACGTGAGCCATCAGTACACGAATTATCGTGACATACAATTTTTATGGAACGCTGGTCACGAAATTGCCGCACACTCGGTCACGTAAGCGATTATCGGAGTAACATCGAATACGAAAGAAAAGCGCACGTGATCTTACATTTTTTTTCGTTCATCGTACAGACATCGGGGACCTGAGGAATGGTGGTCGAGAAATGCCACCATCGAAGATTGGTTCGACGAAATGGTCGGAATAGCAAATATCATCAACAAGTACAGTGCAGTCCGAATGGAGGATATAAAAGGTAATGTTTAATGTTTTCAAAAAACTATTTTTTTTTACCGACCTGGTATCAGAGAAATATATTAATGTTTTATTAATATAATGAATGTGTATATGCGTAAAATAATGAATGCATAAATGTGAATTTATTCAATTAATGTATTATAGTTTGGCTACGTGTTTATGTAATTGTAACTAGGTCATTTGTGGTGTTTTTCGTCTGATACAAGTCATAAATAATAATAGTTATAGTAATGATACTAACAATGACAATGAAGATGGTAATATTAGTAGTAGTAGTAGTAGTATCGAGTTTTATTTGCACAACTTTTTCACAAAGCTTTTTACAAACATATGACAATTTCACAAACGAACTTTTCACTTACTATCTATTCCCTACATTCCTACATTCCGCATTATTTTCACATTCTCCCTTTCTTCATTTATTCGTCCCCTTCGTCGATCTCTCCTCCGCCATGCTCCTTACTCATATTTCTACATATTTCCTCTATTTCTCTAAAATACTCGCATATCCCTATTTGAATTTTTCCTCCCAGCATATTTATGATTTCCCCCTTTACTGCCAATTCATCCATTCCTTCCATCCACTCCTCTGCTTTCTTCCTTGCTTTCTCTGATACTAACTCCCTACCTTTTTTACATATCATTAGGTGTTCCAATGTCTCATTTTTTCTTTACATATCCTGCACCTCCAATCCTTTTCTCCTTTCTTTCCCGCCCTTCCTATGTTGCCACATCTTAGCCTCGCCCATATTTCCTTGTCCCTTCCCTTTACTCCCTCATCTGACCAATATTTCCATGGCATCTCGTCCTTTTCTATAATATATTTATACTTATCGTTATACGTCGATTTTCTAATTTTTTCTTCTTCCCTTCTTAAGATTCTGTTTTTTAAGTTTTCCAGGCCCTCTTCTATCCTTTCGTCTATTTTTTTTACTTCTTTTCGCTCCCTTATCATCGTTATTATCTCTTCTATCTCCATATCTCTTAATACTTTCACCAGGTTTTTCCCCCATTTTGACGGGTCACCGTTTGTTATCGCTCTAATTTCATCTATTAAACAAACTTTTGGCCACCTTGTCTCATCCATTCTCATCACTTCTCTAATATATCTCGTCGCTCTTTCCCTTATCACATATTCCATAGTAAGCACTCCTAGCTCTCTCCTCCACATATAATTTGGCGTCGTTCTGTCCACTCCTAATGCCATCTTACAATACCTGCTCTGTATTTTTTCAAATACGCTTATTTCTCCCATTCCCCATATCTCCACTCCATACATTGCTCCTGCTTTTACGATTGAATCTAATAAATACAGTCTCTCCTCCATCATATCTCTCCCCGCCCTCTTCCAAATTCCCCACACCATATTCGTTGCCTTTTGCGTTTTCCCTGTCACCTTTTTTCCCTGTGCCCAAATTGAGTTTTTACACGTGAACCAATATCCGAGATATTTAAATTCCTTGACTATTTCTACTTCTTCACTATTAATTTCCCATTTTTCCTCCTTCTTAACTTTTCCTCCGTTACTGAAAATCATGATTTTTGTTTTCTTTGCATTTATTTCCATCTTATTTTCCTGTGCCCATCTCTCTAGATCCTTTATTATACTTTTCAACCCTTCCACCGTCTCTGCAATCGCCGCTACATCGTCTGCATATTTTATTGCGAAAATCTTTTCTTTTCCTATCACAACACCGCCCTCATTTTTCCTTTCCCACTTTTCCTCCAAATCATCTATATATAAATCGAATAATACCGCACTAAGCGCGCATCCTTGTCTTACCCCTTGTCTTGTTCTAAAACTCTCCGTGATTTTCCCTTGTGCTTGCACCTCTGCTCTTGTTTCCTTGTATATTTTCCTTATTGTATCCAACATTCTTCCTTCTATTCCCTTCTCTTTTAATTTTATAATCATTCTTTCCCTCCATACTCTATCAAATGCGGCTTTAAAGTCGACAAACGCTACATACAACTTCCCTCCTTTTTTCTTTAGTTTCTTATTAATAACTGCATTCAACGTAAATATCTGGTCTCTCGTTCCTCTTCCTTTTCTGAAACCTGCCTGACTTTCCCTTAGTTTTTTGTTCTTCTCTATCCACTTGCCTAACCTCTCTGTCATCATTTTCGTTAACAATTTATAACCCACATCCAATAATGATACCCCCCTATAATTTTCTGCTTTGTCCTTTTCCCCTTCCTTGTATATTGGCACGATTCTTGCCGTTTCCCACCCTTTCGCAATTTCTCCTCCCAGCCATATTTTATTTAATGCCTTTCTCATTTCTTCCCTTTGCGCCTTTGGTAGCGCCTTAAAAAATTCCGCACTAATTCCATCTTCCCCCGCCGCTTTTCTATTTCCCAATTTTTTTAACGCCCCTTCCATTTCTTTTTTACTGAATTCCTCATAGAATTCCCTTTTTTCTTCTCTTTCTTCTACACCTATTTCTCTTTCTTCTCTATCCCAGACCCTTTTTTCTTCCGCTCCCACTTCCTCTTCTTCTTCCTGTTTCTCCTCTCCGTTCAATAATTTTTCGAAATGTTTTTTCCATTGTTTCTTCGTTATTTTCCTACCTACTGTTCCCCTTCCCCTATTCCTATATGTATTAATTGCCTTCCACCAGTCTGGCATATTTTTTGCTTTTCCGACCTCTTCCCAAATTTTGTACCTCCATTTTTCTTTTGCCTCCTTATATGTCTCTTTCAATTTCCTTCTTTCCTCTGCCAATTGTCGTTTTTTCTCCAGGCTTCTTTGTTTCGTGAATGCTTTTAATTTTTCCCATACTACCCCTCTCTGCTCCTTGCACTCTTCATTAAACCATCTTGGCAACTTTCTCGCTCGTTTTGTTTTTTTCCATTTTTTTCTTAACCCGGCTTTTTCCGCTGCCCTTAGTATTTTTTCTTTTACACCCTCCCATTCTTCTTCTCCTTTTTCGATTTCTTTTTCTTTTTCAATTTCCTCTATGAATCTTTTAGCCTTATCTTCTTTCCAGATCAACCTCATTTTTTCTTGATCGTCTTCTTCCTCTTCTTCTTCCTCCCTTGCCATTTCCCTTTCCCCAATCGCAAACATAATTGGCAGGTGATCGGATTCTATTCTCTCAACCACTTCCATCCATTTAATTTCTTTTGTTCCCCCCCTGTCTAATGCTATAACATAATCTATTACCGATCCACAGCATTCCTCTCCCCCCCCTACAAAAGTCACTTTGCCCTCCTTGTCCCCTTTCATTCTCCCATTCATCACTTTCAATCCCAATTCCTCGCACAGCCCTAACACTCTTCTACCTTCCGCGTTTATTATTTTGTCTTGTGACTTTCTTATTTCCTCGTCTTTTTCGACCATCCCCTCCTCATTCATTGCTTGCTCCTCCCCTATTCGTGCATTCATATCCCCACCAATTAAAACTCTCTCTTTTTTTCTTGCTTCATCCAGTATTATTTCTCTGAGCTCTTTTTCTATTTTTTTTATCTTGACATTATTATATATCGTAATTATTGCCGTTTTTTTTTCTATTCTATTATTGCTCAGTATCAGCCCGCATTTCCATTCATTTATCACCCAGCTTTCTTCAAATTTCTTTTTTATCCCGATTGCTTGTCCACCTTTCGCCCTTCCCTTCTTAACCCCTCTTTCCTTATACGCTGCTTTAAAACTCCAGCTAAAATTACCGCTCATGCTTGAGCTTGCCTTTACCTCATCTTTCCTTTCTACCCACGTTTCCTGTAAGATCACCATATCCGCCTCCTCTAAAAATTCCCACGCTTCGCCAATTTTAAATATTCCTGCAATATTCCATACTACTATCTTAAATTCCTTATTTTCATCCTCTTGTTCTTTCTTATTTCGCCTTCCTTCGTTCTTTTCCGCCGAATCTTCTCTCTTCTCTCTTCTTTCTTCTTTCTCCCCGACGTCCTTATCGCTGCTCTCCCTGCTTGTTCCGAAAGGGCTGCCTCGATCCCTCCGCGTATCTCCAAATTTCGATGTCTCCTTTCCTCTCGTTCCATCTCCACCACATATCTTCCATCCAGATTTTCATATATTTCACTTCCGCTTGTCTGCCGTCTCTCCTTTCGTTTTCCGCTACATCTCGGAGCCAATTTTGGATCTCTTTTTCCCTTCTTGTTAGGTCGTCTTTTATCCAAATGCCCGTACCTTTCAGCTCCTTTCCTTTCCTCATGATCTCCAATTTCTCTGTCCAGTTTTTAAATTTTAAGACCATCTCGCCCCTGCTCACATGCTTTGTAATTGTTTGCCTTCTTATCTCTTGCCTGCACCTTTCTTCTATCTTCTTCAGCACCGCATCTTTTTTATTCTCTTCACTCTCTCGAAAAGAGACATTTATATTGTTTCTTCTGGTTTCTCTTCTGTTTCTTTCTTCTTTCCACTCTCGTTCACATATCGGCATCGGCTTCCTCCTTCCTATTTCCCTCTTTCTCTCGTTTTCAATAACACTCATTTGATTATTGTTTCCATCTGTCTTCCCCGTTCTTCTCTCTCTTCTCACCTCTTGCCAACCTCCTCTCGCTGCTCCCGTTCCACTTCCCGTTTCCTTGGGATTCCTCCCCACCTCCTCTTGCCCACTGGCTCCATCTATTCGATCCCCTCCTCGATCTGTTTCTGTTATCTTGCCCGATGGCCCCCTGACTACCTTCAGCCTGCCGTTCCTATCCTCTGGATCCTTTCCCTCTGTTTCATCCTTTTCCTGTCCTTCCTTTCTACTTTCAAGCCTGCTGATGATCTTGAGCAGCAGGTTCCGCTCCTCCCCCCACTTCGTTTTGTCTCGTTCTGCCTCCTTCTTCATTTCCCTTATGGTGTCTTCGTATTGTTCTATTATTCGTCGGCTTTTCTCACACCCCTCGCATTCATCTTCACCGTCTCTCTCACATTCTTCTTGAATTTGCTTTAATTCTTCCTTCCACCACTGTTTCATTTTTATTTCCAGTTCTGTCAAACTATTCCTTAACGTCCCTCTCATTCTTATTTCCGCTTCCTGAATTCCGCTCATCCAGTCGTACACGCCGCCGTTGTTTTCCTCTTTTTCTTGCCTCCCTTCCCCTTGCTCTTCTTCCTGTTCTCCGCAGTTATTATTATCAGTGCATTTACCTTTCTTCATCGGCGGCGACTGTACCTCACTTGCTCCCTCTGGATTTCCAAGCGATCCGAAGAACTCCCTCACGTCTCTGTTCGTCTCTTTCTTCTTTGGGCGCCCTCTCTTCCTTTTCTCCGTCTCTCCAACTCCGCGCTCTGCCTTATCGGCCGCTTCTGCCTGGAAGTACTCGCCTGCACCACTGCGCTGCTGCTGCTCCTTCTCTCCTGCCCAGCTTCCGCTCTCATCCGCCCCCCTCGCTCCTCTAACTGCTTCGTTCCTAACCTCTTCCTTTCTTGGCTGATTTTTGTTTCCACATATCTCACCGCCCTCACTGATTCTCACCTCCTCCATTGTCACTTTTTGTTCCTCTTCAGCTGTCCTTTCTTTATCACCTTTTACTATCTCGTTTTCTCACTTTTCACCTCTCGGTTTCTTTCGATTCCACTCCCGGTCCTTGCAGCGCGTGCACACTCAACACGATCCCAACCGGAAGTCCCTAATATTAGTAGTATTTATTCCTTGTATGCCCGTTTGAAGCGGGATATACATTAAGACGACAAAAAATTGAGCAATTTTGAGGGATTTTTCAAACTAATAACTAATTATTCCACATTTATCAACCTGTAGGTGTATATTAATGGTATATTTAAGTCTACAAAAACATTTTGTTTAATTCATTTATCATCGAAATGGCGGAGCTGTGGCAAAGCGTAACAGCAAGGTTGACTTTGATTTGCAAAAAAAAATCAAACATTTTTTCCGTTAGAACATGTAAAGTTTCCATTTGTCAGCAATTAAAACGAACCAAATGAAAATTTAAAAAAATTCCACGTATTTACAAAACGAAATCAACATTTCACGCAACGTTTTTCGAAAATTTGAATTTAAAAAGTAGTTTTTTTACTAATTTTTCAAAAACAATTATCGTCAAGCAGGAGGTGGCACGATTATCAATATTTCTACCAAGTTTCAACTCAATCGGTTCAATAGTTTTTGAGTAATCCTGCACGCCAATTATCGAAAATTCTGCTTTGAGGAAAACGCGTTTAAAGTTAACGCCCGCCCTGTTTGAAGTTTTCGGAATTTCGCTTTGAAACTTTGGGAAAATATTCTACGTATATAGTTCTATCGTTCAAGGTAGAACGAGCGCGCGCTTTTGATTTATATAGATTTTGTTCAAATTTCAACCAGACATTGTTCATATCATTATGCATGTTTGAGCGGAATTTCAAAACAGTCGACTATTTAGATTGGCAGATAATGGGTTTTAAGATTGCAACTTTTAAGGGCGGGGTAAGGTTAATTCGGTGAAAAAAGCACATTTTCAAGATTTTTTTAGACGATACCGGTAATGTTGGTTTATTTAATTAATTTCCATATAGTAATACAGCATCTGAACTATATTTTCCTAAATTTTCATTGCAAAATATTGATAAACAAGCCGTTGGCAGCAAATCTCCGCAGGCGCCTCGAAAAATAGTTGTTTGCGGTGTACGCTATAACTCGTCACTGGATGATCTAAAACAAAAAAAATCAAAATGCGTTTATTAGGAGAGATGTTTCTCGAGGTAACGCTGCCGAGTTTTTTTTAATCGATTTTTTCATTTTCGGTAGCACTTGGAAGTCAAAAACGCAATTTTAGCGAAAAAATCGGCAAATTTGGTATTGTAAGATAACAAATAATGATTTAAAAAACTCGGCAGCGTTACCTGATGATTTATGTGTAGAAATAGTGTACACAATTTCGAAAGAATCGGTGCATCAGATTTTGAGTTACAGCGTACACCGACTTCAAAAATAACAAGTTTCAGAAAAACGCTTGAAAGTTGTGCACACTAAAAAATCCAAAATAAAACTCGATAATTCCATTATACTCACACAGAGTCATCGATGCCAGATCCATAAAGTACAGGGCTTTCAAATACAGAGCAATGCAAAAAAAATATCCCTTACCCCTTACGGTTTACACCTAGTCCGCGGCCGGAAAAAAGAGGTTTTTTCGTGCATTTTTTTGGGGAACGGATGCAGGTTTTTAACTTTT
Organism: Ophion ellenae; assembly: GCA_963210295.1. Lineage (NCBI taxonomy): Eukaryota > Metazoa > Arthropoda > Insecta > Hymenoptera > Ichneumonidae > Ophion > Ophion ellenae. The sequence goes on along the minus strand of OY723391.1, from coordinate 16,170,443 downwards.
CTTCATAGTAAAGGGTATCATTTCAAGTATCCTTGAAAAAAATTTTATTGGCAAATATTTATGAACGACGGAGATACAGTAAATTGCACAGACCGATGTGCTGAAAAGGTCCTTCGCGGTGACCACTCCTGCTCCGGACAAATCATCTGAAATAAAAAAACCCAATGAATTTAGTTTTTGTACCGTATTATCTAGTCTTTAATCGAAGGGTTCAATAAAATAATGATTTTTGAAAAAATGGTCGCCGATCGAAAGTAATCGTCGAAATTTCGGTGAAAAAAACACTCTATTTTCCTTGAAATAAAAAAAAGTATGCGTTGAAAAAAAAATCCTTCGATTAAGGGGGGATTGTCTTTTTTTTCGCAAAATTTACCGCTTTTTGGGAATTTTTTTGTGAAGAAAGTATACAACGGAAAACTTGTGAAACTTGGCATATAGTTTTATTGATCTGTTTACTACATACAAAAAATTTTTTAAACAATTTTATCAAAAAATCCGCCTCCCACCCCCCTCGACGCGCGATGGTCCTTTTTTGATGGTGTGCACGATTACAGCCTTCACGTTCATCCTGCAACAAAAACCCAAAAGGCATTTTACTTTAAACACATATAGCTATCGTTCGATGAAGGGAAAAAAAATTGACGATTTGGTGACGTTTTGAACTTGAAGTATCGATTTTTCGAAAAAAATTGATCGATTTTTTGTTATAAATAAAAAACTATTAAACGTATTGCTTTTTTGCTTCATAAAACGATAAAAGGATGTCAGCTGAGCATTCTGTCCAAATTTGAAGGCAATCGGTTGAATAGTTTTTGAGAAATCGTGCACACCATCAAAAAAGGACCATCGCGCGTCGAGGGGGGTGGGAGGCGGATTTTTTTATGAAATTGTTTAAAAAATTTTTTGTATGTAGTAAACAGATCAATAAAACTATATGCCAAGTTTCACAAGTTTTCCGTTGTATACTTTCTTCACAAAAAAATTCCCAAAAAGCGGTAAATTTTGCGAAAAAAAAGACAATCCCCCCTTAAGGACTACCTCTTGATATACAAAAAATGTCTGTGAAATTTGAAGCAGATCTGTTTAGTTGTTTCTCAGATATTTTGGTCATCGATTCTGAAAAAGTAATTCCGAGAAAAACGCGTTTATAGTTTTTACCTGTAACGGTAAAAACTTTAGCGGTAAGCGGACCTACCTGTAAACGTTCATAACTCCCCCAACTTTCAACGGACCGACATGAAATTTTCAGAGAATATTCTAGAAAGGTTATATTATGAGAATCCGTCGAAAACGAAAAATCGATTTTTTCAAAAATTCCAAGTAGGTGTAACCCCTTAACACTGCAGGGTCTGCATTGACCGAAAGTCAGGTCACATAATCCATCGTATCATTCTATTATGTTTATAAATTTTGAAGAAAAATAATGTTTAGATAGCAAACTAGTTAGGGAAAGAGTGAAAAAAAATTTGATTGCCTTTACCATTCAGTTTTGCTAAAAACGTTCAGTAAAGACAGAATAATTCTTCGTAAAGATTATTGCCCCCTATGATAAAAAGACATATGGCAACACCGCAGAATAGTATTGTTCAATATTTCAAGAAAAAAAAATTATCGTGTTCCTAAAATTGAAAACTTTTATCATAAAAAAATAGTTCCATTATAAATATTTTATGTTGATTATGTTATCTTCATTATCAAGTTAAAGCGTTCGTTCATTCACAACTAATTAAAAACTTTGTTCGATAAAAAATTACTTCCAAATAAAAAGTTATGTTGTGGTATTATTTTAAATTTGCCGCGCAAACTCACGTCATTGGATACGTGGACCGATGCAGTGTTGCTATATGTCTTCTTATTATAGGGGAGAAATATTTCTTACCGAAAATTATTCTGTCTGAATTTCAATGCAGACCCTGCAGTGTTAAAAGTTGCAATTTTAAAGCCGATCGTCTCCCAATCGAAATAGTCGACTTTTCTAAAATTTCACTCAAACGTGCATAATAATATGCACAATGTCTGGTTACAATTTGAACGAAATCTATAGAAACCAAGAGCGCGCGCTCGTACTACCTTGAAGGAAAAAAAAGAAATTGATTTTCCGATTGTTGTAAGTGTATATCCCGCCTTAAGGGTGTTTACATTAGTGCTTTTCCCTTCACCTTTACATACGTGTTTACATCAGTTTTCTTATTATCTTCCATCTATCTTAATATTCTTGTTTCTCGAATTGCCTAATGCAATCACATGGTTCTATTGCCGGTTGCTTTGTCAGTTGCGCCTTCATTTTACGGTCTATTTCCATCTGCCTGCTCTTCTCCAACCATTGTTCCAGTTTCTTTACTATCTCTTGATTAAGTTTCCCATTAACTTTTGGACACTCACAAATGTGTCTCAAATTTTCATTTGCAAAATTCTACACTTAGGATCTGTGTACCCTTTTTTGTCGTCCCTCCCGATATCATCACATCTTATCCTTGCCTATGGTTCTTTTATTTCTCCGCTGATCGTCTTGTCTTCCCAATGACTTCCCATGTGTACTCCGGTATTCCTATGCTTGTATTCCTTGCAGTATGTGGACACGTCGATCTTGTCCAAATCATATTGAATTCTTGTTCGATTTTTATTTTTATGCCTCTTTCTATTTTTTGTCTAGCTCCCTTATATTTCCATTCCCTATGGAGTGCCAGATTGCTCCCCCATCTACGCTTTCTATGGCTTCATTTATTTCTTTTCGCCATTGTGATGGCTTGCCATGTGTGATTGCTCGTCCTTCCTCCCTTCAGTATTTTTTAGGCCACCAACCATCCTCCATCTAAGATGGTAATTACAATAATATATATATATATATATATATATATATATATATATATATATATATATATATATATATATATATATATGCAATAGAACGTTACCAAAATTGTGAAAGGTATACGTATTTCTTCAATTTCTCGTCTTATAAAAAAAAGTTCAGTATGTTCTCGAAGATAGAAACAAAATGGCACACGTCGACTTACTCCTTGATCATTGTTCATCAGGACAAACTAAGTGAACTAAGTGAACAAAAACCGTTTTTTTTTAATGAACACGATATTTTTAGGAATATTTATTTAAAACGTACAAATGTCAGGTCCATTCAGAAATAGAATATCGTGGGCAATTACGATGGACCATTTAAAAAATAGAGGACAGAATCCGATTGTTTTTTTTTCAATAATTACTTCATCTGTTTAATAATGGCTTGGAAACTTCTGTTGCAGAAATGAGGGATTTACAAATGATAAACAAATTAACAATATGCAGTGTCCAAGAAACATTTTTCGAGTGTTAGAGTAATAAAATAATGAACATTGGTACTGAATCAGAGAATGAATGTGAGAGAGGGGGGGAAGGAAGCAAGTTTTATTGAGAAGATTCCTACTTAAGGGGTTAGGCCACAGTAACGGGTATAAAATCATGTGCGAATTGAACTATTTTTTTCGTATGAAAAAGTGATTATATATATATATTTTTAGATAGAAATATATATATTTTTTTGATGTGCAAAACTAATATTTATTTTCTTAAATTTTCTTTATGACTAATATTTTCTTTTGTGATCTTTTTTTAGGCGCTCCGCAGCGTGACATTTAGCATCCACAATTTATACCTAGAACAAAAAACAAAAATTCGTGTCAATCTACATTAGAATACCTAGCGAAGTACGTACGGAATGTAAAAAATATTGTTTTATTCAACCGTTGTAGATATTTCAACTTGAGAAATGTATTTACAGTGAAAAATTTCGTTATAACTGCTCATAAACTGCTCATAAAATGAAAAGTTTTCGATTGATCAGAAATTCTGTACGTACTTTTCTGCGAAATGCAATTAGGAACATAACTTTTAAATTTGAAGTAAATCTAGTGAAAATTGTTGAAGTTGGTTGTCACGCCAATTGGAAAAAAGCTGTTTTGAGAAGTTTCAAGTAGTCGGCCATTTTGTATATCGAAAAAAAATATATGTATTTTCTAACAGCTTGATATTCATACTAAATAGATGTGTAATTAATTTTATGAGTGAGAAACTTTTTCATACGAAAAAATTGTTACGTTCGCACATGATTTTATACCCGTTACTGTGGCGTAACCCCTTAAAGGGAGTCGAGCGTTGAAAATTCATTATAAATTCATAAATACATTAACGTTTTGTAACTTATGACTAAAGGTTTGAGGGTGCCGTTCCTTCGGGTAGGCTGGAACCGTCAATTTCTTATGATGTCCGAGTTCGGTTTCGTCTACGATTCATCGATAATCGCGCCATTCACGGATCCTCCTATATGGCCTTACACCTTGGACTACAAGCCTCCGCACGATTGTTCGGCCCCGGGACAACTGTGCCCTACGCGGGCCTATCCTGGTCTGTGGGAAATTCCCATCAACGAGCTCGTTGCAGGGGTACGTAAATGGTCGAATTAAAATAAAAACATGATAAAAGATAACATCGAGACAAAGCATTTAACTATTATTTTGAGTGTATTCTATTTGACGAAAAAAATGTATTAAAAAATTACATGGCTCTGAAAAGTCTAACCAACAATTGCAGGCTGGAAAGTCTTCGAAAACTTGTTTCAAAGTTGTGGAAGAAATGAAGATTGACCTACGAAAAATTAGAATTCCATTTTTGCTGGTTGTCGATTTTCATCTGTGAAATTTGGCATAATTGCAGTAGAAACTTTTTTGATACGCTTGTAGACGTATTTGGAATAATTTTTGTTTTTGAACAATTTCCAGTGTGACAGTTTGTTTCTGACAAATTGTAAAGGGATTGATTATTTTTCATGATATTTTTGTAGTGCACACAGCTTTTATTCTACATGCAACGACACTTTAGTGACCGTTTGCGATTTTATTGAAACTCATGAATATGGTAGAGCATTAAAAAATATTAGATACGTATTTTTTTTATCGGCGGAAAAACTCGCTTAAGGGGTGACGTGGGTTTTAAAGCCAAAAAAGCATATTTTTTTCTATTAAAAAAAATATAATGTATAAATTATTTGATTCAAAATGTTAAGCACATAAAAGAGCAACATTTCAACCATATTAAAAAAAAATCATCCAAAAATTTGGGCAATTCAGCCCGTGGAACCGGGTTTCCGGAGACCCCTGAAAAAAGTGTCCTCGTGGTGATCAGGATAACTCATAATAGCTTTATCTGAAACTTAAAAAAACAATTTTTCTTCTGCTAGTAGATAAGTATAGCTCGTTATTGACCGAAGGATTTTTCTAAATTGAAATTTGAATTTTTGGCACTGTTGTATGCGAAATAGTTCAATTTTTGGTACAATTTACACTACGCGTAACCTTGTAAAATAAGTTGGAATCGAAAAAAAAACCTTCGTTCAATCACTAGTCAACGCTATTTTCAAGAAGTGTGCAAAATTTCAATAAGATCGGTGCATTAGTTTTCGAGAAATCGTGTCCACCGGCTTCAATTATAGTATTTTGAGAAAAATGCGATATCCTGCGTCGCTCTTGGCCGGTCTTTCCGAACGCGGGGAATTTCCGAAGGCTCTCTCTCTCCTAGACTTTTACTCCGATCGACTTTGGGAGAATATTCTAGACAGATAATAAAAAAATTTTAAAATTGATTTTTAAATATGTTTATACCCACGTAACCCCTTAAGTGTGAAACCACCCCTCAGAGTCAAGCATGTCAAGGGTTGATTTTGCAGTTTTACCAGCAAGCAGTCCACCGATTTCAGTGAACGGCAATCGAGTAGGACCGACGCTGTGGTCCTATTTGATTGGCTTAAACTTAATGGGGGGTACTAAACATGTTTTGGTAGACTTAGAGAATGCCGCTTGGTTCATCCCGATTTCTCAATAAGTTTTCCCGGAAAGTCCACTTGAACAATGGCCGAAAAAGAGGCAAAAGGTATGTATGCAAAACATTGGTGAAAATGGATGATCTTTGAAATTCTGCCAAAAATCGTAAAATGATCGAATCTCAATAAATCAAACGGCATTTTAAAGAGCAAACGATAAAAAAGGGAATGTGCACAAGGTAAAATTTTTAATCGAAACAGAAAAGAAATGATCGACGATTCAGTGAATCCACTTATTCCTAACCAGGATGCGAAAAAAATGGATTTTTTAGTATCGTTTACAAAAAGTAGATATCGATGTATTTTTACTCCCTGAATACGAATTCACCAATAATTTCTCCCGAAAGCCGCAATTTTCATTAAAAATCGTGGAATGTGATGGAATGTGGTTTGCCCCCTTAAGCTTGCTATCCGGCGGTAATGCAAAAATACGTCAACTTTCGTTTTGCCCCCCCCCCCCCCCCCCCCAAGTGTTACCAGTTACGTTCAATTTAATGCTCTCAAATGTGGGGTGAGAGATAGAAGAACAAAGGGGTGGTTCAACCCTTAATTTTTTTACGATGTACCCATATCGTAGTCGATGTACCCAGTCGATATCCGGTCTTTTTGCATTACAAGAATTTTCGTTTCTGTTGCACTGAAATCGCTGGACAACTTGGGCATGAAATGGCAAATCCATTCCTTGACATGCTTCACTCTATGGGTTGGTTTCAACCCTTAAAACCGCTTTTTCACCCATAAAAAAAATACGTGTCTGATCATTTTTCACGCTCTCCCATATACATGTGTTTTAACAAAATTGAAGGCCGACACCAAAGAGTTGTTTCTTGTGAGTAGCAATACGAAATATATCCGCATCTTTGAGCCTCTGAATTATAGGAGTACACCTGCACGACCGTGGAAGATTGTACGCAGAACTTGCCAGGGGAAGAAGTCTACAAGATGCTCATGCTGAACTTTAAGAGACATTATGTCACGAATCGTGCTCCGTTCGGTCTCCACTTTCACGCGGCTTGGTTCGAGACACCGAGCAATCTCTTTGCCTTTACTGTAAGTAAACGATAACTATCGTATGCCCTATTACCTATATATGCGAATAGAGAAAGTATTGGAATGTTGGACAAGTTCTCGCTGTTTTTTTCGTCAAAATCAATGCTTTATTTTTAAAAATCATTCCTAATGCTTTCAAACATTTCGAAACTTTTGTGATCAACTTCTCATGATTCGGCAAGTTCAGCTAGCGTCTGATATGAGTCTTCATGAAGTAATGCTTCCAATTCAGCACATCGAAATCGTTATTTTTGGAGCGTCTGAACCAATTTCTGCATGTTATTTACACTTCGGCCAAATAACATACACTGAATTTCAAGCTTGCTTATAGTACTTTTTTATAGATGCATTGCCATCCTAAGGCCTTATATACACTTGTAGCGGGCGAAGGAACGTGATTTTCTTGATTTTTTTCGACGGGACAAGAAATGTTAATCGAAAAACTGTGAAGAACATCGATTAGTACATATTTTCACGTACTTGTACAATTTTTTTATTCATAAATATTTCAAAATGGCGGAACTCCAGCTGTCTTCCACGAGTACCTTCTTTTGATCATCAGTTGCGGTGGACATGATAATTCAAGAACGGTTCATCTGAAATCAGAATTCGAAAAAGATTTCATTAGTGTATTGCATTGGATTGGGCTTGGACGAAGGATTTGTAAAAATTTTGATTTAAAAAAATGTCGATAATTAAAAAAAAAAATCTTTTTTTGATGTGCTAAATTTTCGGTTTTTTTGTTCCAATTTTTTTTTCAGCAAAATTCAAAACCTTCGTACCGGCCCTAGCTATTATCATAATAAATAAGTGGTATTAATTTGATATGGATCGGATTAATAGTTTTTTAGTAATCGTGTCCACTGCAAAGGTATTTCTCAAAAAAGACGATTCGGAGATAATCGCTTTTAAGATTCAAGTATTTTTCTTTTACATTTAAAGTTAATTTATTCATACTAAAATGGAGTCGTCGATTCCAGGGCCATACAGTAATCCTTCTGCATCGTCTGCAGCCTCAAAAACATTGATTTGACACTGCCTACGAGCCATTCTTCCTTCTCTTGTGGCTGCTTGCGCTTGCTGCGCGGCAAGCGTAACACGTTGAAATACCTATAACTGCGTTGAAATACCTATAACTGCGAATCTAAAGCTCCGATCTTTATGAAATTTGGTGAGAATATTCTTGAGATATGGTACTTAAAGAATATGCAATCAAAAAATTGTCCATTTTCCTGACCATCACAAGTGTATATAAGGCCTTAACCCTAGGACCCTACACTATCTGTACGAAACAAATAACCTACACTGGGGTTACGCACACCCCAGCACTTCAAATCAACGCTGCCAACAAACTGACGAATGGAATAGGCGGTGCAAGAAAAACCTAATATGAATTTTTCGCCATGGAAAGTGGGATTGTACAAAGCAAGACAAATATTTTTGCATCTCACTAAAAATAATGTTAAAAATCATCACCCTTTTTGTAAGCGTATGTTGAACAATTTTTTCGTTGATTCTTGAAAAAGACCGTATGGACCAAGCTTAAAAAAATTATAAACAAAAAATTCGAAGTTCTTGAAGAATTGCACAAGGAGTAAACATGGCACTTGAAAAATAAATGAATATGTTTCGGCGTGGTTTCTTGAGGGAAAAAGACTAAATAAATGTTTTAAGAAATGTTAAAAAATCATTTTATGTAAAAATAGTGTTTTCTATTTAAAAAAAAACATATTAAAGGATATTGAGCTAATTATACATGAAATTATTTTTAAAATAATACATTTAGCTCAAGGTACAGGATATAGAACTGTTTACATAATAATACTGAAAAACTCGGTACATGTAGTTTGACATGGGATATTATAAATGAAAACAAAAGAAACGTACATTTTAGTAATAAATGCAGAAATGTAGGTGTGTTCGTTGTAAATTCAGTTCGGTGCGCATTCAGACCACTGCATCGAGCGATGATCTTGGCAACGCGGGAATCGGCATTCAAGATTTTGTCAGGTGTCAAAAGATACCACGCCACAACATTGCTCCGTACACTGGCTCCGGCCCTGACGCCACACGGCCTATTCATCTTATGAGCAAATATAACACGAGAGCGAGGAGCAGGAGGGTCGAGTGACCATTTGTATCGGTTTTTCCCGTAAAGAAATTTACTGCCAGTACCGCTGAGAGCAGATTGGGATGTACGATGCATTTTTATTCTCTCCGCTTCTTGCGCGATCATGTCATCATCGCTGTCGGCACGGTCACGGGCAGAATCCCGTTCTCCTACTGAAGAATTTTCATTAGAACCCTCCAATTCTTCTCCACGGTCTGATTCACTGTCAGTCGAGTCGTTGTCCTGAGGTTTCTCTTAACCCTAGAATGGTAACCTTATTTTTTGACCTATTATGGTAACCTGGGGTGATAAACGACCCCAATTTTGAAAAATTCATATTTCCGGTAAAATTTCACGAAAAGGGTTCAACTTGGGCTCATTCTTTTCATTTTTTCATGCAGAATCACGTAGGCCTACGGCTCGGGAGACTTCCCGAGCAGGAAATTGAATTATGGTTGGCGTCACGAGTCGTTAACGTGAGGAAGGGAGAAAGGGCGCGAGATTTTAACTCGCCTGGGGTGGTTTTTCACCCCAGGTTACCGTTCTAGGGTTAATTGTTTTCCGTCTGCAGCATCGCCGGACCTCCTCCGCCTTTCGTACTCGCGACCTCGTCCCCATGGCTTTATTCTAATTTACAAAAATTCAGAATAGTATAAAAACGTTCATAATGTGATTTCTGTTGATAACACACTGATTTTATGAAGATAAATAACAACAAAAATGGAAATAATTATATACTTACACAGAGAAAACATCGCAAAAAGTGTGGGGCTACGCTAACCCCAGGGGGGCGTACACCAATTACGTAACGCAATCCCCACCCCCCACGCCCACGTAACGGGACCGTAACGCTTGGCCAGAACCCCCCCCCCCCCCCCCCCAATTTCGTTACGTAACGGGTGCTTTGTCGTCAATAATTTCTATTTTTTTGCATAGACATAACTAATTAAGAAAGGATCGGGTTTATACTCATGTTATGAAATATATATTCATCTAGTTTCATACCAATTTTTATGACAAGATCTTGAAAATTAACCGAGATATATGCCTTAATTTGACAACGAAAAAAAAAATTCTCTTCATTGTCTCATCGATGTCTTTATGAAAGGTTATCTGTAAATTAAAAGTCAACAACTTATCGATACCTATACAAATGTAGCTACCGTGGTGCGTAGCTGTTTTTTTATTTTCTTTTTTTTTTTTACAAAATGCCGACAGTTTGGACATTTTTTTCTATTTTCAAGGCCCTTTTTCTGTATTCAAGCAGTCTTTAAAAATAGTAATTATCAAATGTTAAGAACGCAGATACGTACAACCTTAGTCAGTGCGATATCAAAAATGTTTATTAAAAAATTGAAAATCGGTTGATAAGTTTTTAAGTATTCGCTCGGACAAGGTCGAAAAAACTAGTTTCGAGAAAATCGCGTTCAAAGTTTTCGTGCCGTGTTTCTTGATATAAAGTTATGTTTTTTCTAGAATATTAATACTTACATTGAAGTATCTAGCCGCGGGCGATATGACGGTTCTTCATCTTCATGATAGTTCACAAAATAATAAGAGCCTGTACTTTATCTATTGTAAATGATGCCACACCTGTAGGGACTGACAACGGCACGACCGTGGGGTCCGGGATATGGCCGAATTTTTTTGTGGTGAAAGAGGACCCCTAGCACCTCACGTGGTTAAAGTAGTAGGACGCACTACTCGGAAAATTCCGAGAAAAATCAATTCAAAGTTTCTTAGGCGCCTTATAATTTTTAAATGTCAGGCATTAGTCAAGCCGCCGTCTAGTCTAGACGGTTAGGGCTCGGTCTTTTGCGCCGGAGGTCTCGAGTTCGATTCCTCCTTCGGATCTTATTTTTTTTATCCCAACAATTATTCAAAACGTTTCTCATCCCTACATTATTAAAAAAAAATTATTGACATTATTTTTTAAAAATTATTTTTATTTTTTTCCAATAAAACAATTCATAAGCGTGGGTTTTTTTTATTTTTCATTGTAAAGTATATGAGGAAGAACATTGGGTTTTTAATGAGAATAACAAAGTCGATTAATTTTTGGGACATCTTGCGCAACATCTAAAAGCGGATTTTCTTCCAATTTTTTTTCTCTATTTAAACTCATAAGGCTCCTAGGAAACTTTGAATCGATTTTTCTCAGAATTTTCCGAGTAATGCGTCCTACTACTTTAACCACGTGAGGTGCCAGGGGTCCTCTTTCACCATGAAAAAATTCGGCCAAATCCCCGACCCCACGGTCGTGCCGTCTCTTTGTGAGAGCACTAACCGGCCGCGCTACCTGTTTTCACTAAAGTGACTATAAATCCGTCAATTTTCGGACTTGTGAATAATAATATTGCCAACATATTTTTAAATACATGTATTTTCAAGAATTATTAAAAAAAATTCCTTCAAATGTTGCTCGGGGGATGTGGGGAAGCTACTGTGCAATTTCTTTCACAGTGACTTTCCCCCTTAACTGGCATTGTAAGAAAGCTGTGTATAGAAAGCTGTCCACGGTGAAATTGCACGCGAGGTTTAAATTAAAAACTTGAACTTGCAGAAATTTGGCTATTTCTGGCAGTTTTAAAACGGTGGCAACGCCATCTATTGGTAAACAGCGAGAACTTATTCAACGTCAATAGTTCAAGATGATGCGATAAACTGCTCGATGAAAAAGAAAAACTGTACTTTCCGCATGATTTTGCTTCCAGAAATTTCTGGACGATCTTCTTCGACTTCCGGATGTATATTTCGTCACGAGTCATCAGGTCCTGGAGTGGATGAAGAGACCCACTGCCCTCAGAGACCTTGGGGCCTTCGAGCCTTGGAAATGCCGAAGACGACAGTACGAGCCCTATGAGGTCGCGTGTGACTTGCCGAGTTCGTGCAAACTGCCGTCCCGCGTTCTCAAGTCTTACAGATATTTCCAAACGTGCTTCGAATGTCCTAAGCAATACCCCTGGCTTAGAAACGAATTTGGAGCGGATTAAGCGTCCCCGCCAGGCGTTCTCGTCTAATTCAAATACAGCAGGAGAGCACGAGAAAAATTGATTATCGTTTGCTTTATTTTCGGAAGAAGTTTGAGCTCGTTAGCAGCTCAGAAAACGCGTTAGTCATTTTTTGTTGAAAGTTGTGGTTTATTATGGTCGAAAAAAAATTATTTTCTCGTTTCAGTAATCTTATCAACTTTTGTTTTACCTACAATGGAGAGGCAAGTGTGTGTGTGTGTGTGTGTGTGTGTGTGTGTGTGTGTGTGTGTGTGTGTGCGTGTGCGTGTGCGTGTGCGTGTGCGTGTGCGTGTGCGTGTGCGCGTGTGCGTGTGCGCGTGTGCGTGTGCGTGTGCGTGTGTGTGTGTGTGTGTGTGTGTGTGTGTGTGTGTGTGTGTGTGTGTGTGTGTGTGTGTGTGTGTGTGTGTGTGTGTGTGTGTGTGTGTGTGTGTGTGTGTGTGTGTGTGTGTGTGTGTGTGTGTGTGTGTGTGTGTGTGTGTGTGTGTGTGTGTGTGTGTGTGTGTGTGTGTGTGTGTGAAAGACTAAGGGAGCAAAGTAGGGACGTGTGAGAAAGGAGAAGACAGAAAGAGAAATATATGTAGGGTAAGGTGCCCAATTATTGGCACCTTGAGCGCCGTTATTGGCACTTTAAGCACAGTTGGTGGCTGTTTAAGGTAGATCGAGCGCGCGCTGTCGATTTCTATAGATTTTGTTCAAATTTTAACCAGACATTGTTCACATCATTATGCACCTTTGAGTGAAATTTCAGAACAGTCGACTATTTAGATTGGGAGATAATGGGTTTTAAAATTGCAACTTTTAACACTGCAGGGTCAGCATTGAAATTTAGACGGAATAATTTTCCGTAAAACATATTTGTCCCCTATAATAAAAAGACATATGGCAACATCGCATCGTTCCACGTTTCCAATGACGTAAGTTTGCGCGGCATATTTAAAATAATACTGCAACACACATTTTCATTTAGAAGTAATTTTTAATGGAACAAAGTTTTTAACCAGTCATGAATCAACCAACACTTTTATTTGTTCATGAAGATAACACAAACAATATAAAATATTAATATTTATAACGCAAATATTTTTTTTATGATAAAAATTTACTTCAGAAACACGATTATTTTTTTTTCTCGAAATATTGAACAATACTGTTCTGCAGTGTTGCCATATGTCTTCTTATTAAAGGGGACAAATACTTTTTACGGATAACTATTCTGTCTTTACTGAACGTTTTTAGCAAAACTGAATAGTGAAGGCAATCCAGACGTTTTTCACTCTTTCCCTAACTAGTTTGCCATCGAAAGTTTTTTTTTCGAAATTTATAAACACAATAGAATGGTACGACGAATTATGTGACCTGACTTTCGGTCAATGCAGATCCTGCAGTCTTAAAAGTTGCAATATCAAAACCCAATCTGAATAGTCGTCTGTTCTGAAATTTCACTTAAACATGCATAATGGTATGAACAATATCTGGTTAAAATTTGAACAAAATCTATATAAATTAAGAGCGCGCGCTCGTATTACCTTAAGCCCAATTATTGGCACTTTAAGGGCCCCATTATTAGCATTTTAAGGACCACTGTGCAGGTAGGAGAGAAGTGTCAATAATTGGTGGGATGCCAAAACAAGGTCACTTTACCCTATTGTAGACGAGATTGACGTCAACGTAACTGTAGCTGCAAAAATTAGTTTCACGCCACAAAAAGTGCCGCCTGAAAATGGCTAGCATAACGCACTTCCGTCGCGGTTCCGCTAGCCCCCACCGCGGATACAGAGGAGTTTCGATACAATTCGAAAATACAATGAGTTTTCGACAGACTACTAACTAACTTCCTGCGAATAAAATTTCATTGGACAACAATAAAAATTTGATTGGACAATTTCCAGCTTATAAAATAGTTGAAAAATATTTCTTAGCCGGGAACAAGATTGATCGTCATTATTGTTGCAATTAAACATAAATAGGTTTTAATGTTATTCAAGACAAAATAACCGACAGACTTGAGCACGGCGGCCGCTTCTGGTTGGGAAAAGAATGAAAAGCGAATGGAATTAGCATTGCCAAATGCAGAGCCATCGTATAAACAGCACGCTGCGTTGACGGGATTTCGCTTAACGGATACTAAACATGCAAAGTCTGGTTTGCAACAGGTGAGGGTGAAAATATTCCCTTTCGACTCACTCGGCGATGCATATGATAATGATCACGTCTTTTGTGGAACGATAAGATACCCCCAAAGCATAAGCAACGTGGGTACACACGCTGGGTAACCTGTTCCCGTATTGACCACGTTAATCCATTTCCACTACTTTACGTGGGATGTTTCCATTAAACGCTCGAATGCACAAACGCTTCGAAAACACGGATCCGAGTCATTAACATTCTGCACTACAGCACACGTAGCCACAAAGAATTTCCACCGACGAGAATGAAAGGAGTTACCAGCGGCTGTTTATCTACAAACTGATGAGATAAACTCACTTTTTAATGCATGGATTGTTAACCCTGCGTGTGTACACTATATTTTTCGAGACACGGTGTGTAGACTGGGTCATTCGGGGAACAGTTGGGTTTTCAAAGTTTCCTAGGCTTTAAAAAAATCTGGAAAAAAAACCTGGGCTACTTTTTGAAGCGTCTACTACATGGCCCAGAAGTTGCCAAAGTCAAAAGTTTAAAACAGTTGTTAAGGGGGGATTGTCTTTTTTTTTCGCAAAATTTACCGCTTTTTGGGAATTTTTTTGTGAAGAAAGTATACAACGGAAAACTTGTGAAACTTGGCATATAGTTTTATTGATCTGTTTACTACATACAAAAAAATTTTTGAACAATTTCATCGAAAAATTCGCCTCCCACCCCCCTCGACGCGCGATGGTCCTTTTTTGATGGTGTGCACGATTACAGCCTTCACGTTCATCCTGCAACAAAAACCCAAAGAGCATTTTACTTTAGACACATATAGCTATCGTTCGATGAAGGGAAAAAAAAATTGACGATTTGGTGACGTTTTGAACTTGAAGTATCGATTTTTCGAAAAAAATTGATCGATTTTTTGTTATAAATAAAAAACTATTAAACGTATTGCTTTTTTGCTTCATCAAACGATAAAAGCATGTCAGCTGAGCATTCTGTCCAAATTTGAAGGCAATCGGTTGAATAGTTTTTGAGAAATCGTGCACACCATCAAAAAAGGACCATCGCGCGTCGAGGGGGGTGGGAGGCGGATTTTTTGATGAAATTGTTTAAAATTTTTTTTGTATGTAGTAAACAGATCAATAAAACTATATGCCAAGTTTCACAAGTTTTCCGTTGTATACTTTCTTCACAAAAAAATTCCCAAAAAGCGGTAAATTTTGCGAAAAAAAAGACAATCCCCCCTTAATACAAATTGAAGCACAGTCGAAAAAGCGGAAAAAACTGAATTTTGTTTAAAACATCGCAACTCGCAAGGATATGCTGTCTTCGGCAATTATTTGGCGCAAAATGACTTTTTATTGTTGCAAATACAAAAATTATGAAATATTAATAATAATTAGTGAAAAGAAAATTTACAGTGCACAATTGTGGCAGCAGCGCATCCGATGATCATCGCAAACCGGCGTATCGCACGATGCACAAGAATACATTGTTTTTGGTTTTCTTCGTCAACTTCTTCTCCATCGGCTTCATTTGAACTTTCTTCATCGTAAAACACGTCAAGGCAACGGTCGCGTAAATTGTACATAACCGGAGATACACTTCTTTCACCCATCTTCAAAAACTGTTAGAACAAAAAAACTTGTTTCAGAAAAAAGCATGGACTAATAAAAAAAAACCGAAAATGCAGGAAATTAAAGAAAGCAAGAAATAATATAGCAATACTTTATTTTCGTTACAAATATGGAAAAATAACGGACTTATAAGCCAAAAATACAAAAAAAAGTTTTGCTTTTGAGATAAAAGTCCGTATAAAATAGCCGAAACACCATCATATTACATAAAACATTTATTTTAGCCATAAAATAACTGAAGACCCTTTTAGGGAACGGACATGACTAGCACTGGCTGGCGTTTGCAAGTAAACTGCCGGACCCGGGCGTCCCTTGGGCCTTCAGTCCTCACTACTACCTAGATTTTTTAGGGGACTAGCCGAAGCCCGCCCTCTATTCATGAGCTTTCTATGCGCAATTTGAGGTTTCGATTTGAGGCAATTTCGACTGTTCATTCAAAGACCCAGTGTACACACGTGGGGTTAAGATCAAGTATCTCAAAAACAATAATAATTGAGGCTGTATAGAGTAATTGAATAACGAGCAGATTTCTGTATCTTCTAAAACAACAGCCCTATTTCGAACGTCACAAAAAGTAGCTTCATTGCGGAATACAATTTGTTCTATGTGACATTTAAAATAACCGAAAAAGAAAATGGGAAGGTTACACGTAAATGTTTCTACAGTGGGAATTTTAGATTTCGCTTCTGTTGCGATGGATGGACACTACCGGCGAAAAGTTTCTAGACAAGCATTTAAAAAACTTCCGAAACGATTATTTATGCCATTTCGCCGATAGTTGACATAAATGAATTTAATAAACGGCATTGTGAAGGGGAGAAATTCACCTTCATTCCGTTTATTTGAATTTTTTAAAATATTTTTTTTACGACTAGCACCCTTTTTCGAAAACGACCCTTTTTCGCCTTTTTTAAAATCCGTTTCTGGTGGACCCCGTTTAAAGAGAACAATTTTTTACGCATTTCTTCGACCGGAATCATGAAGGGAGAGGCCCAAGCTTTAATTTTGTTTTTTTTTACAGCTTCGTACGATTTTTTTTTTGAAGTTATTTGATTTTTTTGTTTAAAGAGACGTTTTGAAAAATAACATGTGACGCGAGAACGACAAGAATTCGAGGAAAACCTCAAGATAGTAAAAAGGTGAATCGGTTTTTGTTGAGTTCGCGAGAATTTGTTCAGATTTTTTTTGATATTTTTTTTTCACCTATATTTGGTAAAAAATCAAACGATTTAAGTACCGTAGCTCGAGAACTAAGGGGTTTGTGGCAAAATTTCAAGAGAGGAAAAAATTTAATTTTTCTATTTACAACGCAAAATAATTGGTTGAAATCAATCGATTGACGTGACTAGAAAACTATAAAATTTTAATGGAAAAAAAATGTCAAAACAAAATCCTAACTAATTCTCTTGCATTCAAAATATTATAAAAATACAATTTTTTCCTCTCCTGAAATTTTACCACACACCCCGTAGTTTTCGAGTTACAGTAATATAAATTATTTGGATTTTTACCGAAAATAGGTTAAAAAATCAAAAAAATTCTCGCGAACTCCATGAAAGCCGATTCGACTTTTTACTATCTTGAGGTTTTCCTTGAATCCTTGTCGTTTTCTTGTTACACGTTATTTTTCAAATTGACTCTTTATACAAAAAAATCAAAACATCTTTACAAAAAATAATCGTACGAAGCTGTAAAAAAAAACAAAATTAAAGCTTGAGCCTCTCCCTTCATGATTCCGGTCGAAGAAATGCGTAAAAAATTGTTCTCTTTAAACGGGGTCCACCAGAAACGGATTTTAAAAAAGGCGAAAAAGGGTCGTTTTCGAAAAAGGGTACTAGTCGTAAAAAAATAGTAAAAACAAACATTTCGAAGGGAATGAACGTGAATTCTTCCCCTTCAAAATGCCGTTTATTAAATTCATTTATGTCAACTATCGGCGAAATGGGATAAAAAATCGTTCCAAAACTTTTATAAATTTTTGTTTAGAAGTTTTTCGCCGGTAGTGTTTATCATGTTTATGGTATCAATATAATCGCTTTGATGTTACATCCCTAACTTTTTATGAGGACGTCTTGGATTAGATTCTTCCTAATTATTCGTCTGTCTAGGGGTACTAAATCAGCCATAAACATGACATGTACTTGTATAGCTTGCTTTATACGCTTTCTATTGCAGACCGATCGCGGTGGACCACTCGTTTATGACGAGAGAATCTTACGAATAGCTTCGGCGCGGTCTCCAAAAAATACTTATGCCTGCCGCTTTGTAATCGTCTAAAGATTCGAAACATTCATTGAAAAATCGATAGGGAAGAAAACGTCTTCTTAATTTTAAATGGTCGAATAACTTCCTGAGGACGATGACGTTTGCTAACTTTTCAATGATAACGGTCATACTGTATTAATGAATATATTGAACAAACGATTGAAAAACTAATAATATCGAATTTATTGTCGGTGCATGGCTTTATTCGAAAATAAAAATAATTTCTTGATCGATCACGCAAAATCGTCCAAAATGATATTTTAATCTCAAGAATTTTGTAATATATAGGTACGCTATTGTTCCACCTTTATAGTAAGTTGAAAAAACCATATTTATTTTCATTTACATTATAAATTAAATTACACATATTTTCAAAATAAAAAAACCTATGCTTTGGAGAAATACTCATGTTTCGGTTACAAGCCATCGGAGTCTTAGTACTTGGGTCGAGTGGGCATAGAAATAGGTGCCATTGTGAGTGGCTGTGGCGATAATTCTTTTCAAATAAACGCGCGGACTACGTGACATTTTACGAATTTTCCCTGCGCATTCTTAGAACACTGATAAGCGACGAAGCAGTGAATAATTATTCACTGAAAGATGGAAATTCATATGCGAAGAATTCGCATAGTGAACATACACTTGTTTTTTTTTTAAAGTCGCAGCAAGGTTTTACATCGAGCGATTCGTTTCTTCGTGCCGATCGGCCGGAGCACGATTGTACCAGGGTTAATTACACAAATACAGCGATACGGAAATTAGACGTATTTTTCTCAAATTCGAATTTAAAAAAATATAATTACCCACGTTAGCTTTTCGACCGGCGTCAAAAGAGTTTCTATTGAAAGACTAAAACTTGTATGTAAGTATACTTATATGGATACGTATGAAGAAATTGCATACAAGTCCTCTATTACGTACAAATCGTATATTTGTATATAAGTATACGTATACTGACACTAAACACAGTTTACTAGCTGGACCATCTTAATAAAGCCGTGTCGGTAACACTTTTATTGCCTTGCCAACACGCTAATCATCTTTATATCTATCTTTACCACGGGTGCTGATTGTAAACACCATAATGTCCATTGACCAATTTGAAAGCTTAATTGATTCAGCTGAGTGAATTTGATCTTTTTATGAATTAGTTTCCTGAGCGAATTGTCATACGTTCATCAATCCGAACAGTTATGACGGGATAACACCACTCTAGCGGCAAAAAATAAGGCGTAACTTTGACAATTTATTTTAGGAGTATGAAAAAAGGAATAGGATTTCTTTTGAGAGGGTTTATTTAACACGTATTAAAGGATAACAACAAAAAAATGATTATCATTTTCATATAAAATGGCAGCGACGGAGCCCATCTTGAAAAACGTGTTTGTTACAAATAGCTTAACGGGAGGACGGTTTTCTCGTACAGTGGACCGTAAACCTGGAACAAAAACCAAAAAAAAATGATAACCTACATATTATTAGCTATGGGACTACGCAGGGATTTGTTTTTATCAAATTTTGAAAAAATGGCGCACTTTGAAAGAAATAAATCGATTTTTGCCCAAAAAATAAGCAGTAAATTGTCTATAAAAAAAGTTGACATTTAATAAAAAAACGGCTATGTACTCCCATAGAGAATGTAATTGTGAAGCTACTATCAAAATTTCAAAACGATCCATGCAATTGCATATTGTGTTTTATGACCCCAAAGTATTTTTTAAGCCAACAGAAAAACGATTTTTCCAAAATCCTAGAGTGGTGTTTCCCTTAAGTACTCGATGTACATTTTACACTTCTTTATTGCTATTTTATTCGCTCTGATACATAAACTTGACAGTAGGATTTCTTGACGAAAATACTTTTTGGTACACGTTTGCGATACTTGTTAGTAAATAATAATAACTTCATAGCTTTCAATATTTTCCATAAAAAACAACAAACTTTGCAAAACGATTAGTGTTAAATCCCAACCTCGTTATTCTCATACTCTCAGCACAAAAGAAAATATTGAAAATCGTCCTGACTTCTGTGCCCCAAGCTCGTGCAGACCCCTTGATATGTTTTTACGCGCATTTCTGTTACTTATTGTTGTGTATAGAATTTAAAAAGTTCATGGTAACGGTGCTGCTAGTTTCCCAACTATACTAAACAATCGATTGAAATCCACTAATTATATTAAAGTTATCATCGGTTGGTCGAATTATTTTCAAAAAAAATTATTGCTCGGTCAATCAGAGAATATTTCTTGCCGTAATTTTTTTTTATGGATCTTTGCAATCAGTAGGGTAAACTGGTATAGGAGTACGCAGGCGATAAGAGTACGCAGTTAAGCTAATGACGAAAGGCTTTGCTAATTGAAGCTAACTTCTGTTGTGTTTTGACTGCCTCACAGGGTAAAGGTTTCTAACAAAAAAAAATCTAAAGTGAAATAAAACGGAGAGGCTGGGTAAGTTTGAAGTTATAATTGCAATTTCTTATTTATTTTTGACATTTTCAAAGCATTACAAGTACGATACACAATTTACTTTCTTCAAAAATAACTATTCATTTCGTACGCCGGTTTACTAAGGTTATTGTTCAAAATGAACGGAATTTCGCATCTCATCAATAAATGGCAGTAACAGTCATGGTTGTTAAAAATGAGCAGGTGGTATAAGAGTACGCTGTGCTTGGGTGTGTAGGAGTACGCGCGTACTCTTACACGACTGTTGTTAATTTTTTTTTACAAGCATACAAAGTATAGAAAAAGTATAGATTCTTATATATGTATTATATATATAGTATTTTCTATCTATCATATATATTTTATATATATGGGACATTCCACGCCATTTCACCTAGCCTGTGACCCTGACCATTTCTGGTTTTCCTGATTTTTTTGTAAGATTGTACCCCATGAAAGGAATATCCACACCAATTTTTCGGTTTTAATCTCTCCTCTTTTAGGAGTTGTAATTTTACAAAAAATGTCGACTTCTTTCGGAAAAAATATTTTTTTTCAGAAGACTTTTATCATTTTAATCTCCAATAATGTTATTAATGATTTTGTGATTTCCAATTCGATATTTTTAGTTTGTGCGAAATTTAACGAAAAAAAAATTATTTTAAATAAACAACTTTTTTTCGTTAATTTCAGCACAAATAAAAAATAAACCGTTTCAGGCCTGACAAAACCGAATTGGAAATCACAAATCATTAATAGCATTATTGGAGATTAAAATGATAAAAGTCTTCTAAAAAAAATAAAATGATAAATTCGAAAAAAAATAGAAGAAAATATAGACCTACGACGAGACTAGTCTTAAAAATCATAAAATTGGTCACTCTATTTTAGAGAATTAAAAAGAAAAAAAAAGAGGCAATCATATAAAAAAAACATAGTTTCCACTTTAGAAGCAAAAAAAACGTTGACATCGATAATTGATCATTTGTTCATATTTTCCAACGAAAGTATGCGTCAAAATAAAAAAATTACATAGTGATATTTGTCGATATCTCAAATAGTTCATGAGTTATCAGCGTTTAAACGTTTCCAAAACTTCCGAAAACGAGGAGAGATAACAATCTAAAAATTGGTTTGGATATTGCTTTTATGGGGTACAATTTTACAAAAAAAATCAGGAAAACCAAAAATGATTAGGGTCACGGGCTAGGTGAAATGGCGCGGAATGCCCTATATATATACACACATATATAAAATATCTTCTAGATATAGTATATATAGTATTTTGTCTATATAAAGTATATATTTTTTTACAAGTATGCAAAGTATACAAAAACATATACGAAGAACCAATATGTGAGGAATGGATCGAGTGTAGTGAAGTGTAAAGCTTGGTGGCATGAGAAATGCACCGCTCATACAAATGTGGGCAACTATAATTGCGATTTATGTGTCGGTTGATGCTTGCGTACTCTTATCGACCCCCGTGCGTACTCTTAAACGCCCGTATCTCTAAAAGTTCGCAAATCCCGTTTCGTAGTTTTTAGTTTGTTACTTGAAAAAAATTAAGATTTCCAACCGTCGCTCATAATTTAAATAGAATACTAGATATTCTTTCAATTAAAACAAAAAACTGATTCGTGAAATGTATTTGTTTTTTTCACCGCTTTGAAGCTTAGGTGCGTACTCCTATAGCAGCTTACCCTATTCCACCGTCCCACTGTGTACTAGTAATAAGCAAAACGAACAATGATGGCTATTTTCGTTTATATTATAAATGAAATTGCGGTCATTTTCGAAATTAAGGCCTTAGGCCACAGTAACGGGTATAAAATCATGTGCGAATTTAACCATTTTTTTCGTATGAAAAAGTGATTCACTCATAAAATTAATTATACATCGATTTAGTATGAATATCAAGCTGTTAGAAAATGTTTTTTTTTCGATGTACAAAATGGTCGACTACGTGAAACTTCTCAAAACAGCTTTTTTCCAATTGGCGTGACAAATAACTTCAACAATTTCCACTCGATTTACTTCAAATTTAAAAGTTATGTTCCTCTGCATTTCGCAAAGAAGTTCCTCTGCATTTCGCAGAGAAGTTCCCCTGCATTTCGCAGAGAAGTTCTTCTGCATTTCGCAGAGAAGTACGTACGGAATTTATGATTAATCAAAAACTTTCCATTTTAGGAGCAGTTTATGAGCAGTTATGACGACATTTTTTACTGAAAATTCATTTCTGAAGTTCAAATACCTACAACTTTTGAATAAAAAAATATTTTTTAAATTCCGTACGTACTTTTCTAGGTATTCTAATGTAGATTGACAAGAATTTTTGTTTTTTGTTCTAGGTTAAAAATTGTGGGTGCTAAATGTCACGCCGCGAAGCGCCTAAAAAAAGATAACAAAATCAAATATTAGTAGTTGGCCATTTTGTACATCGAAAAAAAAATTTAATAGCTTGATATTCATACTAAATAGATGTGTAATTCATTTTATGAGTGAATCACTTTTTCATACGAAAAAATTGTTAAATTCGCACATGGTTTTATACCCGTTACTGTGGCCTAAGGCCTTAAAGAAAACTCTATTTCGAAGAATTCGCGAATATTGCAGTTGTGAGGCGACAATGTAGTTGGGTGCAATATGCATAGAGTCAACAGCGATTATCAGTAGTTTTTACGATACTTTCTTTCAAATCAGCGCTCGGACTACGTGACAATCTACCGATCGACTGCGCATTGTTGGAACCTGGGCTAGCTATGAAGAAGTGAATGATTATTCGCACAGACAGCCCCGGTTCTAAGGGGGGGCAAACCGGGGTACCTGCCCCGGGCGGCAATTTAAGGGGGCGCCAAATTCTCGTGTTTGGAAAAACTTGTTTCACTAAAGCGCCTAACATCCAGGGCGCTTTGGTGAGTTTCAATGGCGTCGTGATCCTAGCTATCGAAAATAAAACTGCCTAGGAGACGAACTCTGATGAGGTATTCCTTTAGGCGTCTTTTGAAAAACTGCTCGTGTTATAGCTCAAAAAGTTATTGATCGATCTAGCTGATATTTTGCCAGATTTCTCACTATAAGACTATTGGAAGGATATACCTAAAGTTTCAAGGTTATCGCGTAAATAAATTACTTTTTCGGGGTAAAAATTGTCGAGAAAATGGTAAAAAACATAAACATTTGATTACAAAGCCTCTTTAATTTTCAATTTTATACCTTTTAATATTTTTATAGGTATATCTTTCCAATAATGTTATAGTGAGAAACCGACCAAAATTTCATCCAGATCGATCAATAACTTTTTGAGCTATACCATGAGCAGTTTTTCAAAAGACCCCTAAAGGAATACCTTATAACGCCGCTATTTTGTTTTGTTTGAAAGAGAAAAAAAAGTTTTACCACGTGAAAGTTGTAATAAGATAATGTCAAAATTTTAAAATGATGCGTTTATCTTATCACATTTTTTTTTTAATCATGAAAAATGACTTATTTTCGGGCGTCTAAAGAGATCTCCCCCCTTAATCTCAAATGCTGGAGGGGAGGGGCGCCAATGTCAAATTTTTGCCCCGGCGCGGAAAAATCGTAGATCCGGGGCTGCGCACAGAGGCGGGCATTCATATGCAATGCATCGAGACGCATATACATTTGCCTATATAAGACTGTGCAGAATTTCAAACTCACACTCTATCGTCTTTTCCCGTCTCGTGTCATAAACGTTGGTAGCCTCCATGCTTGGAGGCTGCCGACGCAAGTTTATCCAACCGCGACCTTGCCGGAGTTAGCTACGCGGATACAACTATAAAAGAAACAGCAAGGTAACATTCTTCTTAATTGGAAATTAGAAAAATATAATTACCCGGATTATCGTTTTAACCTGAATTGAAACAAGTCCCATTGGGTGCTTCGTTGTAAACACCATAGAGTTGTCCCCGATGTATATGACTAATTTCAATGACCAATCGATTGGGCTCGGTGAATCCGACATTTTTTTAATAACGTTTTTATTCTTGTGATAAACTCATCGAACCGGGCAGTTATCAAGTACTCGAAGTACATTTCGAACGTTTTAATTGCGATTTTTATTCGCTCTTGTACATACATTTGACAATAGAATTTCCGACAAAAATTTTTTTTTTTACACTTTTAGGTGTACGTTTGCTGGCCCACTGCATTATTTTCAAGACTGGCCGTCCTGAAGATCATCTCGTTATTCGTGCGCCTCGCAATTGGTGGTAAGTACATTGAAAATTAATCTCGTGAGGTTAGAGTGAGAACATTCTTGAACAAGTATTATCACTTTCTACATAAACGACCACTATATTAACGAATCAATTAATGATAAAATAATAGAGGGTTGCAATTATTGAATGATTATTTCTCACGATTGATACTTACAACGCGTAATGTACGTTACATTGATAGCTTGACGTTAACCACCACGACCATCAGTATTTTTGTAAATGCAAGTATAAGGACCGCTTTAAAATGGTTTGTTTTAGCACGACTCTTGTTTACAATCCCATTGCATTCCGCAAATGTCCTGCACGGTTTTAAATATTTGCTTTGTTGTTTCTCGGAATACATGTATTTTTTAATCATCATCTGAAAGTGGAACGAGCGCGCTCGCTTTATTTCTATAGATTTTGTTCAAATTTTAACCAGACATTGTTCATATCATTATGCATGTTTGAGTGAAATTTCAGAGCAGTTCACAATTTAGATTGGAAGATTAATAGATAAGATTGGAAGATAAAGCTTTTAAATTGCTACTTTTAACACCGCAGAGTCTGCATTGACCGAATCTCAGATCACATTATTCCTCGTACTATGCCATTGTGTTTATAAATTTTGGAAGAAAAATATGTTTAGATAGCGAAACTAGTTAGGCAAAGGGTGAAAAAAGTGTGAATTGCCTTTACTATTCAGTTCTGCTAAAAACGATCAGTAAAGACAGAATAATTCTCTGTAAAAAACATTTGTCCCCTATAATAAGAAGACACATGACAACACCGCAGAGCAGTATTGTTCAATATTACGAGAAAAAAAAATTATCGTGTTCCTAAAGTTAAAAACTTTTATCATAAAAAAATATTTGCGTTATGAATATTAATATTTTATATTGTTTATGTTGTGTTCATTCACAAATAAAAGTGTTGGTTAATTCATAACTAATTAAAAACTTTGTTCGATTACAAATTACTTCCAAATAAAAAATTGTGTTGCAGTATTGATTTAAATGTGCCGCGCAAACTTACGTCATTGGATACGTGGACCAATGCGGTGTTGCCATATGTTTTCTTATTATAGGGGACAAATATTTTTTACGAACAATTATTCTGTCTAAATTTTAATGTAGACCCTGCAGTGTTAAAAGTTGCAATTTTAAAACCCATTATCTCCCAATCTAAATAGTCGACTTTTCTGAAATTGCACTTAAACATGCATAATGATATGAACAATGTCTGGTTAAAATTTAAACAAAATCTATAGAAATCAAGAGCGCGCGCTCGTTCTACCTTAAGGCCGTAGGCCACAGTAACTTGTATAAAATCATGTGCGAATTTAACATGTTTTCGTATGAAAAAGTGATTCACTCATAAAATTAATTACACATCTATTTAGTATGAATATCAAGCTGTAAAAAAAAATATTTTTCTTTCGATGTACAAAATGGCCGACTACTCGAAACTTCTCGAAACAGCTTTTTTCCAATTGGCGTGACCAATAACTTCAGCAACTTTCACTCGATTTACTTCAATTTTTAAAGTTATGTTCCTAATTGCATTCCTCAGAGCAGTACGTACGGAATTTCTGATTAATCGAAAACATTTTATGAGCAGTTTATGTGCAGTTATAACAAAATTTTTCACTGAAAATTCATTTCTTAAGTTCAAATACCTACAACTTTTGAATAAAACAATATTTTTTTAATCCCGTACGTATTTCCCTAGGTATTATAATGTAGATTGACGAGAATTTTTGTTTTTGGGTCTAGGTAAAAAATTGTCGATGCTAAATGTCACGCCGCGGATCGGTTAAAAAAAAGATAAGAAAATAAAATATTAGTAATCTTCCATTTTGTACACCGGAAAAAAAATTCTAACAGCTCGATAGTCATACTAACTAGATGTGTAATTAATGTTATGAGTGAATCACTTTTACATACGAAAATAAATGTTAAATTCGCACATGATTTTATACCCGTTACTGTGGCGTAAGGCCTTAATAGCAGACATTCTAATTGAAAAATATGTTTACCCTATTGGATGTTAGGAGAGTCGTGCCCATGTGAAGCGATTGTCAAAGTATTTTTCTTCCGAGTTTGATTCCTCTGTAAAGAAAATCTCACTAACCGGTTTTTCTAATGAGAATATTCATTTTATCTCGACAATACAAACCAGCGGCTATCGCAATTGGCTTATAGGCACGTATTCCGTATAATTAGTAAGAAGTCCGCCATTTCTCGATTAATGTGGCCGCAAAAATCAGCCATAATCAATTTGCTTCGAGACCACTCATTTTATTGCCGCTCGAAAACACAGACCAATCAATAAACGGTTGATAAATGGCAACACATATGTTCATAGGTATTGTCGTAGAAACGATGGGTGCCCGTCTGAAGCGTGCCAGTGGTGGACAGAAAATCTGAATTGAACTGGCACCTTATTTGGTATCGTTGAGACGGAAGAGGCGTCATGTGTGCGGCGATACATTGATAAGCGACCAACGCGTTCTCACCGCAGCGGACTGTGGTTTCCATGGATCACTCGGACTTCTTCATGGCACAATTGTAGTAAGCGGTATGGATGCAATCGATGAAACATACGTTGGACCGTCGATAAAAAACATCTCTCTACACGAAGGCTTTCTAGTGGGAAGATTCTGATGCGCCATAGCTGTTTTGTCATTTCTTCTACTTCGTAAACGTCTTAAAGTGAGAAACATCCATTAAAAAATCCATGGGATAGGAGATGTCTTCAAGTTCAAAACTCTCATCCGAAAATTTCACGGCCGGCGAAACGTCGTCGTCTCTAAGTCTGCAACATATATCCTACACGTAAAAGTACATTTGGCCACAGAACCACTTTTATTTGTTTTCTTGCTCCCATTCCCGGGGCTACATTATTGTCATCGGTTTCTAAATTACGTCTCGCACGTAGATTTTTCATATTTACATGCCGTTATCCAGAGAAGGACATGTAAGATTGAAAAGCCTACGCGCGAGATTTTTCGATCTAACATGCCCTTCTCTGTAGAAGGGCATGTAAGTATAAAAAAACTGCGCGCGATACGTAATTTAGGAACCGATGGAAACCACGAAGCTCCTTGTATGGGCTTCACGAGTGGTCGTTTATGTAGAAAGTGATAATACTTGTTCAATAATGTTCTCACTCTGACCTCACGAGATTAATTTTCAATGTACTTCCCACCAATTGCGAGGCGCACGAATAACAAGATTATCTTCAGAACGACCAGTCTTGAAAATAATACAGTGGGCCAGCAAACGTACACCTAAAAGTATTTTTGTCGAGAAATTCTATTGTCAAATGTACCTATGTACCAGAGCGAATAAAAATCGCAATTAAAACGTACGAAATGTAGTTTAAGTACTTGATAACTGCCCGGTTCGATGAGTTTATCACAAGAATGAAAACTTTATTGAAAAAATATCGAATTCACCGAGCTTAATCGATTGGTCATTGAAATTAGTCATATACATTGGGGACAACTCTATGGTGTTTACAACGAAGCACCCAATGGGACTTGTTTCAATTCAGGTTGAATCGATAATCCGGGTAATTATATTTTTCAAATTTCCATTTGAGAAAAATGTTGCATTACTGTTTCTTTTATAGTTATATCCGCGTAACTAACTTCGGCAAGGTCGCGCTTGGATAAACTTGCGTTGGCAGCCTCCAGGCATGGAGGCTATCAACGTTGATGGCACGAGACGGGAAAAGACGATGAAGTGTGAATCTGAAATTCTGCTCAGACTCATATAGGCAAATGTATATGCGTCACGATGCATTGCATATGAATTCCCGCCTCTGTGCGAATAATCATTCACTTCTTGATAGTTAGCCTAGGTTCTAACAATGAGCAGTCGATCGGTAGATTAGGTTGTCCCGGAAATGGGAGCAAGGAAACAAATAAAAGTGTGATTTTCAATATCAAACTCCAATATCAAACTCCTTCGAGATCTGGTCGCGGATTAACAATAACTTATACTTTGAAATATTTGGTCGTTTGACCTTTTTGATTATAAAAACAATATAAATTGACTTTAATAATTCCGCCGAATCACACTCTTCTACAGAAGACCCAGATTTCGGACAGCGTAACGACGCATAAAAATCTTTATTGAGACTGGATCTATTATGACATACATCCGATATTACTGGCGAATAACTCTTTTCTCCTGCGCGCTTGTCATCGAGACCAGACGGTTTTCCGTCTATCCGAAGTCGTCTCGCCCCATAAGGGCGAGATGACTTTGCCAAGAGAGCTACTCTCTTCATTTGGGTATAGAGAAGGTGACTATTTTTCGTCTAAAATCCGAGAGTTCAACCTCTTCTGAGAAGCAATAAAGGTTCGATATTTTGGATCTCTACCATGTCTCCTTGCCGATCCCTATCATAGGGCTCGAGGCTCCAGCAGTACAAACTTTTATTACTGCTCTCATGCAGAGCGGGAAAAAATAGCAGAGCGGCTTGCGACATGAAAATACATGCATTAGGTATTGTGCGCAGTTGATAAACAAGGAAAGAGTATATATTCGCTATGGTCTAGTGATGCACGCGTCTATGGAGTGTGAGAAGCAATACAATTGCGATAGGTATCTCGAACGCTAATATTCTTGGTTGCGGTGAAAAATAAAATTAGCTGGGTCTATTGCTTTTCGCACGTGTACAATTATGTGTGTGCTGGTCAAAAAGAAATCAGAGATTAACGTCGTACGTGACACTGCATTAGTAAATTTACCGAAAAAAAACGATTGGAAAACACTAATATTAAGATAACAATTATTGTTTGTAAGTAAATTTATTCGAAAATAAAAATAGTTTCTTGATCGATGCCGCAAAACCGTTAGGAAAAATGTTTTATTCTCAGGAATTTTGTAATATATACGCTATTAATTCACCTGTGTACAAAACAAACAAAAAACAATGATGTTTATTTTCATTTACATCATGAATTATACCAAATATGATATCAAAGTGAAAGAATATACTTTGGAGAATTCGTGTATGTTTCGGTTAGGAAGTGAACGACGTGTTAGTACTTGAGTCGAGTAGGCAGAGATATAGGTGCTATTATCACACTGAGAAGACAATATATTTCTATGTACCAGGATTTGTTAACTACTAACAAATGGTAAAGTTGGATATAGCGAAATAAATATCTTCTTACGGTTAATGAATCATTCATTTGAGCCTCCGAATTGTCACAAATAAAGATTTGGCAATAGTAAAGAAATGGGTACCTTAATAGAGCATACCTGTTCTTAACAGCCAATAAATGTACAATTGGTCTAACCCAATGTTTTGTATTAATATACTATAAATCCTTGTTTCCTATAACTGAGGCGTTTATTCAATGAGATCAGTGGAAAAGTTGTCCCAGATGTAAAGGATCGTTGAGTGAACGATATTTTATATTCGTACAAATCGAGATTCTTGTATAGTTACCAAATAAATATT
This sequence comes from Ophion ellenae, assembly GCA_963210295.1. Taxonomy (NCBI): domain Eukaryota; kingdom Metazoa; phylum Arthropoda; class Insecta; order Hymenoptera; family Ichneumonidae; genus Ophion; species Ophion ellenae. The sequence continues at coordinate 16,140,224 of OY723391.1, read as the reverse complement.
TGGGCAAAGTCATTCATTGATTGTCGGCAGATGAATGTGCAGTTGAATCAATGTAGCACTAAAGTGCTGGTGGGCAAGTGTACTAGGAACAACCCTTATGGAAAATGAGAGTTGTTCCTTGCTACTTGTAGAGGACAAGTTGTTGGACAACGATTTGCAATGGGGGTTAGATATATTTGCATTCTTAATGTAGTTCTGTAGTTTTAGTCAAATCTTAGGAATTGGCTGAAATCTAAGTATGGTGTAGATATGACCTTCATGGACGGATGCAGAAAAATTTAATTCGATTCTCCTTTTAGTTCACGAGATAATTGCAATTGAATATGGGTGTTTTTGTAGGCGATCCTTATACCTAACAGGTAAACCGATAGGAGTTTGCTCGCATTTCTCGATTTAGGTTCTAAACGAATCTTAGGATTTCAAAATAAAAATACACGTGTACGCAGTAGTTTCGAAGATATAACAGTGTACGCTGCAGCAGCTGATCGGCGCGTGATCTGGGAACTCGAAGCGTGTTTTTTTCCCCCGAGTTCTAGTAATTCTGAGACGGATGTGAAAGAAATTTATTCTGCAAATAAATTTAATTTGTTCAATTTATGCCTGTATTTATGCATGTATTTGTTTTTGTTATAGCGAATACAATTTAAACTGTCGGCAAGATGTTGTAAATCCACGATCCGACGTCCTTCGACAGCGAATTTTGTTGCTGATCGTTTAGGTTATGTTTATTCTCATCGCGTGTAGCCGCATTTGCATGCGGCATGCGCATGCGGGAGGTGCGAATGTGTGGAACATATAGAGGGTATAAGCTCTGTCAAAAATTTACAACCAATAGCATCGTATAGGCAACCGTATGAGCTAAACACGTATGAACCAAATCGAAACTTTTGGCTCATACGTGTACGTACAGAACTACCTTAAGTCGTAGGAAAGTTTCACATCCAGCAATTGGTTTCTTCGCGCCATTCGTCCGCAGCACGATTCTACCTGGGGTAATTACACAGATACAGCGGTATGAAAATTAGATACATTTTTTTCAAATTCGAATGTGAAAAATATATTTGCCTACATTATCTTACCGACTAGCGTCAAACGAGTGTCTATCAAAAGACGACAATTTGTATATAAGTGTACTTATAAGGATACTTACAGAGAAATTGGATATTAGTTCTTCATTATGTAGAAATTGTATATTCGTACATAAGTATATTGATGCTGATACTAACCACAGCTTACTGGCTGAGTCGTGTTAATTTAGCCCTGTCAGCTATATTTTTATTGCCTTGCTAACGAGCTAATAGTGTGTTATATCTATCTTTACGACGGCTGCTTTTTATAAACACCATGAAGTTTTCCCTCAGTGTAAATTACATTTTAAAGATTTCAAATTTCGAAGCATAAATGATTTAGCTTAGTAAATTTCATCTTTTGTGAAATTAATTTTTTTAGCCTATTGTCATAATTGCCCCCATCCGAGAACTTATCAAGTACCTGACGTACACTTCATACTTTTTTATTGCAATTTTGTTTTAATACTAATAACTTCGTTGTTTTCCAATAATTTTTATGTAAAAACACTCAAACTTAGCAAAACCATGTATTGATTGTGTGTTAAGTCCCGACCGCGTCAGCCAGATACTCTAAGCATAAAAACAAAATTGAATGATTTCCCTGGGCCCCAATCTCATGTAGACCCTTTTATGCTTTCGCGCACATTTCTTTTACTCGTTTTCGTAAATATACTAACCAATCGATTAAGTAACACTAATCATGTTCAAGTTACCATCGAGAGGTCGAATTATTATTTTTTTAATGATTGCTCGGTCAATCCGGGAATATTTCTTGCAGTGATTTTTTTCTTTGTGATCTTTGCAATCGGTGTTCCATTGTCCTATAAGTCTACTAGCAATAAGTGAAAAAACGACCATGCCTATTTTCGTTTAGATTATAAATGAAATAATGTTCGTATTCGAAATTAAAAAAAAACCATGTTTCGAAGAATTCGCTTACATTCCGGTTATAAGGCGACAATTTATTTCGGTGAAATATTAATTGAGGTAGGATATGCTATAAATTCGCAACGTGAGCTATATATATTTATGTGTGTTTTTTTTAATTCAAAAAAATTTAAGAGCTTTGTGGAAAAATGCCTTCGCACTGTAGCAAATAATTGCCGTGTGTCGGGCTTGCACCGAGTGAAAACCCCTGTTCCTTTGCGGCCTTACAAATTCTCCCGCGGGACGACCGCTAGGTATTACATCGCGGGAGAGGCCTCAGCCATGGCTCTTCTTTCAGTGTTGTCAGACGCCCTTACATCCCCCGTTCCACTCGAGATCGTATGAGTGGTTTAGGGGTTCGTGTCGCTTATTTCATCTAGTCCTGCCTGGTCTTCCGGCGTCGTCTTCTTCCTCGCGCGTTCTGCACGTCGCGACTCCTTCATTACTGCGGCAGCATAAGCCGATACCGCTGTCCATGCGTCTGCTGACTTCAGCATCAACTCCACCAGGTTGTCCGGAGTGATGCGTGTCTCCAGCTGATCCTCGACTCTCGCGCGGGAGGCAGTAAAACGTGGGCATTGGAACAATGCATGTTCAGCGTTCTCCTCGACTGCTACACATGCTGGGCAGTCCGGGAAATCTTCATAATTAAACTTATAGAGATAAGCCCGGAAACAGCCGTGTCCTGAGATCACTTGAGTGAGATAATAGTTGAGCTCCCCGTTTGGACGGTTCATCCATATCTCCACCTTCGGGATTAGTCGGTGTGTCCACCTTCCCTTGGTAGACGCATCCCACTCTTTAAAGTTCAGCCTCGCGTCGAGAATCACGCCCGAATGAACGGTTGGGATGTGATTTCGGCGTTTCCAACCCTGAGCGTCACCGTTCCCATCACCTTCCTGCTGGATACGAGGCGTACTTCTGTCTTGTGGGCTGCAAGCTGCAGTCCACCAAGAGAAGCCATCCATTCCTTCATCTTGGCGAACGCTTCGCCGAAGAGTGCGGTGATTTGCTTCAGGAATGTGGCGATGACTATCAGCGCCGCGTCATCTGCGAACGCTACGATGGACACTCCTATCGGCAATTGTAATAGGAGCAGATCATGAGAAACTCCTCCAGTCACCCTATACGTCTTCGGTCCATCCTCTATGTCGGGCATGAGCCACCTATTACATAGGTAACTCGCCACTATTCTCCGAAGGTGCCGTGGTACACCTAATGTTTTTAGGGCATCCATGATACACTTCCAGATCGCCGAGTTGAAAGCGTTTTTGACGTCGAGAGCGACAACTGCGCAGTACTTCTTGAACCCTCTTGTCCATCTTTTCCCCGCAGTCGAGTCCTTCGCCTGCTTCACCAATGTGTTAATGGCATCCATAGTAGAGCGCTCCTTTCTGAAGCCAAACTGGCCCTCCGCCAGTAGAGGGCCCACGACCTTCTCAATCCTGTTATGGATTATGCGCTCGAAGATCTTTCCGGCGGTATCCAGCATACAGAGCGGACGATAGGATGAACGTTTGTCTGGTGGCTTTTTCCCTTTCGAGAGGAGCACTAGCTTCTGCCACTTTCACTTGTGCAGGAAGATTCCTTCCTTAAGACACGCGTTGTACATGCCCAGGAATATCGCCGGTGTCAACTTGATTGGTGTCTTGAGTGCGATGTTCGGTATCACATCCATGCCGGGGGCTTTATCGTTGCCCACCCTGGCAATCGCCGTAAGAAGCTCTTCTTCAGTAATGGGTGGGATGTCCTCATTGACGTCCTCCTCGAGCTGGTAGTCCTCCTCGGGTTGCTCAGGGAACAGATGTGTAACAATCTTTCCCAGCAGGGCTCCGTCCGCAGGCGATGGAATTGGCTGGCTTTTCAGCCGAGTCATTACCACTTTGTACGGCCTGCCCCAGAGAGCATCTTCCACCTCGCTGAGCAGTTCGCCCCAGCTTTGAGCTTTACTCTGCTTGATAGCCTTTTTAAGCTTCAAGCGCGCCTTTCTGTGCTGTTCTTCCAAATCGGGGAACGAGCGTTTGCCTCGAGCTCGTTGCGCTAGGCGGCGAGTTCAATGACACTCCCTTCGGAGGCCGGCAATTTGTTCGCTCCACCAGTGTACCGCCGGTCGAAAGTCGACATCACGTTCCTGTGGCATTGTGGCATCGCATGCTTCGGTGACCCTCTGCATGACGACCTCGACCTTCTCGGTTGCACTTTCCGCTGCGAGGGGGCTGGTGTCAAAAGTTTCACAAAACAAGTCCGCGTCAAACATTTTCACTTTCAGCCCTTCTCGTTTGTCTTCGTTGCCTTCACTGTTCTGCTGAAGTCTCCGCGGATCTCTCATAGAATCGCTTGATGATCACTGTGAGTGTAGATATCACTGACTACCCAGTGGCACTGGTTTCCTCTCGCCAGGCTACTACTCACAAAAGTGAGGCCCACTATCGAGGAGGCTTCACCTTCAACAAAAGTGGGCTTTGTACCTGCATTGAGTAGTTGATACCTGCATTGACACCCAATAAGAACATAGCCTCAAGCAAGGCTTGGCCTTTCCTGTCGGTCAGTTTACTGCCCTATTCCACAGCCCACGCGTTGTAATCTCCGGCTATGGCTACCGGGAAGCGTTGTTTAGCGTGGGCGACTAAGTTGTCGAGAAAATGTTGAATCTCGTCAGTCGTCAGACTAGGCGGTGCGTAACAACTGTAGAATTGAACTCCTTTGGCTTTTATTCTCACGAAACGAGTTCCCATCCGACTCGCAAGATCCTGAAATTCAAGCTCTCCGCAGGACCAAATTGCGGCCTTCCCACTTGCGTCAGATTCCCAGGGTTGCGTGTCTAGATGTCAATATGGATCCGAGAGTATCGCTAAGTCAGGCTTCCGCTCGCGCACAGTCTGCATGAGCATGTCCTGTGCGGCCTTACAATGGTTGAGGTTGAGCTTGAGAGCCTGGAGGGCCCGCGTATACGCCGGGCATCGGCAGCTACCTGCGATGTGGGCTATGGGTGCCCCAACTCCCGCTTCTGCACATATGACACACTTTGCGCTTGCGGTGCATTCGGCAACTTTGTGGCCAGTATTACCGCACTTGGCGCAGTCTTTAGCCCGGTCCACGCTGCTCTTGCAGTTCCGTGATAAGTGTCCAAATTTTCAGCACTTGAAACACTTTAGTGGTCTCACCACCTCTCGGATTCTGTAATTACACCAGCCGACTCGGACGGTTCCTGTACCCAGAAGTTTCCGGGCAGCAGGCACCATGAGTCGTATTACCGCGGTCTGAGTCCTGCCATATGCTTTACGCAGAGACTTAAGAGAGTGTTCCGTGGCTGGATAGTCCTGACTGAAGACTCTTTGCAGGGCCGCCGCTATCTCCTCCTTCGTCGCGTCCTCTTCCAGGTCCTTGATCTCCAGATCAACTTCCTGGACGTTACTCTGGGCCGTTGCTTATTCGCCGAGAACACTTTCGAATTCGTTTCGCAAATCCGGGGCTTTGGCTGAGCTCTCCCTATTCAGAACGATCAGCAGATCTCCCGCGTTCGTTCTGCGTACCTTTTGGTACGCAGAACTTCCTCTTCCTTTTCTTCACTCGAAACATTGTGCGCCATGGAGGCCAAGTAGCCAACCTCCATGGTACTGCGGTTGTTCGATGACGACGCCCGGTAGCCCGCTTGCTCACTCCCTGAAGGCGCCGGTACTGGGGTTCCGTGCCCCTGCACCCTAATCGGTACAACACTTATTGGACTTTTCATAGTCATTTGTTGTCGAGATTTGTTCCCCGTGACTGTTTAATCCACGGGAGGTATTTTAGTTGCCTCCTACCCTGTATATCTATATAGACATCTCCATATTCATATTTATCTGAAGATAGATATCTCTATATGTTTCTATATATCTATATAGATATTTCTAGATCCATGTCCATATTTATATAAAGGGCTTCCCCCTATCCGCCACTTGGGGACGCGCCACGTAGGGGTTTCAGACTCCCCATGCCGTGTGTGCGTGCGTGTGTGTGTGCGTGTGTGTGTGTGTGTGTGTGTGTGTGTGTGTGTGTGTGTGTGTGTGTGTGTGTGTGTGTGTGTGTTTGTGTGTTTGTGTGTACACACATATATACATTCTAAAGAAAAATAACAAAGTTTTTGTCAATAGAACACTAATCCTGAGTACAGTACAGAGAATTATATTAGGATGCTATTATATACGATGTTGTAAGTTCCTTATCCCTTGAATTCCCTTCTCGTTCAGTTGCTCTATGTACGCTTAATTACTATTCACGCAAAATGAAAAAAAAAACATACCGAACTCTCCAGGACTTAAAATACAGACATTATAAGAGGAATGGCTGTTTTACGCTGGCTGTTGCAGACAAAATTAACGCCTATCTAGAGTCGTCAAGCTTATGGGCAAATATAAACTCTCTCTCAGCAAAAATCATGTCGATCGGCTGCTCCATTGCTACGTAAAAGAAGGCAAATCCTACAAGCTGACAAAAATTATAGATTTAGTCCACACACCCACACACACACACACACACACACGCCCGCACGCACGCACGCACACACACACAAACACGAAATTTCATTAAAATAGGTTCAGCCATTACAAATTTAGACTAACTTTAAATCCTACTGGAACTATGCCTGTTGACGGGACAAAAAGCATCTTAGGGGTCATTTCAACATTAAACCAACCCACAAACCAAATTTTATCGACATCGGTTTACCAATTACAGAGTTAGTTATAATTACCGTCCCACAGGAACTGCATTTTTCCGGGATAAAAAGTATTTTATATGTAATTTCAGTACCTAGGAAATCTCTATACCAAATTTCATAAAAATTCGTTCAGCCGTTTTCGCATGAAGAAGTCATTACAGAATTACGCTCCAGATCTATCCCACAGGAACCGTGCATTTTTCCGGGATAAAAAGTAGTCTATGCCACGGTCCGGCCCATAAACTATCACTATGCAAAAAATCACTATGCAAAATCAAAAGGACAAACCAACGAACACACTTTTGCATTTATAATAATAGGGATATTTATATATTTATCGGGTCCATCGGGCGATTCCATTCTTCGCGCCGTTCGTCGGAAGCACAACTGTACCGTTTTCGATAACGCAGATACAGTGATATAAATTTTAGGTTCTCAAATTGAAATTTAAAAAATAAATGTTCTCAAAAAATAAATCTTTCACAAAAAATAAATCTTCTCAAATTGGAATTTAAAAAATAAATTTACCCACATATTTTTTAATCGGCGTTGAGGCGCCTGGTGAACCCGAATTTTTTCTTCATTTTTTTTACACACTAAACCTTGAAGTGTTACGCACCATTTGAGCCGTAGTTGGTATGTAAAATCGCTAAATTGTCGAAGTTACGGCTATTTTTCGGTAGGAAGGTCGAGCCGCTACGAGCAGTCGATTGCGCGGTTCGATCAGTGGGTACGTAAATTGTGTTTCGTAAAGCACGAAAGGAGCACGCCAAGCAGGTATGTCTCCTCAAAAAGAGGCCCAGAATGCCCAATCAGCTGCCGAAGGGGACATGCATGGATCAGGAATCGCTCATTGAAGGTAGGACTCACGAAAACCGCACCGTCAGCCGAATAACCGCACATTTACTTTCTTTTGCGATTATCTCGAAACTGCATTTTTCGAAATGGTGTCAAGTTAATCTCGAAAACTATCGGTCCGATTGCTGTGAAATGGGTACACAATACTTTTAGATACATTATCTAAAGGTGTCATAGGATTTATGCCATTACTTGATTGGTTTTTTTTTTTACTTTTGTTCTTGTGAAATTTCGGTGAAAAATACAATTTTGAAAATATCGCTACGCTACATTGGAGCGACACTATCCACGAATAAGCTAATTTTTTTCAAATTCAACATGACTGTGGTACACCTGTAGCAACATATCTGTATGTCGTGCGGAGGGCTTGCGCGAAAATTTCTGCAGCGCCGCCTATTTGAAATATTTTGAACTAAAATTTATTGGAGGCATACTTAAAGCCGTTGAAAAATAAAAAAATTTAACGGCTTGTGTTAAAAAATAAAAATATTTCGTTTTATATTTCCGAACTTTTGCATTTTTAACAAATATACCGGTTTTCCGAGCGGCCAGAGTGGCCAACGCCTTGAAAGAGTTTCCATTCAAAGACTGCAATTTGTGTATAAATATACTTATACTGATTGCTGGCCACTGTTTACTGGCTGAACCATCTTCATATAGCCGTGTCGGCTATAGTCGACACCAAGCTAATTATCTTTAATTCTATCTTCGCCACAGGTGCTTGCACATTGCACACAATGAAGTTTCCCCTCAGTGTAAATAACCCATTTCAAAGCTTAAGACGGAACGATACCTCATCGCGGTCGGTATGGTAGAACAATTGTAGATACCCAAAAATCTCTGAAACGGCTCTTCAGATCCCGTCGAAACTTTGCTAAACGACGTCAAATAGATAGACGAACAGCTATCTGCCCCTCAAATTTTCTGAATTTGAGAAAAAAAATGTAGATTGGCTTATCATAAGCCAATCTACTTTTTTTTATATTTTTATTTTAAATACCGACCGCGATGAGGTGTCATTCCGTATTAAATGATTCAGCTTGGTAAATATCATCTTTTGTAAAATTAATTTTTGAGCGAATTGTCATAGATGCATGAATCGGAGATGTTATCATGTGGACCTGACGTACACTTTATTCTTATTTTATTGCGATTTTTATTCCCTCCGATACGTAAATTTGACAGTACAATTTGAATAGCTGTGTCAGCTATACTTTTCTTGTCTTGCCAGCGATATATATAATATATAATATAATATATATATATATATATATATATATATATATATAAGGGTGTGCGGAAAAAAATCGATATTTTTTTTTCGGTTGCATCCACCAAAAAAGGTGAATTAAGGTAAAAAAAAGAAGAATCCTCGAAGGCGAGCTCAAAAAAAATTATTTCGAACGGCGCATTGTATTTGAATACTTTCCATAAGAATAACACAGGAAAATATTAGCACTCTTGAACGTCATCATTCATTATTGCGAAGTGAATCCTGTAGTAGGATTCCTGTAGTAGCTGCCTCGAAAAAATTAGCTAGTCACTTGTGATACTTTAACGAGAAAATTATTGCTTTGTCGTTTCTCGACAATGCTGTGCCGATAAGTGTGAAGGCAAAAATGGTACAAGCTCTGCAATTTCGAGAAAAATCCAAAAATCCTTCCGAGTGAATAATTGTTAAAAAAAAATGATTGGGAAATGTTGCTGAAAAAAGACATAAGCGATTTCGTCACTCAAGAATCCTTATTTCTTTTCCAGCAATTCAATTTACCTCATGATTTTTTGAGAGTAAATATTGAATTATGGCCGGAAAATGCCACTTATTTGAGTTGCTTAGATTTTTTTTGATATCCAAAGGTCGTTAATAACTTAGCCGAACGTGATGTCACTTCGATAGAAGCATATAACGGTTCATTAACAAAAAACGAAGAGCAGCTACAATATTTATTGTGCGTAGTGCAAAATTATCGACAGACATACCCTAATTGCAACAAACAGACTCTTAAAAAAAGGAACGATGATTATCAAGCATTATAATGTAAAAACAAATTATTTTATCTTATTAAACCAAATTCATTGAATAAAACTTTTCGAAACACGATCAATGATGGACGTCGTTTCTTTTATATTTCTTGTTGTACTTGATTCTTTTTTGTATCAGAGAAATATTTTAAGAACGATTCCATGCTAATTGTATGTTAGAGCAGAACATTCTCTACAAAAAAAACCCCAAAAAGTTTTTTCGTAAAGCGAAAAATTCGATTTTTACAGCCTTTTGAATTATTTGTTTTCTATCAATTCAATTTCAGACAGCGATTCCACTTGAACGGTTGTTCTGAGCTAATTTTTCGTAAAAACTTTTTTGTTGGAAATTCGATGTTAATGACATCTTTGTGTGATTTTTTTCTGACGAGTCGCACTACCACATTCAGAAATCCCAATATTTTCCTGGGTTATTCTTATGGAAAATATTCAAATGCAATGCGCCATTCGAAATAATTTTTTTTGAGCTTTCCTTCGAGGATTCTTCATTTTTTACCTTAATTCACCTTTTTTTGGTGGATGCAAGCGAAAAAAAAGTATCGATTTTTTTCCGCACACCCTAATATATATGTATATCTTTACCACGCATGTTTGGTACAAACACCATGGAAATTTTTCTCAGCGTATATGACCAATTTCGTTGTCGAATCGAATTAGCTAAATGATCTTGATAATTTGTCAAATCATGTTATCAAACAGATCGTCATGAACGCATCGAACCAAGCAGTTATTAAGCACTTGAAGAACATTTTGTACTTTTTTATCGCGATTTTTATTCACTTTGGTACATAAATTTGACTCCATTTTTTAACCCTTAGTGTGCACACCTTCGCAGCGAATCATTTCGTGCACATGGGGTCAATTTGACCCCAGGCCATTTTTGACCTCGAATATCTCGGTAACTTGCGCTTTCCGGAAAAAAGTCTAGGACACTTTTTGTAGGGAATTGGTCAAACTTTAAGGCTGTAAAGCTAGATTTCCAAAAAAATCTTTTATAATAGTTAAAAAACGTGCTTAAAGTTGAAGGTACGCAAAAAAAGTACTGTTTTGGTAAAAATTCTCATAAAAACTTCAATTTTGCGTTTTGAAAGAAATGCTTTTAGGGTTTTACAGATAAGGGTCTATGTTTGAAGGAAAAAATAGTCCGCTTTGCAGCCGTTTTAAAAAGTATATTTATTATGGAGTATGAAATTGGACATTTTTCAGGTTTCGTGAAAGATGGAAAATGAGAGATCGCAACAACTGTTTCAAGTGAAATCATTTTAAATGCACTTTGTTTTTTATTTACAGCTTGTACTTCGTTTATTTTGTTAAAAATGTGCCAAAATTATCACTCCGTTGCGCCACAATCGGTACACAAATATGCGCGATGGTCGTCGCACATCGGTCGAAGGCAGGAAGGACACTTTCATTTTGTCTTGTGGTCCATGGATCGAGTACAGAGAGCGCATGGAACTCTTCTTCAAAAGTCAGACGTTCGATCTGTGGAGGTGGCACCGGATCGATAGCCAATATCATTTCAATGCTTTTCCGGATGCCCCTTCGCAGCGATGGTGTTTCTCGTAAACGGCGTTGCAGTAACGGAGTGACAAGGTGTAAAGCAATTTGCTTCTGGCTTTCTCGTCCAAGTATTCTCTGTTCTATTTTCTCTTCATGTTGCATCGTATGACACGTATGAAGAATGCGACTATTAACCGCTGCTTGATCGAGCATTCCAAAGAAAAATCTTAGTGGCCAACGTTTTGTGCCTCGCGCGACACTATAAGAGTGACACAATTTGTCGAAAACATCCGTGCCTCCTTTAGTGGCGTTGTAGTGGTGGATTATCTCGGGTTTCCCCGATCCAGCATCAATTTTCGTCGACCTTGTAAATGAAGATGCTACCAAAACAATTTTGTTCTTCTTTGGTGTCCAAGAGAGTAGTGCGATATCGTCATGAAAACAGTACTTTGCACTTTCCTCGTCTCCTGCTATTTTCATTTCGAGTGGAATTTCGCGTTTGTTCTTCCTGATAGTGCCCGTTATTTTCAGCTTATACGGATCACTCAGTGCTTTTTCAATCAACGGGATCGAAGTGTACCAATTGTCACAAGTTACGCTACGATCCGTTCCATGAATCGGTTCGGTCACTTTCAAAAACAAATGTTCAGGAACAGATAATCCTTTCTCGACGGTTATTTTTCCCGTGTACGGAATAGCATTTATCAGGTAAAATGTTTTTGCATCGTTCAATGTAACGATTTTGAGACCATATCGGTCTGGTTTACTTTTTATGTAAACACGAAAACCACAATTTCCTCGAAAAGACTGCAGCTGTTCATCAACGGTGCAATAATTGTGAGGTTTATAATTTGTTCTGCATCTCTCCATAAACATGTTCCACAACTCTTCGATGCAGGCGAACTTGTTGTCTTTTGGTATTTGTGACTTATCATCGAACCGGATTGACTCCGATAGAAAAATAAACCGCCTGCAAGGCATTGTAGCTCGATAAAAATTGTTCCCTTCGGTATTCGCCCATAGCTCTTTGACGCCGATATGATTGCATTTCCAAATACCAGAATAGTAAAGTAATCCAATGAAACCGTTTATTTCAATCAAATCTGTTGAATGATGATAAGTTTGGAGGACGCCACCCCTGTCGGTTATAGCGCGTTGTGTTGACTCAATTTTCATATTGGTATATTTCACGATCAATTCGCGCATTTCAACGGTGAATAACGTCTCCCAAAATTCGAAAATTTCCTCACATAGCAGGGCGTCCTTTGTTGGACCAGGTATATGAATTTGGACCGATGAACACCGGGCTAAAAAAAATATATGTATATTTGAAAATGTATATATATACACACACATCTCTGTTTACCTTCGAATGTGTGTGTGTATATATATATATATATATATATATACACACACACACACATTCGAAAGGAATCAAATACAATAGAATGGCACGCAGAGGTAAATACGTTTGAATATCCTTACCTGACAGTCGGTCGGGCGGTTTAATCTTCCACACAAAACCATTTTTTCCCCTCATAGTCGATAAAGGTCTTCCTCGCGCTTCCTGTGATTGCCTTTTTCGTCGCTGCGCTGATACTTCAACGGCTTCGGCCTCTGATATTTCGTCATTTGAAACTCCATCAGTCTCCTCCTCTGACATTTCTTCAACGGAATCATGATTTTCGTCGCTTGATGCACCGCCGAAATTATCATTTTCTGGTTCCTCTTCCAGAAGCGCCTCTCCAACGCTCCGCGGCCGTAAATTATACGCCATTTCTATTTATATCTTGTATTAGTTTGCAGAAAAAAATTCTGGACACATTTCACGTTTAAATTTGCTTACCTGTAATGCAAGATGATAAAATTTACGTGTAATTAAAAATCACTAAAACACCTTTACTGTGCACACTGGCGGTCAATTTGACCCCACGTCTGTTTCGTACGGCTGTCACGCACAAACTAAAGCAGCAGCTAGACTGCCTATGGTCCCCACTTTTAGGGAAGGGATGACGGTTCCTTCATACTAGGTATTTAATCCCGGGGACGCTTACCCGTAAACGCTATTCACGTGAGAAAAAATGTTTGGGGTCAGCCTGACCCCTAATGCACACTAAGGGTTAAGACTGGCCGTCCTGAAGATGATCTTGTTATTCGTGGGCCTCGCAACTGGCGGTAAGTAGATGCAAAATAAGTCTCGTGAGGTTAGAGTGAAAATCTTTTTGGACAAGTTTTGTGACTTTCTGTCTAAGAGATAACACCATTCTAGCAGCAGAAAATAAGGCCTAACTTTGAAATTTCATTTTGGGAGTATAAAAAAAGAAATGGGATTTCTTTTGAGTGGGTTTATTTAACACATATGAAAAAAAATGTATTTAACACGTATGAAAAAAAAATTATTATAATTTTCATACAAAATGGCGGCGACAGAGCCCATCTTGAAAAACGTGTTTTTTACAAATAGCTTCACGGAAGGACGGTTTTCTAGTAAAGTATAAGACCTGGAAGAAAAACAAAAAAAATTAAAATCTATATATTATTAGTTATGGGACCTCGAAGGGATTTTTTAAATAAAATTTTGAAAAAACGGCGCACTTTGAAAGAAATAAATCGATTTTCGCCCAAAAAATAAGCAGTAAATTGTTTATAAAAAAAAAGTTTACATTTAATTTAAAAAAAACGGCTTCGTACTCCCATAGAGAATGTAATTGTGAAGCTATTATCAACATTTCAAAACGATCCATGCAAAGGTGTCGAGTAATCCGTCCTCCCAGTTTGAAAAAAGTGGTTACGAGAAAAAAGGGGTTTAAAGTTGTACGCGGCGCTTGAAAGAAGACCGAGACGCTGCGGCAAAATCGATAATTGAACATTAAGAATTTTTTTTCGCCACAGGACCAATTGCATATTGTTTTTATGACCCCAAAGTATTTTTTAAGCAAAAAAAAAACTATTTTTTCAAAGTCCTGGAGAGGTGTTATCCCTTAAAGTTGTACGAAGCGCCCGAAAGAAATCCGAGGCGCTGCGGCAAAATTGATAATTGAACATTAAGAATTTTTTTTCGCTACAGGACCAATCGCATATTGTTTTTATGACACCAAAGTATTTTTTAAGCAAAAAAACACGATTTCTCCAAAATCCTAGAGTGGTATTATCCCTTAAACGACCATTCGTGAAGTCAATACAAGGAGCTTCGAGACCTGAACTTCATTAATGCAATTAATTAATGATCAAATAATAGAAGCTAGCAATTATTGAATGATTCATTCTCTTAATTGATACTTATAACGTAGTGTAACCATAAAAGAGGAGAAACCTTCGCATACGTTATCTTGATCGTTTAACGTTAACGACCACGGCCGTCAGCATTTTTGTGAATGCAAACATTAGGACCGCTATAAAATCGCCAGAAATTGTGTTTCAGCATGACTCTTGTTTACAATCCCATTATGATCCTCAAATGCTTGCCCTGCAGAGTTTTCAATATTTGCCTTGTCATTTCGGCGAATGCATGTATTTTTAATCGACATCTGAAGGTAGTACTATCGCTTCGCACTAGTCATGACACTAATCATACTTGAGACTTGTACAATTTATATTTTTAACATATGCAAAAAAAATGTAATAATTAAATTTTCCATGTGTAAACTGTTTAATGAATGATCACATTTAATTAGAGAAATGAAAAAAATTGTTATTCCAACGATTCGCGCAGTATTTCTAGGTTTGATATTTGGCAACATTGGTTCTATCTCCGTCTCTTTTTACTCAACCAGGCGAGTTTAACCTCCATGCTTTCCAACGTCGACCTGTCGAAACAATGTCAGATGCGAGAAATATAAAGCATTGTATTCGGGCCACGACTGGTAAAAAGCGTGGAAAATGTGTGTCCGCAAAATATGTCGGTTAAAAATGAAATATGTGTGAAAATTTGAATGAGTGAGGTGAGATTAGAACTACAGTCAGCTGTTACGTTTCTTCATCGTAGCAAGTGGTAATAAATCCAATACCGGAAGTTCAAATTAAACTTGATATTAAAAACAATTAGGTCAATAAGCGTAATTTTTCTGAGAGCACTGGATCACTACAAGTATTAAGTATGTAAGTCTGATTATTTTTAACAATCTGACGGATTCCTACGGATCTTTCGGATTATATACACTTTTGTAGCGACCGGAAATTGGGTTTTTGTATGTCGTCTCGGAGTTCCTTCACAAAAATACGCAATTTTAATATTTCTTTTCTCTGTAATTAGGTCGACAAACGACTCTGAAATTTTACAGAGACGATTACTAATATATTTAGTGTAGCTCAAAAAAAAATTATGAATATCCTATGGATTGAAGCCTGGAGATAGAACCACCTTAACGGCAATCATTCTAGTTAAAACATATTTTTTTCGCGATTGGATGTTAGGAAAGTCGTGTTCGTGTAGGGCATTTATCACAGTATTTTTCTTCCGAGTTTGATGACTCTGTAATAAAGATCTCACTGAACTAATTTTTCGTAAGAAGATACTTATTTTATCTCGTAAATAAAAATGAGCGGTTATCGAAATTGGCCTATATTCCGTATAATTAGTTGGAAATTCACTATTTTTCGATTGAATGTGGCCGCAAAAACCAGCCGTAATCAATTTCGCTTCGAAAGCATTCATAACATTGCCGCTCAAAAACATCGACCAATCAATAAACAGTTTATGAATAGCAACAATTTATACTTATACGTGATGTTGTAGAACCCATAGGTGCCCGTCTGAAACGTGCCGGTGGTGGGAAGGAAATACCAATGGAACTGGCACCTCATTGGGTATCGTAAAAACGGAACGGACTCCATGTATGCGTTGGTGCATTCCTAAGCACACAACACGTTCTTATCATAGCGCACTGTATTTGGACGAATTATCACGGTACGAGAACGAGAAATATTGATTCCATGCACTCGATCACTTTGATTTATGAGCTTCAATCTGTACATCATCGGAATTCCTAATATATCGAAACACTGAGTGAAGTATGTGGATCCAGTTGTAGTTCCGTGGCTACTCTCGAAATCGAGGTTGTCGCATAAACCTAAACCCAAGATAAGCAAAAAAACGGTTCCAGGCGAATATTTTAACAGTGAGAGTTTTAGATTTCGCTTCTGTGCTGATGGATACTTATATCGTCTTTATAGTATTAAGGACGCTGCTCGGGGTCTTTGCGGGGCAGGTGGCAAAATGGGTGCTTAAGGGGGTATATACAGTTGACATTTTCGAAAAATCGATTTTTCTTTATTTTTTTTTCGTAATGTACATATATTTAAATACACACACAGAAAATTTCTTGTCAATCCGGCAAATATTCTCGAAGTTACACGCACATTTGTAATGACGTGTCAGCGCGTTCGAAAGTGCTTTTGAAACTTTAAACGCGTTTTTCTCAAAACTGTGTTTTTAAAGTCGGCGAACAAGATTTCTCGGAAACGGCTGAACCGATCAGTCTCAAATTTTAACACAATCTTTCCAAGTATATTTTTCAGTAATTAATCGAAGATTTTTCTCACCGATAAATATTTTCCATTTTATAAACAATTTAAGGCCTACATTTTTGTCAAAAGTCGATTTTTTTTAGAAACCGCCATTTTGTCAAAAATTATTATTTCGCATATTCCTTCAATCAATTACAAGATAATCCATTATATTAACGAAATATTTTTGTTTTTTTTTTCATTTTAGATGATCCAGTCCAGAGATATCGTGCTCAGCGCAAGACGCCTTTTTTAGAGGTGCTCCCGGAGATCAGCTATAGCAGCTTTCAAAATAATTATTTTTACAAATAAAAAATGTTAAAATACAGTTAAAAGTTACCATAATATGTGTAAAAAAAATTACGTTGATAGATTTAAAGGTATTCTCAATAAAAATCGATATTTTTGGGCCTCCCGACTGTATATAACCCCTTAAAAACGGGCCTGTAACGGCTGCCAACCTCGAATAATCAAATTTTCGGTTACGTAAAATAAATAAATTTCATCTAATAAATATGTGGAATGCATATAACCCACTGTTTAGAAATGTTATTAATCTTTTTTTATTTATTTACATCGCGAATAAGTTATCAAACAAATTTAAATGTGGCAAACGCGCAATTTAGTTCTCAGTAACTAGTATCACTGAACAGGAAAGGTGGCGAGGTCGATCTCTCAGATTTCGATGAAATTTGGCATGCTTGTAGAATGGATTAAAATAGACGACACATCTTTTTATATCTGCGAAACCCGATTTTTAAGGGATAAAAGAACTCTCGAAAATAGGGGTGTTTTTCGTCGATGACGTTATCGTTCTCATCTCCAATGCATAGTACACGAAAGAATAAACATTGTTGCAATATGAAATTTTTTCATATTGCTCACTCACTCATCAATTGGACGCTTTGTCAAATTTTCAAAACAATGAATCCTTTTTTCTTTGGAATCAGATTTTTCAAATTGATCTCACACTTTTAACCCAAGAATTATAATTCTTGTTTTCATAAAATAATTCGTTAAAGCTCTTGCCCGTAATTAAAATTATATATTTTGAAATATATTTGAGATATATAGGTCGTTTTATTCGTAAAACTGAAATGGCAGCTGTTTTCCGCGCATCGCAATTTGTCCCACAGTTGGTCTCGTTAGTCAAACTGCGGACCAATCGTAGCTGTACTCTGTGACGAGCGACGCCATAATTCAATGATACATAATGTCTAATTGGTGTTTGTTACAAATTATTATAATGAATTGTTCAGAAAATGTAACACTTCGCCGTTTATTTTGTTCTTATGTTACAAGGAATTATAGTGCATGCGAGATTTATTTTTTGGCGGAAATTGTAAATTTCGGAAAACCTTGAGCGACCACGAATTATTCATTGGCCAGCTAGAGCTTTCGCGAGGATAATTTCAAAATTATAAAGCGTAAAATTCATGGGTGAGAAGTGGACGAAAAAAAACCGATTTTTTAATGAACATTTGAATTTTTGGGAAGCTTGAGCGACCTCTAAATATTTTTTCATCACTCGCAGCTTCGGCGACAATTTTTTTCAAACCTTTAACGGCCACGCCTATTTCTGGATGGCTCAAAATCATTTCCTCTGGTAGCATAGCTAAAAAAGGGTTAAATATGAATGACCAACCATAACTTTGTCGATAAGGGCCTGGGAAGTAGTATTTTCGGCCTGTAGCGAATTTGCTACTACCCGCTCGGTTCGAACTATTATTCTAATTCAATAAAAAATCTTCAAAGCCTAGTTCGTCCAGTTCAGCTTCCTTCACACAATTCTATCAACAAATATTTCAAGAATATCCATTTATTCACTTTGTTGGACAAAAAATGGGCAGCAGACCGAGTGCTGGGGCAAGCGTCGTAAATTTTCACAACATTGTTGCCATATTAACATAATTCACATGTTTACGTTTGAATTTCAAGCTGTCCCGGCATTTGTAGCTGCATCTAGCATAGATTGATGGAACTGTTAAGTAGCTTGTCCGCTATAGCGTCCTTACGCTTTTACCGACGGGGTCAAAGTGAACGTAGCAAATTTGCTACAATGGCAGTTAAAGGGTTAAAGAAGATAATTAGATTATAGAAAATAGAGCTCAATTTTGTACCACCCTAATATATATATATAGATGTGTTTTTCGTCGCGAACGTTATCTTTCTCATCTCCAATGTATAGTACACGAAAGAATAAACATTGTTGCAATTTGAATTTTTTTTATATTGCTCACTCACTCATAAATTGGACGCTTTGTCAAATTTCCAAAACAATTAATCATTTTTTCTTTAGAATCAGATTTTTCAAATTTATCTCACACTTATAACCGAAGAATTATAATTCTTGTTTTCATAAAATAATTCTTTAAAGCTCTTGCCTGTAAACAAAATTATATGTAAGCAAAAAAGAAAATAACGTTACGAGCTTTTGAAAAATCGGTTAATATTTCTGTCTTTCTATATATATATATATATATATATATATATAAATATTTGTCTTTATATATATATATATATATATATATATATATATATATATATATATATATATAAAGACAAATATTAACCGATTTTTCAAAAGCTCGTAACGTTATTTTCTTTTTACACTGTCCCGTCATTGCACATTTTTGGAAATGTTCAGCCAGTTGTTGCAGTGACGTATATTTCAGGATACCCCACAATTACGAAGTACAACAAAATTGAATGCGTTTGAACCAGTCAACGAAGTATTTATTTGTTCAGACAGTAAATGAAAAAAGGTTGCTGTAAGAAAAAGTTGATTTCGTTAGAATCATGAAGAAGATCAAATCGACTGCAACCGTAAACTCCACGATGTGCCAAAATAAGTCTCGCGTAGGTGCCTCAGAAGGCGACATCCTTAATATAGAAACATTTTCAGTTCGTTATGAATCTTCCAACGGAAGGGATGAATTGTACGTTTCATCGGATGTACGTAGAGCAGACATATCAACTGTCCTGCTGTATGAACGGATTTTGTATCGATTCCATACCGTCGACTGGACATATGAGGACTACCGACGTGCCTCGACACACTACGAGTCCCAACATCCTCGTGCCCTGGTTAAGCTTGTACGGATCATCAGGATCTGATAAAAAAACGAGGAAAATACCATGTGAAGAATCTGAATGCATTTCAGTGTGCTTTTTAACTCGGGTTGGAAATTCAGCCATTTTGTTGGGGTTAAAGTTTGCATCGTTGGAATACAACGGAAATTCTTTTTGATTTCTTATTTTCATTATCCAAAATCGTATTTTGCGGATTTGTCGTAAATCGCTAAATAAGAATCCTAAAAAAATATTTCCAGCAATTTTCGTAGCTCAAATCTGATAAAGAACATTTGGGAATTTAAAAAAATCATATTTGTTGCATTCCAACAATGCGAATTTCAACGTCATCTATTTTGATTCCATTCCATTATTTTGAGGTGACAAAAAGGCTCTAATTTTTAGCCGAAGTCGCTATGTGAAGCTCAGTAACCAGAAATTTATTTTTAAAATCGGGAAATTGGTGTATATTCGCATTTTTGAAATCATGGCTCATTGTTTAAATTTAAATTGAATATTATATGAACTTTTCCATTGCGACGGTGAAAACATTTCAATCGTAAAATTTGCAGTTTGCCTTCTACAATCTGTGATTATTTTATTTGAACAAATGAATCTCGAGTTCGTTTTTTGCTATCGGTTATTAAAAAAGGAGATACGGTTTTTTGTGTATTGATTTTCCTACCTCTGAGGTACTCTGTGGTATTGTCGAGTACGAGATTGAGAAGGGGGTCGTATCCTTTGAGTATGCCGGCCGTTTCCCTTCCGCCAGCGAATTTCACGCGTATATTTTTTTCAAGATACTTGGACAAGTCTAGGATACTTTCCTTCCTCTTTTTCTCCTTGTGATCTCCATGCGCGTTTTGTGGCTGCTGGAATAATTATACTCGATTAAAGTGGAACGTCGATAGTACGCGCGTTTTTGTAGGCTAGTCCAATTTTCATCCGGTGGTACCTGTTTCGCTACCTGAAAAACGAGAAAAGACGTTATTGTCCGAATCGAAAAAAAAAACGACGTTGTTCATTCATTGCCGTCTGAAGTACTTACCGACATATTTGTGTTACGTTGAACAAGGGTGATACTTCGATATTTTTTCTACAACGGAACGAACGTCGAAAGGAAGACGTGAAGTCGGTATAACCTCAAAAGTCAGTTGCGCAGTGTTTTGAAGGCACGCAACGAAGTTAGTCGGCCATGTGAGGAATATTTGTCTCGTGTCCTCAACTTGTTTAACTCCGTGAAATTAGCTGGGGTACTTCTTGAAAGTGGAAAAATAAAGCGATTTATTTAATTCGGGCAGTTTTTGTCTGATTTACTTGAAATTTAACTGCAACTACTTAGATAAATTCTTTGAAGAAGTATACGCGATTTTTCGGACTCATAAACAATTCTCGTTTTCATGAACAAATTGAGGCCGATTTTTTATCGAACAAAAATATTCAAAATTGTCCCATTTTGCGAAAAAAAAAACAAATTTTTGTAATAATTGTGTATCTTTATCTAGTAAAACTAATGTAAATGACGACTTTCTTAATCGTTCTAGGTGCTGATCCATAAAAGTTCTGTGTCCTCCCGCAGAGCGCCTGAACAAACGCTTTAGTATATCGACGACGGAGATGCCATTTTGTATTTTTTTTCCAAAAATGTTTTTTTTTGAATGTTGACACTTTTCGAGCAAACCTCCAAATCTTAATATGATTTCTTTGGTAATATGAGCTTCTTTAGTATTCTCAAAAACATATGCCCAAAAAAGTCTCATTATTCGGTGAGCCACATAGATGTAACGCCTTAAGGTAGCACATGCGGAACACTCCAAAGTAAACAAACGTTCAAGTTTTTAAATGAGCAATAATTTTGAAAAAGTTATGAATACCTACCCAGGTAGCAATTTTCAAAAAGTTGTTCAAAAGTCGGCTAAAAGGGTGCCAAATGTCCGCCCGGAAGTTATCTTAAAGTCAACAATCATCCAAAAAGATAACTGTTGGACACATGATAACTTATAGGTAACTTCCAAGCGGACATTTGGTACCCATTTGGACAACTAATAGACAACTATTTTGAAATTGCTACCTGGGTACTTCCGAACTACATACGCAGAATATCTTAATATTTTAAAGTTGAAAAATGTCATAGTAAATGAATTGATAATAAGGTTGAGAGCGGTTAAGTTTTAGCACAGCTTGCCTGGGGCAAGCTTCAGGCCAACACGTAGAAAGTTTGCATACACGCAAACTCGAATACCAACATCTGAACTAACTAACCCAAACAAAGAAACTCGTATACTAACGTAACATAAGCGTACATATGGCAACGTCGCTAGGGAGCACAATCAATCCGTTACCCTAACCACACTTATTACCGTGGCAGACAGTATGCAGTGTTTGCAACTCGTGCAATGTGCACATCAAAGATTTACCAAAACGCAGAGTTCGCAGCGTTGCCAAGTCGTCCGCATCAACTCATTCGACCAATCACGTTTGACGACGCATTTCATACTCTGAGCACTTATAAATTGGAAAATGTATGCTTACAAGTTGCAATTTTTTCTCATGACAACCGTAAAACATCCATCTATTAATCCACCGTTTTTTATGAGCTCCATCATTTCTCCATCATTTGAGTCTCGTCATTTTTTCATCATCAGCAAAAATGTGTTGTTTTCCGGTACTTGTCCTCTGCAGCGCGTGTTAGAAGTAAGAATTGCAAGCGCGAATATCTTGTTAGCGGGTTGGTCAATGTATTTCAAATTTCACAAACGTATAGAGGATACCGTGGACAAAATTAGTACTACATTATAAAACTTTTAGTCTCACACCATTTGCATGTAGTACCTTACGACAGGATAACGTGAGATTGTACTCCAGTTACATTAGCTCGTTCATTCCCACTCAATGGAATTAGCAACCATGTCTGGTTAAATTCTCCACCGACGGTAAGATGCCCACAGAAGGTTGGTCGTTTAAAACCCATCAGGACATTGTGAGGATAACCTTTCAACATATACGGGGATAGTAACGAGTAAAGAGCTAAAAGAAACAGGAGGAAGCATATAATCTCAAGGGAACAAGAGTGAAGTCAGACGAAAAGTGCTGTCTCAAAATTGCCGCTCCTTGGCACCCAATTGGAACCACTTTTCGGCATTGTTGCATGATGGAGATACTGGAAGAACCTTCTTATTTTTAGCTGCTTTTGTTCTTCCCCGAGACCGAAAATGTACCATTTTTGAGCTGTCCGAAAAATGACCTTTTCACGATGTCCGGAAGGTAGCTTTGTTAAGGCGTGCGAGGCTGTACCCCATTACACGTGAGTGCTAGGGAGATAGTCGAAATTTCCAAACAGAGAATTTTGCAGAGATTAATAATATTTCGGGTAAAATAAAATCGTCAAGCTCCGCATCGGCGAATTTTACAGAGCCTGATGCTTTGTTTTTTCCTAAAAATACTTAACGATCAATGGGAAAACTGTCTAAAAACATATGAGGTTATGTCGACATGCACTTACGTTCTCCAAAGGATAAGGTTTTTAGGATCTCTGACGCATATACTGCGTTTAAAATGACGAAGTCTTTTGAGGTTATTTTAAGGACCCTCTAAAAGTGCTATTGAAGAAAGATCCGAGAAGGACATCCTAAAAAAGTTGTCCATAAGACATCCTAGAATTATGGTTTGACGGAGATCCTCGAACATGAATTTCTCAAGGGAATCTGGAAGCTGCCCTAAATTAGTTATTGAGAGGATATTCTAAAATATTCGCAGTTGTCGACGGACAACCTTCGCTACAGAGAGCGTAAATGAAATTCCAAATAAATCTCCTAAAACGATTATTCATAGAACATCCTCAAACAGTTGTCCCATAATTCCTTCACTTTTTTATCCTCAGTCTTCTTTTTTTTCACTTTGCAATGAATCAATTTTAATTAGCCACGTCAGCGGTTAACCAAACAACGTTATCGCTCAAAATTCACAGTAACAAAATTCGCGTAAATTCCATCCAGCCCAATGACAGAGTAAGCAGAAATAGGAATTCCAACATACTTCTTCGTTGTTCTTCCGGTACTCATTTATTCGTTTTTTCTCCGAACCAAAGCCAGAAAATCAATAACGATCCATTTCGGAAACAAGAGGATGAGAAAAATAGCGTTGCATTCGAGGATGAAGAAGATCCCGGTAAGGATGAACCATCGAAGGAAAAAAAGGTCATTGTTCCCGGAAGCCGTTGGTATAGGTTTGAAGTCTTGACAACACATTCGGCGATCCTTCGGGGTTCGTTTGCCATGAATGATATGCGTTTCAAGCAGCGTAGCCGGGGCCATCAAGCCACTTCGTGTTCGGTGGTTGCGATAGTTTTTGGTCGTTTATTCGAGCCGAAAGATTGGACGAAACGTTACGTCGATCGAATCTTGGAATACGGCGACAAACTGTTTCGCATAAGCATGACGAGAAATAGGGTTAACGCCGGTGTTTATCTGACGACTAATCTAGTTTATCCGGAATTTTACATCGAAGATTACAAGTGCCTCGTATGCACCGAGGACACAAGTGTCTATGGAAATCTATTCAGCGCCAGTATCGGCTGTCCGGACTTTGCGGAAGGTGTTCAACGTTTCTTCAAGCTCAACGATTCCGGTGTCGTCACGGCACAGGGAACTTCGATCGCCGTTTGGCGCCAACCAAAGGCCGGTTATCTGTACTACGACCCTGCCACATGCGGACCGGACGGTGCCAGGATCAATAAGGACGGCGTCGCTTGCGCTATGAGATTCAAAAGGATCGGCGACATGGCAGAATTGTTTCTCCGAAATCTCGATAATCGATACGACTCGCGATACTGCATCGACAAAGTTAGCGTTCTAAGAGTGAGCCTAATAAATCGCGGCTTGTCATTCGAAAACGGAGATCAGCTGGTCGTCGACAAGAACGTCCTGCGGGCTTTGAATCCCATGGACGTTGATGAAGACAAATTAGATTGCACTCGTCCAGCGCCGAAACAGCCGAAATCGTCATCGGTCGTTACCTATTCATCAGCTATACGCAAAGAACCGTTGACGATAACGATCTCGAATTACAAAATAGACGAACGTTTGGCTACCGAGCCTTTGATCAGCTTCAAATCCCTCGACACAGGCTATCCCTACTACGATATGGAGGTAAACATACCATCGACGTTCAAAGAATTGTCTGACAAAGTAGCGATTCTGCACGGTTGGACTCACGAGTCTAGCGAGATGTACAAAGGCAAAGGAGCTCAGAACGTTGCCAACTGCGTAGCTGCCGTAGCCACGAAGAAGGTGTATCCGGTGAAGACATGGCTGAGACCAAAACTCGACGAAATTCTCGTTCAGGGTGATGCCCTTTACGCCAGAGTCAAGGCCGAAAAACCGACAATAAAAACAATGACAGCTGCCGATCTCGACGACACCGTGATTAAGATTGACGATAGGAAGATGATCGTCGACGTTGATCTTCTCACTGTCGTAGGTACGATAAGTTCCAAGATTCCTGGCGTGCTGAGTCTCAAGCAGGCCTTGGAGGAATTCTTCCTAGTCAACAAGGACGGGATAATCGAGTGCAGTTCGATGGCTCTAGCTGTCTGGACACAAGACGACTATTATTACGCGTTCGATCCGCGTCAGTGCGACGCAACAGGGATGAGAATCATCGCGGAGAAAGGAAAATCCGGCAAATTAGCAAAAAAGGCAGACACTGCGATGGGTGACAAAAAAGTCAAGGGTAAATGTTGCGTCATACGCTTCGCCGATCTTGATTCTTTGGTGGCCGTTT
Organism: Ophion ellenae; assembly: GCA_963210295.1. Classification (NCBI taxonomy): domain Eukaryota; kingdom Metazoa; phylum Arthropoda; class Insecta; order Hymenoptera; family Ichneumonidae; genus Ophion; species Ophion ellenae. The sequence continues at coordinate 16,114,769 of OY723391.1, read as the reverse complement.
TCATGAACAACATCGATCCCACTAAGAAGAACGATCGTTTTACACTCCGAAGTATAACGGTGATCGACGATGTGCCCGGAGTGAGGGCATGGAAGGAATTTCAGCCTGGCGATGTCGGGAAGACTTGGCTACTGCGCGGTGGAATTTCCAACAGGGATGGGCGTTTCGAGCCAGAGAGCCAGGGTGTCCAGGGTATAGCGATGCCGATAGTCGGTTTGATCAACGCAATCGAATCTCCACCGGACAAATGGACTAAGGACACGATCGACGAGGCTGTTAAGGAAGGTGACGAATATTACAACTGGTGCATACCACCCGAGGAGGAGGAGAATCGCGATTTGTTGGTGGGCAACGCGAAGCGTATCCTCTACGTCAAAAAGCGCCGCGTCAAGGTTGACCTGCAGGAATCGTCGATCGTCGGTGATCTCAAGGCAAACGATGTTGATAGCAAAATGCCGAATTTGTCACGAGCCTTGGTGCAGTTCTTCGAAAGTCGTCAATACGGTATCGTCGAAGCGAAGAATTTGTCTGTGGCCGTATGGAAGTCCGAGGATGAACAGAACGACAAGACAAAAGCGACATTCTACTACCTGTACGACGCGAATCCGAGAGACAACTTCGGTCGAACGTCACATCAAGGCGATGACGATGATTCGACGGCTTGCGTTGCCCGGGCGGTTGATCCTGCCGTATTGGCTGACCTTATTGCGTCCAATATCGATCCCGAGGCCCAAGGGGGCGACGAGTTTGTCATTCACGAGCTCAAGGTCATCTCGAGCAGCGAACCAATGACCGACGAAGAGATCGAGGTCGACAAAGCCACCCCCGTAAAGCCCGATATGAACTTTTACACCGAGATCGGCGAAGACGGCGCCTGCTTGAACGGCAGCGTCGACCAGACGAACGAAGCCATGTTCAAGCACCAGACGCGCGACAAGCAGCAAGCTGCCGTCGGCCTTGTTGCTCTAGCCATGAGAAAGCTCTACAACCCTCACCTTTGGTATCGGGAGGTCGTGGATGATATATTGAAAATCGGTGATCGCGTGACCCGGCAGAATCTTGAAAATTTACCCGCACCAGATGAGTACGAGGAGGAAGAGGAGCAAGAGGAAGCCGGTAAAGTCGCAGCAAGAGATTATCTTCTGCCGAGGGAGATTGCCGAAGAATTCGACATAGGTGTGAATCGATTTACCGTAAACGTTGAAGACACCGTAGTTACGGGTGGCATGTCCGAGCTCACGACGAGTCTGGAGGAGTTCTTCGCGGACAACACGATGGGTGTATTTCGTCAGGAGATGGCCATGTTACCGATCTGGAAAGAGGGCGACGTTTATTTTACGATGGATCCCAGAGGACGCGACAACGCCGGAATCCCCAAGGAGAAAGATGGAACCGCGGCGGTTCTTTGGTTCACCGGGATTCCCGCGCTCGCATCCAGTCTACAATCATCGGCGAAGAACGACGTTGATTTCGTCATCGACTCGGTCACACTGGCGCACACCTACGAGAGTCGGGTAGCCGAGACCGAGCGTCTGCACAAGACCACATCGAGCGAGGAACTCTGGCATAATTTCCCGAAGAAGTACGAGGGTGTGTGGGAACTCGAGGGAACGGTGAACCTCAACGACGAGAGATTCGATGAGCGCAATAGGAAGAAGCAGACGGCTGCCGTGGCTACGATGGCAGTTATATTTTCCAAAGCTTACGAACCTCGCCACTTGAGCAGCGAAGTCCTCGACGAAGTCATAATCACCGGAGACAAGTTTCACTCGCAATGCGTCGAACGTCTGGGCTCGTCGTCGCCTCCCAGTATCAATGAGATGACGAAGGAGTTCTTTCTGTCGAATCGAAGACTCGATCTGACGATCGAGGACAGCGTTGAGGCGGGTGACCTGACAGGGAAACCTCCCAAGGTTCAAAACATCCAGGCCGGTCTTGAGAAATTCTTCGCGCGTTATAACTCCGGCGCGTTGACCTTGTTCGATCGCTTGAACATCGCTGTGTGGAAGCACGGTAATTTTTATTTCTCCCTCATTCCCTTCGAGACTAGCGACCTCGAGGGATCTCCACGTGTCGTCCGTTTTGCAACGTCGGATCTTATGGGCGAGCATCTGAAGAATATCTTCGGTCCGGTAGGCGATTACGCGATAACCTCGATCGACGTCGTCGATTGGGACAAACGGCCTCCCTGGAAGTTCGATCCGAGTTCGGCTATACGTCCCTCCAACCTACCACCGTTGAACGCCTACCACAAACTCCACGGACTCGAAGGTGAAGCGCGCGCCATATTGAGAGGCATGACGCATCAAGGATCGGACATATTTTCGGAGAGAGTTCGGAACAAGCAGACAGCGGCGAATTGCGTGTTGGCACTGGCCATGTCCGTCGTGAAGGATCCCGCGACTTGGACCACGAAGACGCTCGACGAGATACTCGTGATGGGTACCAACGTCCATCGCGAGACAACAAAGGCGCGTCCTCTGAGAGAAAAAATCAAGCCCCGCGACGTCGTCAGAGTGTTTCACGTGGGTGTGAACGTGATGAGCGCCGATGTGGAGGAATCCACGATATCGGGACCGGTCGCGGTGGCTCCACCCGAGCCGGAAGTCAAGGGCAAGGGAAAAGCGAAAAAGAGGAAGGCGCCGAAGCCAAAGAAGGCAAAGAAAGGAAAAGCGAAGAGGATGCCACCCGCTCCACCACCACCGATCTATCTTGATGAGGGATTGCGCAAGTTCTTCGAGGGCAATCGCGCCGGTGTTCTGGCAACCGGACGTTACATGGTTGCCCTGTGGAAGGATCAGGGCGTGTATTTCATGTTCGATCCGCGTGCGCGCGACGACCACGGTTCGCGCCACGATCATGGCACATCATGCGTCATGTGGTTCGCTTGCTTGGAGCCTCTCTACGATCTCATCTTTGGGAATATCGAGGACGACGAGAAGTATGGCCACTACGACATATCTCGCGTTATCGCCAGGACGACGCTGATCGAGCCGCTGCCCTGTCCCGCTGGTTTCCGGCCGATCCTTCGATGCAACGTACCGTCGATTCCCGTGCCCTCCACCGAGAGAACACCCACCCTGGACGTGGAGATTCTCACGGAGTATAGTATCGTCGATGACGACGTGAGCGTCTTGCGCGGAAGTCTTCACATGAACGATCGGACGTTCGACGTTAAGAGTCGCGGCCTTCAGAGCACCGCAGTTGCCGCGGTAGCCATTGTCGTTGGCGTCTTGCACGTTCCTTCGACCTGGACCTCCGAGATTGTCGACGCGGTTCTCAAATACGGCGATCTCCTTCATACCGACGCAACGAGAGCTCTACGTCCAGGCGCCAGAAATCTATCGCCCGTCGAGCTTCTGAACGTTTTTGTGATCGGTGATTTTCGCGCCTCCATTCATGTGCATCGTCACACCACCGCTGGTATTCTACACATTTACGATCTCATGCAAGCTCTGACTCTATTTTTTCGCAACAACTGCTCCGGCATCCTGCACATGGGTAATTACGCCGTGGCCGTGATGCAACATTACGGAAAGTTTTACCTCTTCGACCCTTTGGCCCGCAACGAAAATGGCCGCGTCGCCTACGAAGGAACCGCCTGCGTTGTCAAGTTTCAGAATATCGAGAGACTCGCCTGGCACTTTGTCACCAACTGCAATTACAAAGTGCCCACTGTTTATACACTCAATGCCGTCAATGTGCTCAATCTACACTTCTTCGGTGATACGAGGGCCGAGTGCCCGACGGTCTGCGACAAGAGGTGAAAAGCAACCCCCACTGCGACTGCTTGAACGATGGTCGCTTGCATACGCGCTGATAAAGTTTGCATCCTCGGAATGCAACGAATTTGATTTTTATATGTTCATTTCCTTATTTTTATTATTGAAGGTTAATTGTTATTTGCTTTGGCAAATTTCGATTGCGGATCTACAAATAAGCATCCTGAAAAAATAGTTGAGAGATTTTCTAGGCCGAAATGTACTGAATTAATTTCTAGCAAGTCAAAAGAATTTATTTTCATTGAATTCCAATAATGCAAACTTCAATTTCATAAATATACCTGAAAATGGTATCCAGATCATTGGTAACGGGAATGTCTGTCACGTGTTCTTCAACACAAATACCTGTATGATAATATAAAAAATGGATCTATGAAATAGTAAGCATCCTTTTTACTATCATTTTATTGAGAATCCGTATTTTCGATAGCATTAAACCAGAACGCGAATTATTGTTGAATGATTGCAAAAGGAATTCCGTGCAAATTAGAAACTTGCCCGTTGCTGTTCTATGATGGTCGTGAAGTTTGCTTCGTTTGAACACAACGAAAATGCTTCCTCATTTTTTAATTTCTTTATTTTTATTATCATCTAAAATCTTTGTTTTGATTGTTAATGTTGGATAAAGATCTTCAAACATGTTTCAGTGACTATCGTAGCCTGAATGGGCGAAGAAAACTCGGCACTGCAGAATTTTTTTTTTGTGTTTCAACGATACAAACTTCGTCGTTGGTTGCATCGTTGGAATGCAATGCAGTGTTTTTTAAATTGCTGCTTTTTTTCACGGATTTTTACTGCCAAAACCCGTAAACAATTTTTGAAGATGTTTATTCGGAGATGTACAATGAAAATCGGCAACAATATTCAGTATAGTAATAAGAATTAGGAAAAAACATGAAAGAGAATTTTCATTGTATTTCAACGATGCACACTCGAATACTAATAACTGTGTTAATAAATGTACTCATTTTTTAAGAGCTATACTATACAACCATTTTTTTCCTCCAAGTTTTATATTTCGTGAGTAGCTATCATCCATGAATGATATCGAAAAATGTAAAACTCGAAGAATCGTGTCAATTAGAAATGCAATGTTTCCCTTAGAGGCAGTTTGGTTCCTCAATGGGATCTTCACCTTAGAGGGAGCTTTGTGAGTGATAAAGATGATAAAAAAGCAAAGTGCACGTTTCTGATATGCACAATATTTGGTCAAAACCATCCGGCACTAATACAATCTATTTTTTTTATCGCTAGTCCTGGAGTTTGGAGTTTGAGAAAACTACAAGTTTAACTATATGTTTTACAAATTAAAAATCTTTTGAAACGTTGCTTCGAAATTCCCCGGCCCTTTTGGGGATAAGCAAGCTTCGCACAAGTTATATTTTTTTCTCCATCAATCTAACAATATTCTGGCATAAACTTAATATTTTTTCGAAAAAGTTGATATAATTCGAATTCAGCGTGGTGTCCATTGATCCGAGTTCTTTGCTCTGTTTTTCAACGTCGTTTAATGGTTTTATTCGAACCAATTGCGTAATTTGATTGACTTGTATTTTTAAATTTTATTCCCTCATTGTTATATGAGTAATGTGGTTCTTTAATGGGATCTTTGGCTTAAAGGAAGCTTCGTCAGAAAGCAAAGTGCACGTTTCTAATATGCACGATATTTGTTCCAAAACATCCGGCAGTAACAGTCTATTAAAAAAAAATGCCAAGTGTATTGAAGTTCGAAAAAACTACAAGTTTAGCTATATGTTCTACAGATTGAAAATCTTTTGAAACGTTGCTTAGCAATTCCCGACCCCGTTTGGGGATGAACAAACCTCGCACAAGTTATACTTTTTTCCCATTAAGACGTTCCATTAAGTCTCACTTTAGACGCTAAAAAGGCTATTTTTTTAGAAGAGAAAGGATTTTTCGATAGGTTTATATTGTAGATATTGATATAAAAGTTGTTACACTTAATAAATACACTTTAGAAATGCATAAAAAAATATTTCATTTATTTATTGTAGTCACTATTTATAAACGAAAATGGTAGTTAAAAAAATTTCCTAAAAAAAATGTAGGTTTGCGCTGTTGATGAAATCTCGAGATGGATCATCCGAAACAAAAAAATCAAACGGGTTTAGATTCAGTATGGTAATGGCTATAGCGCATATCATACGATTTTTGATACGAAAAATAACAGAATGGCGGACATTTTTCAAAAAAAAAAAAAAAAAAAAAAAAAACATTTTACCGTTTTTTGCAAAAAAAATCGTAAACATCAAAATTTAAAAAAAATCCTTCATATGCGATATAGCTATACTTGTAAAGAATATGTGGTTAAAATTTCATAAGGATCGGTTCAGTAGTTTCGAGTATTTTATCAATGAACCGTCGAAAAGCGTTGTTTCGAGAAAAACGCGTTGAAAGTTGGTTGGGTTACATAAATACATTTTAAAAAATTTTAATATATTTCAAAAGTGTATTTATTAAGTGTAACAACTTTTATATCAATATCTATAATATAAACCTATAAAAAACAAATCATGAAAATATCCTTTTTTAGCATCTGAAGTGAGAAGACCCCTTAATCTAGTAATTATCTGTCATCAACTTAAGGGGTAAGGCGGGTATAAAATCAGTAGCGGGTATAAAATCATGTGCAAATATAACCATTTTTTTCGTGTGAAAAAGTGATTCACTCATAAAATTAATTACACATCTATTTAGTCTGAATATCAAGCTGTTAGAAATGTTTTTTTTTTCGATGTACAAAATGGCCGACTACTAATATTTTCTTTTATCTTTTTTGTAGGTGCTCCGCGACGTGACATTTAGCATCCACAATTTTTTACTTAGAGCAAAAAACAAAAATTCTCGTCAATCTACATTAGAATACCTAGAGAAGTACGTACGGAATTTAAAAATATCGTTTTATTCAAAAGTTGTAGGTATTTGAATGAATGTTTAGTGAACAATTTCGTATAAAACTGCTCATAAAGTGAAAAGTTTTCGATTAATCAGAAATTCCATACGTACTTCTCTGCAAAATGCAATTAAGAACGCAACCTTGAAATTTGAAGTAAATCGAGTGAAAATTTTTAAAGTTATTTGTCACGCAATTGAAAAAAACTGTTTCGAGAAAAACGCGTTTAAAGTTTTAGGTACTCTATGACCGTTTGAGGTGGGCTTACGTTATACCCTTAAAGTCGGTGAAAAAAAAATGTCTTGCTATAAATCGAATAGTAACTTATTCTTATGATGATCCAGCACCGTTTTAGCGAAAAAAAAATCGATTTTTTTTTAATTCTACTGCGGCCTTACCCTTTAATAATTTTCGAAAAAGTTGACATAAATCGAATTCAGCATGGAGTCCATTGATGGTCGTCCTTTGCTTTGTTTGTCAACGTCGCCTAATGGTTTTATTCGAACCACTTGCGTAACAACAATGACTAGTATTTTTTCATTTCGTTTACCAATTGTCGTAAGCTCAGATCTAGAATGTTCATGGATCTTTCTCGAGTCCGCGCTCGTATCGTTTGCCGAGTCGTTAAAGCTCTTCTTCCGACGTCTCCATATGGAAGGCCTAGCAGACAGCAGTCTTTGTAAAACGCTACCGAGCATCAGATATTGCTCGTATCAGATGGGGCTGGAAACGTTGGATGATTTCCGAGTTCAAATCGAACGTCGCAGGACCACATTGATTTTGGGATAATTTTCCACATGGTGAAACAATGAAGGTATAAAAAGAAACGTGTGTATTTTCATGTCATCGAGAATGCATTAATTACTCGTGGGCTCGACAACATTCTCAAATTGCTAATTTATTCATAGGTTTTTTTTTTTTATATGACACAAATCACTTTTAGCATCTACATGAGTAGGAGTACAGGCTATACGAGAATGAATTTGATACAGATCACTTATTTAGCGTAAATGCAACGTGTGTGTGTGTTTTTCTTGTTTCTTCTTTTCGTTTGTTTGTTGTTGTTGCTTCTTGTTTTCTCAATTATTACACGCTATAAACTAGATACTTAGAAAACACTGTACAACGCAGCAAGAACTGTCACATACTTTACAATATAATACAAGCACTTTTGTCCTCTCCCTCCTGGCTTTTGTTCTTTTGTTGTTGTTGTTGTTGTTGTTCTTCATTTCTTTTGCTTTTCCGGTCGCTTTCGCTTTCTCGAAAGCTTTTTCGCCTTAACGTTACGAGATTGTAACCCACAGACCCGCACACGTCTGCGCGCACACACACACACACGCATTTGCACGAACTCATATACACGCAGATGTTCGCACGCACACACGGAAGCGAGACTCGTACCGATAGAAGAAAAGAAACAAAATTCTTGATAGAATTTTCACGTGACAACACGGAATCTAGGCCTTTGTCGCGAACTACAATTACACGGACGTGTTACAGCCCTGAGAATACGATCGACCGATTTTAATCCACGAATTCCCGAGCCCAGTTATCGCGTGTAATCTTCACCTTTTCGAGCTTCGATCTCAACCTCTGGATTCGATAAACCGCACGACGGATGCTGCTGAGGCTTGCATCGTTGGAAAGCAACGAAAATTTTTTTTTATAATTTTACTTTTTTGCAGCTTCCGATTATAGATCTTGGAATCAGCAATGAAAAAATAGTTGAGATATTTGCATTGCTGGAATCTGCGGAAAAAAATTCGAGCACAAAAAATCATTTTCATCGTATTCCAACGACGCAAACTGAAATTCTCATTGTAATGGA
>OY723391.1:16104334-16106045 GCA_963210295.1 Ophion ellenae | reverse complement strand
CAATAAATGCACCTTAAACGTATTTTACTATGTACAATAGCTGCTCCTCTTGTTTCTAGTGAACGCTTCAGACAATCGTCATTACAGACCTATTGCATTTTTTGGTTGGTAAAATGGTTTAAAAAAAAAACAAACAAAATAATCATTAGAAACGAACAAATTGCACCGAAAGTTCATGCAAGAAGAAAAATATAAAATCGTTAACTGTTAATGTCTACTATAAGAAATTCTTCAACATTTTCCTCTTCTTTTTCGAACCGTCTCGCGCGCTTTCGCTCCTTCATTATTGTTTTGAACAGTAATTTTTTTTCTCCCCGTATACTGGACGTACGTTCGACGTTTGTCTTGCTCTCGTTCTCCCATCGATTTACTCCGATACATATCTCGTTTTTGCGTGTCACAAGCGTACATTCGCCATTAATTTCTACAGACGCGTAAAAAAGAAGGAAAAAATTGTCAAAGAACATACCAACGAGGATAGAATTTCATATCGTTTTCGTTTTCAAGAATTTTTTTTTTTTAAATTGCACTACATAAAGTATTCGCGTAGTTCGATCGTCATGGAATTACCGAAACAACGTTGTCTCGCCGGTTGATTGGCCGGGATATAGATATATTCTCGGTTATCCGGAGAATGGAGAGGGGGGAGAGCACAATCGAAACACTTAAAAGATTAAAATCAAACGCAAATACGAGTGAACGCGCCAACGTGACGTCAAGTTACGTTTAACTCACATTCGATACTTGGCAAATTTGCACGAGCCGCAACCATCGCGGATTGCGCTTCGTTATTTCGCAACGATGCGTTTATCGCGATAAAAAAAAAACACATCCACGGAATTTTTCTCAATGTTGACGCACAGCGAATGAATTCTCGGTAGAAATTTTGATCGTCGCATTTTCCGACCGCGTTAATTTCGCAAAAAGCACGTTCGACTCACTCGCGGCCATTTCGCGATCCTTATCGCATACATTTTATCTAACAATTTGTTACTGGCCCGTCTGAGACCGCGAAACGCGAATTTCACTTCAAGCACGTTTCGCAATGTGAACCCTACACGCGACTAAAAAAAAATATACAGTATTTTTGACGCAATTCTCGTGAATAATATTTTTTTGTTCATTGTGTCAATGTTCGATACGCGAACGAATAATTTTTTTCATAAAAGATACGACTGAAAGGTCGTTGGTGCCTGAGGCCAAATTTCGTTCATTTTACGGTTATCCTCCTTTCCAAAATAGATCTCAAAAACTGCCAAATTTATCGTGCAAATCTCGGATCCGCACGTTCGACGTTTTTCCCAATTTTTCATTTCTTTGTAAAAAAAAACACACACAAAGGATTTTTTCCTCGACGTATTCACGTGAACAGTCGTTAATACTCGTTTTCGGTACGCGAAGTGAAACAAAAAACAAATTCATACGACAAATGAGTGGACGTTGAAGAATAAAATGACATGCGTGTGTGTATGTGTGCGTGCATGTCGAAGAACGATCGAAATGAGCGGCAAGGGGGAGTTCGTTTGCGAAAATTGATCAACGACATTCGTACTAAAAAGAACAGGGGCGGGGGACTCTTAAACGCTAATTAATCGCAAAATGTGTATAGACTTTTAAAAAAATAACAAATTACATACAGAAGATAGGTATTTTGACACACGTCGAGTCGAACAAGAAATGAGTGAATAATATAAACGCTATCCGCTTAATT
>OY723391.1:16064334-16099334 GCA_963210295.1 Ophion ellenae | reverse complement strand
GATTTTGAAATAGTTTCCAAAATTAAATATTCGCTCATTAAGGCACATATATTTTTTTTTCAAAAGAACACGAATTTATACGATTTATTGTATTACTCCCTCGATGAGAGACCAACAACTATTTGCCAGCAAAAAAATAGGGATTCGAGATTCTATCGAAATCTTCAATGTATACTTCATTCGCAGAAATTAACAACAGTTACTTTTCGTCTTGATGCAACGCCACAAATTTGCTAATCAAAAGCAGCAACAATGCGCAACGATCGAACACATATTGAACCTTTTAAAAAATTATAACGAAATTTCCAAAATGATGTTTCGAGGCAGTGGCGAAAAGAAAATTGCGAAAACATTCATATCTGTATAATATAGATGCGTTAATAGATAGCCCCGGAATTTTTGAGAAACGTGTCACCTGTCATAATTTAAAAAATCTTCAACTCGCAATTCGTTGTTTTCGCGATCTTGGCAATTTTTTTGGCCCCATCTGAAGGGATCTCGATGGTCGATGCAACGAGTAAAGAAAAATGTTTTTTTTTTTCTTCCAAATCACCCTACCGGACACGACAATTCCCGTTGGATGAATAGTTTCTTTTTGTGAATGACTATGAGAAACAACTACCGCAAATGCAGAGGACAAGATGTGTTATTTATTTATTTTCGTTTGAATGAAGACATAACGGGAGCTCGAGCCCGTTGAAAATTGCAGCACTGCAGTCGAGACAATTACCGCTCTGCCATTGGCTCTCATTATTAAATCTCTCAGCTGAATATAATTAACTTCGACATCGTTGAGAATTTTCTTTTTTCGTCCTAGCGTGTTACGTGAAATACTGCTTGACGTTGAAACTAATTGCTGATTGTTTTTTTCTTTCTTTACGTACGCAAGATCGAGATAACGAGAATCAAAAATTTTATCACGAGAAAGACGTTGTAAAGCTGCAATCGTCATAGGCTCCACGTACATTCGTTCTCTTGCATAGGACAAGATTCTCGCGGCAATCGACACTCTGATCGGAACCGATCGCTTAAAAAATACGCGCTCAATACGTGTCGTCAAAAAAAAAAATTAAAAATCAAACGAAAATCGTTAACGTTAGAAACGGAAACAAAAAGAAAAAGGAAGAAAAAACGCAATTTAAACGAGAAACAGTAAATGAGAACTTTGAAAAAATAAACATTATGTAGGCCACTAAATACACAAAATGTTTATACACCACAGCATCTCGTAACGAATATATATACGGTAATATAATTACTATTAAGATATGTATATATATATATATATATTTACGAACAATTGCCATGCCAAAAAATGAGATAAATCTCTAAAAATGAAAAAACTTTTGAACGGAAGTAGAAACATGAAAACACGTTTCCCAAAAGTACACACACACATATATATATATGCATACCCACACACATATATGTATATGAATAATATTATTATTACGTATCACATATCAGCCATGCTAAGGGCGACATCGAGTAATTATAATTAACCAAAAAAAAAAACAACAACAATCAGTGTCAAACGATTAGAAAAAAAAGTAAGTCAAATCATAAAAACAACGCAAAATTATTGAGTGAAAGAAAATTGAAGAAACACGAGATAAACAAAAAATCATAAACAACAATAATGTAAAGCTGTAAAGAGCCACAACAATGAGAAACAATGCGAGCATTGGGACGTCGCTCGGCTGCTCACTATGCCATCCGCACGTTATTGTCCTTTGTCGTCTTTTTCACAAACGATCATCTCGAAATTCATCCCCGGTCCTCTCCACCCCCGCAACACATCGCGAATTTTCCTTCGACGCCCTTTCACTTTTCTCCCCTGGGGTGGGGACGATAAAGTAGCGAAAAAAAAAAAAAAAACAATGAAGATGCAAAAATCGCGAAAGACAGACGGCGATCGGCATGAGTGAGCGCTAGCGAGGCCCATAGGTTTAAGTCGGGACTGACCACTGTTTAAGAAGAAGTGTTGCAGTAGAAGGGAGGCGATAGGCTTGACTAGAGATTAACATAAGTGGGTTCTTGCTGAGGCGAGGAGGCATTGGAGGCAGTGTTGGTGTTCGGTGGGGCGGCTGATGCCCCAACCGGCCCACCACCACCCCCTCCAGCCCCGGCCCCCGCGCTACTTCCCACACCGTGATGAATTATGCTCGCGTGGATGCCCATCCCCGCTCCATGCTCCACTGGGCTGCCAAAACCAACCACCAGCCATTAAAGGGGCGCTCACATCGTACATAGTGTTTGTTTTCTTCTTTCTTTCTTTCCTTCTTTTTAACTCTTTGTTTTCCATTCTTTTCTTCTCTGCGTCTTTCGTCTCGTATTTCACTCTCGCTATATCCCCCGTACCGTGTTCGTCGTCACCCACACGCATCGAATATCTAGCACTCTCAACATTCTAATTTATCCACTTTTTGTCAATGAAATTTTGTTTTTTTTGGATATTCGTTTTCTTTTTTTCGAGTTCCAGGACTGGGGACCTGAAAATTGACTAGTGTCTATCGATACTCCTTGAGATCGCGGTAGTGATAATTAGGGTTGAGCAAAGAGTACGCGGTGCTTTTAATTGTTTTGTTTTCTTGCGTTGGCAACACCACCTAACCTGTCAGTGGCATATGTCATGTCAAGGTGTTGGACGACAACTCGCTTCGTCAAGGTAGTCATATCGCTTCACACTAGTCATACCACTGATCATACTTGAAACTTGTACAATTTATATTTTTAACATAAGCAAAGAAAAATAAATTGTAATAACTAAAATTTGCCATGTGCAAACTGTTTAATGAACGTTCACATTGAATTGGAAAAATGAAACAATAGTTATTCCAACGATTCGCGCGGTAATTCTAGGTTTGATATTTGGCAACATTGGTTCCATCTTCGTCTCTTTTTACTCAACCAGGCGAGTTTAACCTCCATGCTCTGTCGATCTGTCAAAACAATGTCAGGTGCGGGAAATATAAAGTATGCGGGCCACGACGGGTAGGAAGCGTGAAAAATTTGTGTCGGCGAAATATGTCGGTTGAAAATGAAATATGTGTGGAAATTCGAATGAGTGAGATGAGGTTGGGACTAGAGTCAGCTGTTGCCTTGCTGTCGCGTCTCTCTATCGTAGCGAGTGGTAATAAATCCAATACCGGAAGTTCAAGTTAAACTTGATATTACATAAAAATTAGGTCAATAAGCGTAATTTTTTCTGAGAGCATTGGATAATTACAAGTGTTAAGGCCTTAGGCCACAGTAACGGGTATAAAATCATGTGCGAAGTTAACAAGTTTTTTTCGTATGAAAGTACTCATAAAATTGTTCACACATCTAAAACTCATAAAATTGTTCACACATCTAAAACTCATAATATTGATTACACATCTATTTAGTATGAATATCAAGCTGTTAGAATTTTCTTTTCGATGTACAAAATGGCGGACTACTCTAAACTTCTCGAAACAGCTTTTTTTCCAATTGGCGTGACAAATAACTTCAACAATTTTCACTCGGTTCACTTCAAATTTAGAAGTTATGTTCCTAATTGCATTGCGCAGAGAAGTACGTACGGAATTTCTGATTAATCGAAAACTTTTCATTTTACGAGCAGTTTATGAGCAGTTATAACGAAATGTTTCACTGAAAATTCATTTCTTAAGTTCAAATACTTACAACTCTTGAATGAAACAATATTTTTTAAATTCCGTACGTAACTCCGTTGGTATTCTAATGTAGATTGACGAGAATTTTTGTTTTTTGTTCTAGGTAAGACAAATTTGGATGCTAAATGTCACGCGGCTGAGCGCCTGAAAAAAGATCACGAACGAAAACATTAGTAGTCGGCCATTTTGTACATCGAAAAAAAAATATATTTTTTTTCTAACAGATTGATATTCATAGTAAATAGATGTGTAATGAATTTTATGAGCGAATTACTTCTTCATGCGAAAAAAAATTGTTCAATTCGCACATGATTTTATACCCGTTACAGTGGCCTAAGGCCTTAAGGCCTCTAGTTTCTCGGGTCGAAAAAATCGATTTTTTTTTCATAAATCACATCTACAACATGTGCAGAAAATGTGTGCCAAAGGATTTTTCGATATTCGAAGTGGTTCACAAGTTACGGCCCTGGAACGGAGCAGGTATACGGAGCGCGCGATTGAACTAGGATTATCATGATTGCTTCGATAGTTTTTTTTTGTACGAGCGAAAAACTTAAGAAAAAATGAGTAAAAAATAGAATGTAATTTTCAAAAGTGTATAAAAAAGTCAATTTTTGTAATTTAGAATTCACTCCAGTTCAATCGCTAGTCTTAAATATGAAGATTAAAATGCCGTTTGGTTTTTTGATTTCAGATAAGCAGAACAGCCGCAATCTCGGTCACCGTCAAGCACCTCTTTTACTTGATGTCTTCCTGTCGGCCACTATAACGTTTATTCTATTATATATTTTGACTTTAAAAAATTTGTAAAGCTTATTTAAATGTTAATAAAGATTGTGCAAAAACAATGAGATTGATTATTCCGATGCTTTGCCCGTAAAAAATTATTGAAAAAGCCGTAAAAAAACAGCCGAGAAACTAGAGGACCGCGTTGAGTATGTAAATCTGATTATTTTTAAGAATCCGACGGATTCCCACTATTATATACACTTCTGTAGCGGCCGGAAATTGGGTTTTTGTATGTCGTCTCGGAATTCCTTTACAAAAATACGCAATTTTTATTTTTTTTTCTCTGTAATTGAGTCGATAACCGGCCCTGAAATTTTACAGAGACGATTATTAATATATTTAGTGAAGTTAAAAAAAATTATAAAAATCCTATGGATTGAAGCCTGGCGATAGGATTACCTTGAGGTATTTATTTCCAATTTTACGACTAATAATAGATTTTCGATGTGTTTGATCTTATTTTTTAACAATTTTAAACACGTTTTGTAAGGTTTGCGATTAATTCGCACCCAACGAATGTTATTCCACTTGAAATTTGTGATCCGAATTTTGTTCTTACGAAACGGTTGTGTCGCCGTTTTGCTTGATTACAAAAATTGTAGTGACCCTAGACTAAAAACACGTATTTGGTAAGATTACGCATCAAAAGAGGGCGCACTCTTACCGCTATTCTTTACCACTACTCCGCTCTCATGCGCACTCTTAGCTCCTATGGAAGGTTCTCACTGCGCACTCTATGCAACACAGCACCCTAAGCGTACGCACGGGACGGGTTCTAAGTTTGAGCATTAAAAAAAAAATATCTTTCGAGATTATTGCTTAAGATTTATATTCAAAATAATGTTCCTAAATGACCAAAGCTCAATTTTAATAAAAAGTACAAAGTATATTATCAAAATTGATTTTTCTAGAAATAAAAGTTCATAAAGTGCGTACGCTTTGCTGGCTTTACCCTATGTTGTTTTTGGTTTCTGTTGATATTGCGTGTCTCAAAATGACCTGACATTCTAATCTATTAATGAAACGTATTATTTATTCGAAATGTACGAATATGTTTCCTTTAATATGAGGTACAAACATGGAGGTTGTGTGTGGAACACAATATCCGATAAATGACACCCTCGTCCCTGTTTGCAAACGTCCATTCTTTTGACGAAATTTTTAATAAGATTTTGGCATAATTGCCAACTAATTTCATTAAGGGTCTATACCAGTGTGACACTTTCGAAAAATCGATTTTTTTTGCCTTTTTCGACAGTTTATACTTTCAAGAATTCCATTATCATTTATACCATTTATATCAATATCATTTTATCTTGCAAAAGTCGATAGTTAAATCTTCAAACGCGTTTTTCTCGAAATGAGATTTTTCAAATTTACTGACATTGTAACTCAAAGAGCAATTATCCGATTGAATTGAAATTTGAACTGAGTACCCTTGAATATATCTACTCTACAATGACATAGGATATTTTTTATTGGATGAAAATTGACGATTTGGCATTGAAAAAAAAGACCATTTTATAGGCAAGAAAACAGACTTTTTTCATAACTACGCCATTTTGTTAGATTTTGATAATTTTCGAAAATCCTACGTCATTGTACAGGAAATACCTTCCAGTTTAACGAATTTTTTTCCTCTTTCGGTTTCAGCTGCTCAATCGGCCGGAATCATGTTAGCAGTGGATGAACTTTTTTTGGCGCCTCCGAAGGCACCGCATAAGTCGCTTGGACTTCAATATTTTTCTATGAAAAAATTATGTAAAATAGGTCAAATATAGCCGAATATATTCTTAATTTTCCGAAAAATTTAATCGAGTACTTTTCTTCCAAAAAATTCCCGAAAATCACCCAAATTCTCAGCGTTCACACTGGTGAAGCCAGTGCATTGCCAATGCATTAAATGCATTTTTATGGCACTTTTCGATTTCATAAAATCGAAACAATAATTCTAATAGTTCATTACCACCAAATGATCAAATTGAGACACCTTTAAGGGGTTACCCCCACTTGCGATTTTGAAAAAATCGATTTTTTTTTATTGCATTTCTTTGAAGTATAAGTATCTGAGAATATGTGCTGAAAATTTCAAGTCGATCCGAACAAAATTGACTGAGATATGAGCGTTGAGAGAAAAGAATCCGCGTTGAAAGAGCGTCGAAAGAGAAACTTTAAACGCGTTTTTCGCAAAATGGCATTTCTGAAGTCGGTGACCAAGATTACTCGAACACTAATGAACCGATCTTCTTGAAATTTTGCAGGCTTATTTAATACATAAAAATGTAGTCTTTAATAGTTCGATTTTTTTTTTCGAAAAAAATGGCCGTTTTATAGCCAAAAAACGGCCGTTTTTTTTCGTTAAAATCGAACCATTAACTTTGACTGTCCGCCATTTTGTGAAAAATGAATATTTTTGAAAATCCTTCGATTAAAGACTAGTTTATACTTATATTTGACTAAATCCATCCGCATTTTTTTTTTCAGATGATCCACTTCGCCGCACTGTTGGTCACCGCAAACCGTGTATATAAAAACATTATTTCATTGACGGCCATTTGCCACTAAACAATGTAATATTTTTCAATAAAAAAATTACTGAAAGTTCTTCAAGATGTGTTCTTTAAGATGGTATATTGATCGATTTTAAAAGTTTTGTAGTTTTCTTTAAAAAAATTTATGAAAAAGGCCTTTTTTTGCGCTACAAGTGGGGGTAACGCCTTAAAAAAAAAAAGGGTGTAATACCCTATTCACATCGCCGCGGTGCGGAATAACACGACGTGCGGACTATTCGAACCGTCTCTGCAAAATTTCCACCATTTTAGTAGTGAATTTTCACAATTTCTATGCGTTGCTCGATCGTGTGATTCTCCATGACTAAACCTCAATACTTCCTGATGCCAGTTGTCAAAGATTGGTACTCTATGTTCGCCACAAAAAAAAATGGCGCGCAATTAAAAATGTCAGGTCATTTTGAGACACCCTTTAGTAGTGGGCTCTGTGTTGGATGGATTATCGCCTTTCGATCAGCAGCTCTCTTCGTGTGCTCATCTTCATACGTGTAACGTGCAACGGATCATGTTCGGATCTTTGGTTCGGTGAACTGGTGGAATTTTTTATCATCGGTATTCGAAACATGTCGTTAGGCGATAAGGCAATTTTGCTCAGTTGCTCGACTTCTCGGGACTTTTTTTGTTCGGAAATACTTCAAATGAAATTCGTTGGTATCGGAATTCGTGAGAAGAGTGAAAATGTCGAGAAAAAAAAGGCTGGTGGACGAATAATCGAAATTTTTTTCTTCTGAATATCGAATGGTGCGAATTTCTGCAATTTGCATTTGTTCAAGGTATTCCTTTCACGGAGGGCCGTATTTTGTGGGGCCAAAGGAGGGCCCTTCTAAATCATCGGTATATTGCAGTGGCGCTCAATAAAAATAAATCACAATCAATTATTATAACCAACGATCAATTGGAATAACCGAATTCGCGCAAATTTAGTAGATTTCGACATTTTTACATTTTCCAAGAAAAGTTGCGGCTACGAAAATCATTAAGGGATAACGCCACTCTGGGATTTTGGAAAAATCGTATTTTTATTGGCTCAAAAATACTTTGGAGTGATAAAAACAATATGCAATTGGTCCTGTAGTGAATTTTTTAAAAGGTTCGATTATCGATTTTTCCGCAGAGCCTCAGACTTCTTTCAGACGCCTCGTACAACTTCAAACGCGTTTTTCTCGAAACCACTTTTGTCAAACTGGGAGGACGGATAACTCGAACACCTTTGCATGGATCGATTTGAAATTTTTATAGTAGCTTCACAATTACATTCGCTATGGGAGTACCTAGGCGTTTTTTTTATTAAATGTAATCTTTTTTATATAAACAATTTACTGCTTATTTTTTGGGCGAAAAATTGATTTATTTCTTTCTTAATATAAAGACTATAATTTTTGTTTTGTTTTTTGTTCCAGGTAAAAAACCTGGAACTTTAGGAGAAAACCGTCTTCCCGTGAAGCTATTTGTAACAAAAACGTTTCTCAAGATGGGCTCTGTCGCCGCCATTTTGTATGAAAATTATAATAATTTTTTTTTTTATACTTTAATATGTGTTAAATAAATCCTCTCAAAAGAAATCCTATTCTCTTTTTCATACTCTCAAAATAAATTGTCAAAGTTAGGCCTTATTTTCAGCCGCTAGAGTGGTGTTATCCCTCAATATTTTCTTTGAACATTCCGTTTTTATTGTCGTTACGCAATCTTTAGACTCATTTTTACACGCATTTTTAGAGGCGCAATTTTTCTTTGAAAGTTGGGTAACTTGGCTTGAAATTTTACCAGTACACCGAGATGTATTTTCACTTGATAATCGACGAAAATCAGTTGATTGTTAAATATTCGGGTTCGTGAGAGGAATACCTCAAAGCTTGGCGTCGTCAAGGTGCAAGGGTAATGGTGAATTCGACTTTTCAGTGTGAGTAATTGTATACGATTGAAGTTCATAGCTGTTGGATAAAAAAAAACGACCTTCAGCGAGGAGGGATGCTTTATATGAAGCAATGGACAGTGAGAGACAAAAAGGGGGCAATTTTTTGTGTCCGAGGGTTGGGATTTGGAAGTCATTCGATGTCCGGAAGCCTCGACGGGGATACGACTCCACACTCTGTCTTGAATTTTGTCCTCACGAACCAATGTGTTCAAAAATGTCCTGCAAGACATTTCCTCCACGATACTCATCACAGCACAGTCAAATTTGTGAATTATTCGGCCAATAATACGAAAATACTTTTGAATCCTGTCAACGACTGTCAACGACTTACGTCTACGTTTCGAACTTTATCAACTTTACTTACTTTCCCACGTTAGAGCGCAGATCAATTTCAGAAGCAAGAAATTTCAGTTTTTTAAGGCCTTAGACCACGAAACAGGTATAAAATCATGTGCGAATTTAACAATTTTTTTCGTATGAAAAAGTGATTCCCTCGTAAAATTAAGTACACATCTATTTGGTATGAATATCAAGCTGTTAGAAAATATATATATTTTTTTTTCACTGTACAAAATGGCCGACTACTCGAAACTTCTTGAAACAGCTTTTTTCCAATTGGCGTGACAAATAACTTCAACAATTTTCGCTCGATTTACTTCAAATTTAAAAGTTATCTTCCCAATTGCATTTCACAGAGAAGTACGTACGGAATTTCTGATAAATCGAAAACTTTTCATTTGATGAGCAGTTCATGAGCAGGTATAACGAATTTTTGCACTGAAAATTCATTTCTTCAGTTCAAATACTTACTTTTGAATAAAACAATATTTTTTAAATTCCGTACGTACTTCTCTAGGTATTCTGATGTAGATTGACGAGAATTTTTGTTTTTTGTTCTAGGTAAAAAATTGTGGTTGCTAAATGTCACGCCGCGGAGCGCCTAAAAAAATAACAAAAGAAAACAGTAGTAAAAAAACGAATGGCTTGTTCTGAATAGATAATATTTATACTAAATAGATGTGTAATTAATTTTATAAGTGAATAACTTTTTCATACGAAAAAAATTGTTAAATTCGCACATGATTTTATACCCGTGGCCTAAGGCCTTAAGGCGCCAGTCCACTTTGAACATTTCAAAAAATCGAAAGCAAGCAAGACTTGAAGAAATCGACGATGATGAGCAATCAGAAGGGATTTTGCACGGTGCAGGAATTGCCGATTGAGTTTAGGTAAGTTTTTCATAGTACAAACTTCAAAGGCGTTTTTTTTCGAAACAACGTTTTCAAAATCTAGATCCATCGTATCTCTAAAACTAATAAACCGATTCTCTTGAAATTTGAACCACATATTGTAAACATAATTCGCAACAAGATGACCCTCGATGATTTTAAAATTTTGATTTTTACTCGTTTTTTGCGAAAAACTGCGAAAAAACGCGTTTTTTTACTTTTTTCGTTTTTCATCTGCCACTTTTCTATTTTTTGATAAAGATTTATATCCGAGGGTCATTTTGTAGCTGGTGTCATACTGAATCTAATAGACTTTGATTTTTTCGTTTCAGACAAGCCGTTGCCGAGTTGCGATGGAGCTACCTAGCTCCCCTATTTTTGAGGCGTTACCTTAAACTATAGTTTTCGTACTTAAGGGGTTACCCCCACCTGCGATTTTGAAAAAATCGATTTTTTTTTATTGCATTTTTTTGAAGTATAAGTATCTGAGAAAATGTCCTGAAAATTTCAAGTCGATCCGAACAAAATTGACTGAGATATGAGCGTTGAAAGAGAAGAATCCGCGTTGAAAGAGCGTTGAAAGAGAAACTTTAAACGCGTTTTTCTCAAAATGGCATTTCTGAAGTCGGTGACCAAGATTACTCGAACACTAATGAACCGATCTTCTTTAAATTTTGCAGGCTTATTTAATACATAAAAATGTAGTCTTTAATCGTTCGATTTTTTTTTTTCGAAAAAAAAAATGGCCGTTTTATAGCCACAAAACGGGCGTTTTTTTTTCGTTAAAATCGAACCATTAACTTTGACTGTCCGCCATTTTGTGAAAAATGAATATTTTTTGAAATCCTTCGATTAAAGACTAGTTTATACTTATATTTGACTAAATCCATCCGCATTTTTTTCTTCAGATGATCCACTTCGCCGCAATGTTGGTCACCGCAAACCGTGTATATAAAAACATTATTTCATTGACGGCCATTTGCCATTAAACAATGTAATATTTTTCAATAAAAAAATTACTGAAAGTTCTTCAAGATGTGTTCTTTAAGATGGTATATTGATCGATTGCAAAAGTTTTGTAGTTTTCTTTAAAAAAATTCATGAAAAAGGCCTTTTTTGCGCTACAAGTGGGGGGTAACGCCTTAAAAATGAATAAAAACGAATTAAATAATATTATAAAATTATAGAAGATATATTCATATCTTTTATAAAATCTTTAAAAAAAAATCGCAAAAATAGCCTTTTTTCGTGACTCCAAAGTGGACTGGCCCCTTAGTCGTGTTTACTCAGCCAGTCGTATCCCCGGAATCCGGAGTATTTACGCCGGATCAAGTGAGAAAACGTTCCGGAAATCGTCGATCGGGCAGGATTGTGAGGACGTGGCTGGCGAATGGCGATTATTTCAGCGTTATCAAGTATACTTATCAGAAAATATGTCTCCCAAAACTACTCTCGTAAATTTTACGAACTTATTCCTCATCCTTGTTTTTTTTTGTTCAACTCCAAACAATATCCAAAGAAGAGAAGTTTCGTGTGATGCAAGATTTTCGAATTTATAAAATATCATCTGCTGCCCGCGATTTACTTATTCGCGGATTAAATATTGCAAAGATCATCCAAGAAGATATTTTACGTTTGTTAATATGTGTACGCGTGTTTTTGTTTTTTTTTCTATTCTCGATTGAGTGCAATGAAAAGGCTCGACGATGAAATTCGTTTGTTCGCCCCTTTAATGAACTCCATGACATTCACAAACCCAGCCGGGACGTGGAGACGTTACGAGGGCGTTATCTATATTACGCAATACGATAGATACGGTAGTTAGTTGCGCTGTGCGAATATTGTGTGGATTTATAAATCGCAAAGTAACTACAGTGTGGCACTAGAGAGAGAGAGAGAGAAGGAAGGAGAGAGAGAAAAAGAGAGACAGAGAAGTATTATATGTGTATATATATATATGTATATATTTACAAGCAGTAGAACGTACTACTCCGAGATAATCCTTTGCCACAAAGCAATTTAAAAAAATTTCGATCCTTTGCTACGTTGTTCCTACACGTTTTTTTTTTCCCAATTATTATCTTTTTCTTTTTTGGAAGACACATTTTCTGACAACAGGTCTCTCAGTCGCGATAAATATTCAAACGTTCGAGCTCTGTGTGTGTGTGCGTGTATCATTATTTTTTTTTTTACGTGTGCGAGAGACGATGTTCATTTTTTTTTTTTTTTTTTTTTTTTTTTTTTTTTTTTCATTTTAAATTTGAATCGTTGCCTTCTGCGCATATTCGACCGTGTCGGAAAAGTTTTCCACGATAACATGTGGATGACGAGACGGATTCGAAGGGTCCCAATGTGACAAGCACAGGCATTTACCCAATGGCCTGGACATTTGTCCGAAAGGACAATATCGACGCCATACGTCGTCGCGTATGAAACAATTGACCACATTTGTACAATCTCCACGAGACTTTCTCGTTGAAACGGCGAGCTTCGAGAAATCTTAACACGTGCAATTTCTCACGTGGATACTCGACATTTTCCCATATCCATTTGAACCAAAAACACTGTAGCATTTTTTTCCGCCCCTGAATCTCCTTTTCTCCCTTTTCATTGAATTCGAGGGACACCTTAGATTCGTTCGTGTTCAAATTTTCTCGAGGCTCGCGTTTGGAATTGAGAAACTAAAAAAAAAAAAACCGAAACCATTTAGTCTCGTGACTGTTTTCACGAGATCGTTTCGTTTTTTTTTCTTCTCGTTTCGAATAACGCGACATTTTGCACGAACTCGGGAAAGGCGTCGGGTTCTTTTCCGTTGCCTTCGAGGTCGCGTATAAACGTCGCACAGTGTATGAAATATTGATCGCATTCGCGGTCGATCGAACAGTGACGTACCTGCATGGTTTGCACCATTGGCTTTGTTGGTCTAATCCGTACCTTGCGCGGCACTTCTTCATGTTATTACCTAGAAAATGGAAATTTTTCGGATTAATACACGTAATTGGCGGCTTATCGTCAAGCTCCGGCCCTCGTAACTCGACAATTGTTTAACTTTCGTTCGCGGCCAATGTATGGTTTGTAATACAAAAATAAAGAGATAGAGAGAAATAAAGATGAGGATTTTTTTCCATTGTGATTGAAGTGTTAAAAAGATTTTCTGGACACCTGTTATGTTGTAGAAACAAATAACATCGAAATTACTAGAATTACGGCCACTCAAAAAAAAATCAGGAACAAGAGTGAATTAAAAACTAGAAAGAATCGTGACATATAGTCGTATCGAACATATGATATATCGTGACATATAATCATATCAATCATATATAAATGGGACATTCCACGCCATTTCAGCTAACTCGTGACCCCGACCATTTTAGGTTATCCCCATCTTTTTGGTAAAATTGTACCCCATGAAAGGAATATCCACACCAATTTTTAGATTTTTATCTCTTCTCTTTTGGGACTTATGATTTTGCAAAAATGTCGATTTCAGGAGTTTTGGAAACGTTCAAACGCCGATAACTCCTGAACTAATTGAGATATCGTCAAATGGCACTATACAATTTTCTCTCATTTCGAAGCATACTTTCGTTGAAAAATATGAACAAAATTGTCATTTGTCAATGTCAACGTTTTTTTGTTGCTTCTAAAGTGAAAACTATTTTTTAAAAGATGATTACCTTTTTTTTATTTTTTCAAAAAATTCTCTAAAATAGAGTGACCCATTCTATGATTTTTAAGACTAGTCTCATCGTGGGCCAATTTTTCCATCTATTTTTTTTTCGAATTAATCGTATTTTTTACGGAGATTTTTATCATTTTAACGTCCAATAATGCCATTAATGATTTCCAATTCGGCTTCGACAGGCCTGAAACGGTTTAATTTTAATTTGTGCTAAGTTTAACAAAAAAATTTCATTCGATATCACTTTCAAAATTATAACTCTCAAAGGAGAAGAGATAAAAATAAAAAAATTCGTGTGGCTATTCCTTTCATGGGGTACAATTTGACAACAAAAAAAAATCAGGAAAACCAAAAATGGTCGGGGCCACGGGCTAGCCGAAATGGCGTGGGATATCCCGTATATATATTTAAACGAGTTTCGACCTCGCCATTTCTATTTTACGACGTTACAACTAGTCATGCGTGCATACACACAGAGATCAATTGCAAATAAAGTATATAAATATCAGTATCGTCGGCTCGATCGCGAGAAGAACCTTTCCCGATTTGAAAGAAAAAAAACCGAAAAATTTCCTTCGTTCGTCACGAAAAAAGGCCTCCTTCCACTCCGCGTTTGCCATCGGAAAAGATTCTCCGAGCGACTTATGCAAATAGCGAATTATAATATGATCGTGCGATGTATGTAGCTCGAAACGCGCAATGTGGAATAATGAAAAAGTATGCTACCGCGTTGTCGTGGCTGATGAAGAAAAATAAAAGTAACACAATGGTCCACATGTTGAGAAGCTTGTACAGGCGTTACGAACGAAAACTTAAATGAGGGTCGAGTATACTTGGGTCGAGTATAACGAGAGGTATGATCGATGAGCAAAGAACAGAGAACAAAACAAATCAAACGAACAAACTCATTATTTTCGATCACGAAAGAGAGAAAAGAAGTTTTGCAACATAAGATAAATAATACATCGAGGATACGGGCGTGTAACGTTGAAACGATCAAAGGGGGAAGAATGTAATCATTAATATATATATATATATATCTATATATATCAATATATTTCTTTTTATTTTGGTAAGGAGTAACGAAAACCCAAAAGACTGACAATGGAAATTAATAACGCTTTGAAGGATTGTCTGATTGGCGGATTAGGTCCCTGTAAACAAAAATGCAAGATGGCCAGCGTCCCCAAAGTTGTATACGTAATTGATGTATATGCATGTGTGATTACGTGCCCGGACGTGTCCCACATGTGATATAATATACATGCGAAAACCACGCACCCGCACTTTTTTGTCCCATACAATAATATAAATAACCATATACCTATATATATATATATATATATATATATATATATATATATATATATATATATATATATATATATATATATATATATATATATATATATATATATATATATATATATATATATATATATATATATATATATATATATATATATATATATATATATATATATATATATATATATATACATACATACAGGGTGTCCCTCTTATCTCTGCCGCCCGAAATAACTCGGTAATTATCAACGTCACAACCAAACGTTCCAGACAAAAGTTGTACGGTATGAAGGGGGCCATCAAATGCGACCAATTTTTTTAAATTTCGCTGGATGACCTCCACTTTTTTTTTAAATAGAATGGTACATTGTTTCGTCAAAGTCGGTCAAAGACGTTCAAGGTCACTCAAGGTCAGTATCGATGATACAAATCTAAATATGTCGGATCACTACCAAATATTTGGTAGTGATGCGAGATATTTACATTTTTATTTCATTTTAATATGTGTCCTTGAATGACCTCGAACGATTTTGACCCCCAATGTTTTTAATGCGGCTTGAGGTGGTCCACAAGATGGTTACCGAAAGTGCACCATTCCATTTTAAAAAGTGGAGGTGACCTTCAATGTGCGTCAGGGCCTCCACCAAAAAAAAATGGTCACATTTGATGACCCCATTCACACCGTACAACTTTTGTCTGGAACATTTTTTTGTGACGTTGGTAATTACCGAGTTATTTCGGGTGGCAGAGATAAGAGGGACACCGCATATATATATATATATATATATATATATATATATATATATATATATATATATATATATAAGTATCTATATACAGGCGTTACGAAAATAATCGGTACTGTAATAGGTACCTTTTACTTCCGCTGTCAACGTACACATATGTATGTATGCATGTATGCGTGTATTTGTATAACAATAAGTAGCGGTATTGCGTGCGTGTGCTCGCGCATGTACGTGTGGTGTTTTTCGCACTTGCTTTTTTTTCTAAACAAATGTGATTATATGAAGTATATCGATATATATATATATATATATAAATATATATACGATAATAACCGACCGAGAGACCCCCGAGGTGGGGAAAACATGCAACATAATGTAGTGTAGCAATATTAATCCAATAAAAAAAAATAGTATAATATATAACAACTGAGGTTTGGGGCGGCGGGGGGCATGAGACGGGTCGTTTTGTACGTTTTTTTAAAAATCTTTAACTTCAAAAAAAAAAAAAAAAAATTATTTCGGGGGATTGTAAGAATGTGTGGAGTGAGGCATGTGGGTACCTCCAGGATCACTGTTTGTGTCTTGTTTGCGCTTCCTCTTCTTAGTTCGGTTGGTATTTGCGCGGGAAGACCAGTCAGGGTACAGCTGCATGTGCAACTGTCTCTCCCGTCGCGCCAACTCATAATACTTGGCCTGTTCCTCTCGCCCTAGCGCGTGCCACTACCGAGAGAGAGAGAACCAAACACTTTTGTAATTGCACAAAACCGTGGCTAAACAATTATTCAATCAAGTAGGAAAATTAAGAGACAAAAGTAACGAAAAAAAAAAAAAAGAAAAAAAGAGAGGCGAGAAAAAAAAGGCATATACGAATGTCATATATGTGTGTTTCACTATTCTACTGCCGCCACCCTGTGTTGCCATTACTCAAGTTAGATCGCGTATATACGGTAAAACTCGTATCACTCTTACGCACGTATATACGTGTGTGTATATTAATATATATATACGTCTATATATCTATATAATATTCATATATAGAAATATATCTATATAGATATATATATGGATATCTCGATTTTTTCTTTCCTTTTAATCATTCTTCTGTTATTATTATTATTATTGTTGTTGTTTTTAAATTGTTTTATTAACGAGAATTATGTAAAAAAAAAAAGAAGCATTTCGGTAATAACACTGGGGTCCCTACTTTCCGTTTAAAGTGCTAGAAGAACAGCCTAGTTTACCCCCCCTCGGTTGCACCGCCATATATTTATATATATAGATATAAATATAAATATATATATATATATATATTCGTCCTTCGGTACCTAATGTCTCGGTTTATTTATTTTTTTGTTTTTTTCTTTCTTTCATTCTTTCGTTCTCTCGTACAGGGTGTCTGATAGAATTTCCGGACGTACGTCATGGGAGAACCGATCGATTATTCGGATTCGAAAATATTCCCGATTGGACGTCGAGGCGAGCCCTGTGCCATCATCGTTACGTCGACATTGTTCTCGTTCGAGAGGGAGGTCGACTTTTTTTGCACTTGATTCGTTTTTCTTCCTTTTTTCGATTAACAAAAAGTTTTTGTTTTAAAGAAAAGCCTAAAAACAGCTTTTAAATCGAGGGCGCCCACATGCCGGCTAGGATACACGGGCGCGAAGACTCACCTCGTCGATCACACGAATTATCGTCGATGAGAGAAAACGGAAAGAAAGAGGGGGGGGGGAAGAGAGGGAGAGAAAAAAAACGCAAAAAAAGAAGGAAAAAAGTTCCCAAACGCGATACGATACGCTCCGGGCAACTATACCAGACATCCCGTACACGCGA
Organism: Ophion ellenae; assembly: GCA_963210295.1. Classification (NCBI taxonomy): domain Eukaryota; kingdom Metazoa; phylum Arthropoda; class Insecta; order Hymenoptera; family Ichneumonidae; genus Ophion; species Ophion ellenae. The sequence continues at coordinate 16,081,606 of OY723391.1, read as the reverse complement.
AATTCTTTGTTCTCTTCTCATTTCATTGTTTCATTTCCCGTGACGAATACCGCTTTAGGGAGTTGGCCAGACAATCATTGCACGTTACCGCGATACACGTCCGTTTTCGTATTTTCTTTCTTTTTCTCTTTTTCGTCTTTAGTTTGGTCTTTTTTTTTTTTTTTGAACGATTTCTCGTTGTCTTTTTCTCAGTGACCTTCATTTTCGGTTTCTCTATATTTTGTTTTACTATATTTTTTGCTTTGCTTTTTTTGACGCCACATTCCACAATCCCCACAGACAATCCAAATTCAATTTGACAATAATCCGCGTCATCATCATCATCATCGTCATCCTCGTCATCATCATTATTATTATCGTGAAAGAGAATAACAAGAAAAAACAAATGAAAAACAAAAACAGAAACGCACAGAGACTTTGATCGTTTCAATTCAACCAATATAGGTACTATTTCGCAAATGAATCTCAAAGGAAATCTCTTCAATGAGAAAAAGAAAATAAAAAGAAATAAATGAATAAATAAAAGAAAAAAAAAGAATGAATTATTCAAGGGCCTGCTGTTCTAGCACTGGAAAGTGGTACCTCCGGTGGGATCTGCGGAGCGCTCTTTCTTCCTCTTCTTCTTCTTGCTGCCGTATCCGTAGTTATCCCTGGCACTCCAGCCGGGGTAGCGTTGCTGGTGCAGATGGCGTTCCTGCCTGGCGGCCTCATAATACCGCGCCTGCTCCTCCCGACTTAGCGAGTGCCACTGCGTGATCATAGCCCCCACAAAACGTCTTCATATCTCAAATTTACTCGAAAAAAACAAATTCGTGCACCGTGCTTCCCTATTCGTATCTTGTTATTGTTGATCTCTTTTTTTTTTACCATTGTCAATGTTATTGTTAATTTGAACATTTCATTGCTTCGACTCGACTGAGAACAAAACGTGAGGGACACTCGTGAACTCTCGATTCGTGAACGTGGCCCTCCCCACCAGCACGCGAAACCCCTTCCGCCACTTTCTACGTCGTTGTGTTTGTTTTTTAAGCCTTTTGCGCTATCTTCCATCGCGTTAAGAAATTCTCATAGCGCCGCATCGAGATTCCTTAGATCCCACCTACAATGCTCTATTCGTACTAAATTATACGTATATATATATTAGATGTTGGAATTAATTCGTAGCGTTTTACAAGAGATGGCGTAGGTAGTACAGTATTTCGTTGTTACCGACAGTAATGTCTGCATCGTGAAACAGCTATCATTGAATGTCATTTGCTGTACATAACCTCTTTTTGAATCGTAAACAACAACACTTTATAATTTATTGAATATGTCAACATTTGCGCCGAATAAAGTGTTTTTGCGGGGAGTTTTACTTCATTACTTTAATATGAACAAAACTGCTGCTCAAGCTCGTCGTATTTTAGTGGAAGTGTATGGTAAACATGATCTAGCTGAGCAAACGCGTCGAAAGTGGTTTGCACGTTTTAAAGCTGGTGATTTCGACTTGGATGACAAGGAGCGACCTGGCCAGACGAAAAAAATTGAAGATAAAGAGTTGGAGGCATTGCTCAATGAAGACTCATCTCAAACACTTCAAGAATTGTCTACATCATTGGGAGTTGACTTATCAACGGTAGGAAAACGTCTTAAAACTTTGGGCATAAACCAGAAAGAAGGACATTGGGTCCCATATGAATTGAAACCAAGGGACATTGAGAGGCGTCTTTTAACATGTAAATTGTAATCGTACCCCGCCCGAAAGATGGTCAAAAGTAGTAGAAAGCGATGGGCAATACTTTCATCGATCTATTTTTTATTTTCATTTAAAAAACGCTACGAATTAATTCCCAGTCCTAATATATAGATAGATATATTGATATATGTGTGTTTGGATCCTCATATATATATATATATATGTATGTATGTATATATATAGTTTTTATTTTCCGTATATTCTGGTTAGTCGTATACAATTACGCGTTTACTGACACAAGCGTTAGACGAAACATGCACAACTTTTATCTACACGCCCTCCTACGGACGTATGCACGAGTCAAGATTCTGCTGTCGCCGTATATATGCTACCTTCCTCTCCGTTTCGTCTTCTCACTCCACATCCTCTTATTCACCGCAGTCTTCTTATTTCTCTAAGCGCAGATCGCGAGAGCGGATGCCACGCGTCGTACATCCGGAACTCGTTTTCCGAGAGCTTTCGCTTTATTCATAGTCTGCTCGGTTTCTTTTTTCTTTTGACTTTTCTTTGAGCATGAACTTCTCACCGGACATGCGGGGATCGAGAGGCCTTCGTCCATTTTTTCCTTCACGTGTGGACAACCGAGGTGCGCGCGCACGAGGCGAATTTTTATGTTCGATATTTGGAACGAGAGCGCCGCGTTTATTTTTTCCCCCGGCAAATAGTACGTAAAAATGATACGGGTTTTTCGTGATTCTGTGGAAGGAAAAGAGATCGGCGGATAGTACGCGATCTCGAACGACGCGAGAGGAGAAATTGGACGAAAGTACCGACTCGATGGGGACGTAGTGTGACGTCGGGGAGCAGCACTTCCGGTCGCGCGACCGGAAGTCCAACTCTGCACTATTTATCTCGTTATCGTGTTTTTTTTTTCTTTGTTATTTATATTTCTGCGGTCTTACGGATCCTCTACGAGAATGTTTCATCGTGCCTGAACACCAAAAAAAGAGCACTCCGCAGTTTTTTTAAATCGGCACACACACGCACACACACACACACGCATTCGTGCGCGTGTGTTACTTCCTCTTGTTCTTCATTCAATTGTTCGAGATGGAGAGTGTGTATAATGAACTGCTCGAAAAACTCAAATGATCGCATACAGGATAGCACTTATTTCGTACGTATATTATGTATATAATAACATTGCCGGCAAAAACAAAATCTTGACTCGAACGAAAAATCGATATTTCCCGCATCAGGATGGACGGCAGTAACATAGCTTGTGAAACGAAAAGAAACAAGGTATCGGCTACGATCTAAATAAAACGTAGGTAGAAGAAACAAAATCAGCACTAGTCCCGAGTTGTTGGGGTATTCGTAAAGTCCTGATGCGAAAATGTCCGATTGGTAAATCAAATAATCAAACGAATGAAAAATATATATGTATGAAAAAAAAAAGAAGAAGAAAACATATTTCGTAGACGTGACATGGTTGCTTCGTTTACTCACCCGCCTCCCGAGGATTTGGTTGATCGCAGCGCTCTCTTTTAAGGTACACTCTGCCACAACTTTCGCCCTCATTTCCTTCATGTACAGCATAAACGCGTTCAAAGGCTTTTTTATGTGGGGTTTCTTTTTGTCTGCGAAATAATAAAGTTGTCCGACGTTAAGATTCGTCGCTCGCGATGCAATTGCGAAAATGACGTTTCATTATGCACGATAAACACATACGCGCCACGTGACTTCGGCGATAAGTGAAACGAACAAAAAAACGTTCAAATTTTTCGGCCCACGAGTGTGCCCGTACAGTTTTGCCAAGCATCGGAGTAAACAAATCGACATAACCTCACAAACTTGTGAAAAAGTTCTCGAAGCTGGTTGTCACTCGAAGCAAGAAGCTAATTTCCGAGACTCCACTGAAGTTAGGCAGACGTCAATTAATCGCCGCTTTTGAAAATCATCCCAAAATTTCACAGCTTTTTACGAAACTTCTATTTTCACCCGGCACTTTCTCGCGAGTCCTTGTTAATTGGAGGTTATTGTTGGAAAAAAAATGACAGACGAACGATAAAGTTTCTCCGTGAAGTTACGCCCATTGTTATCTATCCCAAATTTATAATTAAGAATATCCCCAAGAATTTTTCCCCACAGGCAAAGTCGCATTGTACACTTAACATTAAAGAAACGACAGCTTGCAACCTGTTATTTTTACGATGTAGAAGTTTGCATCGTTGGAATGCAACGAAAAATGATTAAAAAATGTTCATTTCCTCATTTTCTTCATCACCCGAAATCTTATCCAGCAAATGCGGGCTTCAGATTTCTCACAAGCACCCGAAAAAACATTCGATTGTTTTTCGTAGCCCCAACTGGCCAAAAAGAAGATCGAGCTACCGAACTTCCGTTGCGTTCCAACGCAAACTTCGATATCATTCATTTTTCTATCAACCGTACGGTAGTTTTGGCCAAAAAAAAGACTTTTACACAGGCGAACGACAAAGTTCCGCCTATCTGTGATCGAATAGCCAAAGTCGCATTGTCCACGTAGCTTCAAAGAAACAAAACAATTTACGATTATTTCGTTTCCGTCCGACGTCCGTACCTTGATTATTTTGTTGACCCGTATCCTGAGCTTTTGTGTTGTCGGAAGATAACGAAGTAGAATTTTTCTGATCTATCGTAGACCTGAAAAGCAGAAGAGAAGATGAGTGCGAGCGCCGAGTGCAAAGTCGCCACGGAGATTCAAGGATATCGAAGAGGGGTTCGCGCGCCAAGATCGTATACCGTTTCGCGTGTGTCTGTTTGGTCTCGTGATTGACGGAATCGCGTTTAGTGATTGGCGCTGCGTAAGCCGCGCCGGAGTTCAGCGAGCCGCACAATTGTTCGTTGAGATTAGCCGCGTTGGCAGGCCCGTCGAAGTAAGGCTGCGGCAGTCTTAGAGGATTTCTGATAAAGTGTTGCGGTCCGGACCAGCTCATTTGTTGGCACATCATTTGCTGCGCCTCCACCATGGCCAGCAGTTGCATGAAGTAATACTGTGTGCCGTAACCGGGTGGATTGACGCCTCTCGGCAGGCTCATATTGGACATTTGCATGAGATTGCTCATGTGAAGAGCTGTGAGGATCTTCTGATCGGCGGGTGGTGTACCGCCTTCGCTGGCTTTCGTCGCTTCCAGCAGTATCGCCGTGTCGTCCTGCGCCTTGCTCGTCGCTCGCTGCTCCTCCTCATCCTCCTCCTCGCTAGTTCTCGCCCCGTTCCCAAGATTATCCTCTACGCCGTTAGCTTCGCAGTTGTAGTCGCAGCTGTTGCCGTCCTTCTTAATCACCAAGTTCAATGGCTCCGCGCACTCGGACTCCATCGCCGCCTGGGATTTTCGTTCTCGCCGGCGCGACTCACTGACCCTCCTGATTCATTCGCTATCTCCGGACGAAAATTTCCCTCGCCGCCTGGTATTCATTATTCCCCGCAGCGGACAACCCGCAGGCTTGGCGACGCAGACACCGAAGACTATTGCGACGAGGCTTCTTTCTCTTGGAGAATAATTCGCAAAATACACCTCATGCCGTACGCATCGTTCGCTTGTACGTGTATATATAAGGTAGCACTTGATCACTCGTCCCCCTGGCCTGATGCACGAATACGGGCAATTTTTACGAGTATCGAATGAGCGCTGAAGTACGCGCAACTGATTGTTTCATCGTCTTGATGGATGACAATTCGTTGGGTCGAATATGTTCCATTTCGCGTTCTTCAACCTCCTCCTCTCGGACCACCCACCCACCCCCCGCCGAACGACTATCCCACCTCTTTCACCAATTTTAACGTCTCCATCGCCATGTATGTTTTAAAATGCGACATCTCGCGAATTCCATGGATTGACTTCCGTAATATTCTTATCCGCGCGCACGTATGAACCTCGCTGTCTACGTTATACGGATAAATAAATAAATATATATATATATATATATATATATATATATATCTATATGTATATATATAAATATGTATACACAAATATATTATTCGTGTAGCGAGCAGGTACTCGTCCGGGCGAGCGTTTAATGTACAATTTCCGCTATTTCGTAACGTACGACGCAACAATAAATAGCGGAGTGCAATCGTATCGTGAAAATTCTCCTCGTAGCGCGAGTATCTCTCTTTTGTGTCTACTCCGCGCGTCTCTCGTATAGCCGCGAATCACCAAGCGGGTGTTACGATTGATTATCCGAGGGTGGGGGGAGGCGTCGGGTGCACGCGGGGCCATCATTGCAATTCATGGCTCTACAACTACATCTCGCAGTGTGCCCTACCGATGTATAATTCTCGTGGGAGCAGGGCGCGGAGTGGAAGCGGCAGGAGGCGCCGCCGGGGGGAGGGCGGGCTTCGCTGGGAGGGGAAACTGGAGTGAAAATGGCATTTTTTTTTTGGCGGGCTATGCGGCGCTGCAGTCGCTTGTTTGAGGAAGGGTTGGGTATATCCGGAAAAGACCGACGGTTATATGTTCTGGATTATGTTTATCAACCCCCCTCCCCCTTCTATCTCTCTCCGTCGTCTTGGACTTCCGTGTATGCTTCGCTCGTCCGATGAACCCGCAATTAATGTTGCGATTGTTTTGGGACGATCCTTCGATGTACGAGGGTGAATGACTTTCTTTCTCTCTTTTTCTTTTTTGTATTTCTTCCTGCAAGGTGTATGAAATATGAGGATTGCGTGCCAGAGGCTCTTGCTTGGTCCTTTCGCACTGATAAATCTATCTATCTCTCTCGGCAGTCCGAACGCATTCCCAGCGGTCTCTGCACCCTCAGCTCGATCGCCTGCTTCGTATCGTGACAATTTTCCATTGTGTGACACGAGCGTGCGGCAATCGATCCATTCTACAGGCAAGGCCCTGTGAAATATTGTTGATATGATTCCTTGGTCTATGGATTAGTACAGCTCGACTTCCGGTAGTCCGCGATAGCCGCATCTTTGTCCTCGCGACAGCAACGCGAAACACGCGCTTCAAAGATGTCCTCTCCGCTCTTCCCTACCAACCGCGAGTCGTCCCGCGGACATATACCACGTCGCACGAACGTCGGAATCCTCGCCGGTGTCCAATAGCAACGAGAGACTCACGCGACAAATGTGTTCGTGGTGTGCTCAATCTTGACACGATCGTCGCAATTGTTCGCGTCTGTCGTCCAAGTTGGCATTTTGCATTACGCTGGATTTTCCATGTATGGGAATGTAGATTGTAGAATTTGAGGATGTACTAATGTTAATTAGAAATCTGTTAAGAGGGTAATGATCAATACATGACGAGAGGCAGGCGCAGACGCTCTGGAGTTATCCTCGTTATTCTCCCGTTTCTCTTTCGGCTTCTCTCCCGCGCGGCCTTTCCGTCTCTCTCTTTCTCCGTTTCCATCCGATCGCGGAGTTACGTGCCTCGCGTACACTCGATAAGTGTGCTCCGTCCTCGTCGATTCGCCGAGTCGGTTGGCGGCGTTTGCCGGCATACGAGTCGCGCTACCCCCTGCGGCATTCGTCACAACTATATCGTCATCCCCTCGTCGCTTCCGATCTTCTTTATCCATGGTGATGAAGTACGCATCGTTGGAACCCAACGAATATTCGCCCTTATTCGTTTCTTTATTTTTATTCACATCTGAAAACTTTGTTTTGCAGGTTTCGGTTGTATAATTCGAATGAGGATCTTTGAAAATGTTTCAGTGCTTTTCGTAGCCTGAGCGGGCGAAAAAATATTTTCGTTGCAACGGTGCAAACTTCAATACCATCTTTATCCAACTCATCGACGATACGAGGCTTTTACCCCCACCCCACTTTGCTCATTTCGCATTGTCTCCATCCTCGCTCTTACTTCGCGCCACCGGTCATCCCTTATCGACGGAGCCAGCGAACTGAAGAAGTTCGCGGAAACGACACATTCGGCACACACACGACGCGTGCTCTTTCCCGGCCGCCTATACGATCGTGAGCATCCCCGTAGCGGCGATAAGTGACCGATCGAAGCGCAAGAATCGCGACACTATCCTGCGACGATTTTCTCCCTTATTGATAGGCCCGGACGTACGCGTCCGTCGAGGTATATCGATCGTCCTCGTGACTGTCTCGCGACACTTGCGTCGGGCGCGAGATGGCGCTGTCGTCGAGGCATTTGATTGGGTAGGACCGAAGCGGGAAAGATTTCAAAGGTAAGGATCGGACGGAGAGACGAAATTCACCTGTGATTGTGATCCAAGGTGGAGTGGTGGTCCGCTTTCGGCGCCGAGGACACCAGGGCGTGCGACGCTAACGCGTGAGCGTGCGGACTGAGACCCGGATGTGGTGGCATGAGACCCGTAGGCGAAAACCGGTAGAGATCACTGATAAAAATCGAAAAGTCACACTTTTAGAGATTGGCCTTGGAAGCGGTTGGCTGGCCTCGTCGATGGATGCAAATGCGATTCAACGACGAGGCTCGCGCTGTAAACGAACCTTGGTAAACTGGAACTTGTGATGGGTAAACTCGTTGGGTATGGACTCCTGAAGCCCGCACTCGCCGGCGAAATCGGGTACATACTCGGCGTGTGCCTGTGAATCATAAACGAGTAGGTGAACGAGAGGCAGGAGACAAATTAAGGGGTTGGGCCACAGTAACGGGTTGTCATGTACGAATTTAACCATTTTTGTTTTCGTATAAAAAAGTGATTGACTCATGAAATTAATTGCACATATATTTAGTATGAATATCAAGCTGTTAGAATTTTTTTTTCGATCGGCCGACTACCAATATCTTTTTTTGTTATCTTTTTTTAGGCACCCGCGGCGTGACATTTAGCATCCACAATTTTTTACCTAGAACAAGATATTATATATAGAATACCTAGAGAAGTGAATTGAAAAAAAAAATGTTGTTTTATTCAAAAGTTGTAGGTATTTGAACTTAAGAAATGAATTTTCAGTGAAAAATTTCGTTATAACAGCTCATAAAATGAAAAGTTTTCGGTTAATCAGAATTTCCGTCTATACTTCTCTCCGAAATGCAATTAGGAACATAACTTTTAAATTTGAAGTAAATCGAGTGAAAATTGTTGAAGTTATTTGTCACGCCAATTGGAAAAAAGCTGTTTCGAGCAGTCGGCCATTTTGTACAACAAAAAAATCTATCTTCTAACAGCTTGATATTCATACTAAATAGATGTGTAATTAATTTTATGAGTGAATCACTTTATCATACGAAAAAAATTTGTTAAATCCGCACATGATTTTATATCCGTTACTGTGGTCTGAGACCTTAAATAAAGGATAGTATTGAACCAGTGTAATTGGCGTTCGAGGCAAATAACGACGAGATGTCGCAACAGCCAGAGGTAATTCAGCATGTCCATGAGCTAAGGAAGAGAAGGGAGGCTAGAAATGGGATGGGAAGAGGAAACAGAGAGAGAGAGAGAGCGAGAGAGAGAGAGAGAGTGGGCAGGGTATCCTAATTGAGGAAAGACGATCAAATCATCCGTGGAAAATCTCAATTCGGGGTGGGTCGTCCAGATAGCAAATAACAAGGAGAGAAACGCTAAAGGTTTTGCTAAGTGAGGTCTAGGGTAGGTGGGTGTACTGGGCCTAATAGACCGGAAACGAGGGCGTCCGATCGCCTCACTGACCACTCTCTCTCTCTCCCTCTCTTTTCTCTCTTCTTACTTAGTTCCAGATTTTCCGTTCAATAGAGCGACGAATGGAGAGAAAGATAAACAAAAAAAAAACGACTGGGCAGTTGTCTGCTTCCTTTCACTCATCCCAACACGTTAATTTTTATCGATGAAGATTTTACTCACCAGGAAGCAGCGACTTGCGTCATTTCCGGACTCAGCATCGGGTAAGGATATTGCCCCGTGGAAAACGGATACATGGGCGCCCTCGTGAGACCTGCAAAAGAAATGCGGAGATGCGTCTTCGAACCAGAAAAAAAGAATCCTCCAGCCTCACCCATCGCTTTGGTCGACTATCCTTCATTCTCTCTATTCTCTGATTTTTTTTTTCGTGAATTACGTCCCGCGGATTTAAAGGGTCTTCTCACTTTAGACGCTAAGAAAAGTCTATCTTCATGATTTTTAAAAATAGTTTTATATTATAGATATTGATGCAAAAGTTGTTACACTTAATAAATACACTTTCGAAATACATAAAAAAAATTATTTATTTATTTAAGTCACTATTCATAGACGAAAATGGTAGTTGAAAAAATATCCTAAAAAAATTGCACGTCTGCGCTTTTGATGAAATCTCGGAGATGGATAATCCGAAACGAAAAAATCAAACCGTTTTAGATTCAGTATGTTAATGGCTATAGCACATATCATACGATTTGTTATATATGCAAAAATAACAAAATGGCGAACATTTTTCGAAAAAAACGTATTTTTTCTACCGTTTTTGGCAAAAAATAGTAAATATCAAAATTTACAAAAAATCCTTGACATGCACTATAGCAATAGTTAAAAAGAATATGTGGTTCAAATTTCAGAAGGATCGGTTCAGTAGTTTCGAAGATTTTATCAACAAGCTGTCGAAAAACGTTGTTTCGAGAAAAACGCGTTTAAAGTTTGTTTGGGTTACATAAATACATGAATTTTTTTATAAATGTATTTCGAAAGTGTATTGATTAAGTGTAACAATTTTTATATCAATATCTATAACATCTATCTATATCTATATCTTATTATTTAGCGTTCTGCAGCAAATCTGCAAAATATGATTGTAGATAATAGTGAAAGCCTTCGAGCCCATTCGAATTTGTATTTGCTGGGTTTGATGAGTTCAATTTATAAGTATGGGGATTTGTATGACGTTGAAGTTTGGATCGTTGGAATCGAACGATTTTTTCTCATTTTTCATTCCTTTATTTTTAACCTTATCCAAATACTTTTTTTTCGCAAGTTGAAGTTGTACATTTCTAATAAGAATTCGTAGCAACGTTTGACTGGCTTTTGCAGCCTAAATCGGCCAAAAAAAAAAGAAACACTTTAAAAGAGTTGAGGCCTTAGGCCACTTAGAAAAAAAAAAACTTACGAAAAAATAGGCTTTTTGGGATTTTTTTTTCAGAAAAACTACAAAATAATGCGAGATTACAAAAAAGGGTGTTTATCATACATATCAGTGACTGTATACAATAATTTTTTTGAAGCGATTAATTTCAAAATGGCGGCTGTGCAGCGTTTATCTCAAAACTGCATTTTTTAAGTTGGCCGGAAACATAACTCAGACAATTTTCAACCGATTCACTTGAAATGTTGAATACATCTTGAAAAATGCATTGTCTATGAAAGTACGTCGGATTTTTTTTTTATATTGCATAGTTAATTTGTTATTAGCGATTTTTTAGGTAAATTTTTGGAAAGTGATAAATTGGCCTAAAAAATCGTCAGATAATTGTTAATAACAAATTAACTACGTAATATAAAAAAAATCCCATGTACTTCCATAGACAATGTATTTTTCAAGATATATTCAACATTTAAAGTGAATCGGTTGAAAATTGTCTACGTTATGTTCCCGGCCAATTTAAAAAATGCAGATTTGAGATAAACGCTGCACAGCCGCCATTTTGAAATTAATCGCTTCAAAAAAATTATTGCATGCAGGCACTGATATGTATGATAAACACCCTTTTTTGTAATCCCGATTTATATTGTCGTTTTTCTGAAAAAAAATCCCCAAAAAGCCTATTTTTTTCGGCCGTTAGAGTGGCCTAACCCCTTAATTTTCGTTGCACTCCAACGATACAAACTTCAAGATCATGGATTTGCTGAATTGATCCTTCAACGCTACGTACTCGTGTTGCTCACAAAGAATCGTGCATGAATTTTTGGGTTTTTCAGTCCCTTTGGGACGCTACGAGAGGAACCGGTAACCGTGTATTTGGGAGAGGAGAGGAGGGATGGAGGCTGTGACGTATTCGTCACGAGGGGATTTTTTTATATAAATATTGTGGGGAGATAAAAAAAAGTCGGTGGTATACGAAACACGCGTAGTATATATGACTACAATATAAACGACAGTAGTTGTTCATCTCGCACGCTAAGCAGCATTGGCCTAGGCCAATATTTGGACTACTAAGCTGGCTTGCGTGTAGACTTGGCGTGAGGCAGTTTTTACTGAGTTTACGATGGTGAAGACAACTGAAACTCAGTGAAAATATAGCCGCCTGTATTGGCTTATGTTTTTTAGTTTTCCCGTCGATACGTTTTACGAACTTGGTTATATGCTTGCTCGGACTGCGAATGGCTTGCACGAGAAACCTCGGAGCCTGCGCCACACTCCGGCCACTGAGCGTACTACTGTATCCATGGATTTGCTAGTGGATTTAAATATTAAAAAATGTAAATCAATATAGACTAAAACCCATTTAGTCTATACGACTAAATATTTTTGTGAGTAATAATATGAAATTCCACAATTATTAGAAGCACATCCATTTTATTATTTCTCAACGGTGTTCAATAGATTTTAATATTAATATATCTGTGATAAATCACTGGAATGCTATAATCAAATTTAAACAAAGAAACACTGATTTGACTAAAATTTTAGTTAATTTAAATTAAAAAAAAAGGATCAACTAACCGCATTTAGTTGATTCCAATTAATATTTTCGTATCAGTGTGGAAAAATCAATCAAACCTTTTATAGAGTCCTTTAGAGACCGTTACAGATTTTTAGCTCCAATTTTTATGACAAAATTTTAGAAAATACCGAAAATAAAGCAATCAAGACAATAAAATAAGTAAAACAAAAATTCCTTGCGTTCCAACGATGCAAATTTCAATATCGTGTGTGCAAATACAGTATAGTTCGTCAAAGTCCGTGACGAACATTCCCGGAATGGGCCAAAGGAACCGGAAAGAGTGAACTATCAAGTTAAAAAAATCCTATATATATATATATAAAAGGCAAAGTTCTGACTGACAGTTTAAACCGCTGAATTTAGAAAAATGACATTTGGAGGGCATGTTGTTTTTATTATCTAGGCATTTATTAAGAGGGCCATATTTAAGAGGGGATTTTTCGAAGTTCAACCCTTAAAGAGAGTAAAAGGGTGGCCAAGTTTGTATGGAAATGAAAAAACATCTGGTCGGATTTACTTGAAATTTGCTACTCCTGCTTCTCGACACAATGAATGAAACGCGTATTTCAGCATTTTTCGAAATTTAACTCCTAAGGGGAGAAAGGGGATGGCAAAGTTTGTACCGAAAAAAAATCTGGTCAGAACATATACTTGAAACTTACGGTTGAAACGCACCCTCGAAAATTGGGATGTTTTTCGTTTTTCGTCGATAACGTTTTAATGGTACGAGATATGAAAAAAATTCAAATTGCAACAATGTTTATTCGTTCATGTACTATAGTACACTGGAGATGAGAACGATAACGTTATCGACGAAAAACACCCCTATTTTCGAGGGTGCGTTTCACCCCTTAAAAATCGAGTTCCGCAGATATAAAAAAAATACGTGTCGCCTATTTTTCCCATTCCCGTTGCAAGACATACGATATTACGAAACGAGGAGACCGGCTTTGCAAATAAATTGGACGCGACCAATGAGGAACGCGTTGTCATTTTGCTAAATCCAATTCGGTCGATAATATGGGAACGGCCTTGCGTATGCGCAACGGCATGTTACGCGAAAATTCATCAGTTATAACCATCTGTAACGCATCTTCGTCCCTTGTGTTTGTGAGTGTATGCCCGTGTGTGCGCGTTTATGAGATCCGAAACGATTGCAATTAAAATAACTCGCGTGTCCCACCATTCGCTTCTCAATTTCCTGCCCGTAATTAATACCTCTTTGGCGATCTATAAACAATTTGCATCCCGTTAATATTACGCAGTCTCGATATTACCGAGGGCGAAATCCCCCCTCCCCTCCCCGCTCGTCCTCCACGTGTACTATATACTGCCCGCGATTACAAATTCAATTAGATCGTATAATTACTCGTTATGAAACCCCGCGTGTCCGACAAGCCGTAAATTTGTTAAATAATTATCGAGTCGAAAAAAAAAAAGAAAAATGCGTGCGCATCGTTTCGTTAATTTCACTTTTACTGGTCCAAACCTTTGGGCTCGCCGCAATTTCGTCGAGCTCACTGACGAGCGGCCCTTCCCTCCAATCGTGTGCACTGTTAACGCCAGCGCTATTCTACTGGTGGACATATAAAAAAAAATCAACTTTGGAAACGAGAGCACAAAAAATCTGCACTCCCACGCTTGAGGCTTTCACCAAGTGTTCACCTCCCCCCCCCCCCCCCCCCAACCCGTACACCAAGTGACTGCGAGGACCACGCGATACCAACCCTTATTCCATTGCGGCCGTGCGTAATGCAAGTGGGGTGGAAGGAAGGAACTGTACGTGAGCCTTCGACGAACGAAATAATTGGCTTCATAAGAAGCAACGAGGGGGCGCTATCGTATCGGTCTTGAGGCTGAAACTGCCTGACGAGGCCAATATTCTCTCTCTCTCTCTCTCTCTCTCTCTCTCTCTCTCTCTCTCTCTCTCTCTCTCTCTCTCTCTCTCCCTCTCTCTCTCTCATTCTTCCTGTCTCTAGCGCGGCACTCACTTCCTCCTTTTTAGTACTACATAGATATATATAGATGAATGTAATGTTAGCTCCTAGGAATGAAAAGGTCGTAACTTGCATAACTTGACGTGTCATTACATGAAAACCGACACCCTTTCGTTCGTCACCAGTCGAAAATTGTGTGTATAAATACAGGGTGTCCCTCTTATCTCTGCCACCTGAAATAACTCGGTAATTATCGACGTCACAAAAAAATGTTGCAGACAAAAGTTGCAGGGTGTGAAGGGGGCCATTTTTTGCGATTTTTTTTTATGGAGGCGCTGACACACAGTAAAGGTCGCCTCCACTTTTTTTTTATGGAATGGTACATTTTTTTTCAACCATCTTGTGGAGCACCTCAAGCCGCATAAAAAACATCGGGGGTCGAAGTCGTTCAAGGTCATGCAAGGTCAGTATCAATGATACAAATCTAAATGAGTGACCTTGAATGACCTTGAACGACTTTGACCCGCTGATGTTTTTTATACGGCTTGAGGTGCTCCACAAGATGGTTGAAAAAAATGTACCATTCCATTTGAAAAAGTGGAGGTGACCTTCACTGTGCGTCAGCGCCTGCACCGCAATAAAAAAAATTGCCATATTTGATGGCCCCCTGCACACCGTACAACTATTGTCTGGACCATTTTTTTGTGACTGATAATTACTGAACTATTTCGGGTGGCAGAGATAAGAGGGACATCCTGTATATGTAAATATATATATATATATATATATTTGTCTATCCAATTCTAAGTCAGATTGACGGCGTCGAACGGCTCACTACCTTTTCGTGTAAAGCTCTCTCCGACGCTGCGGCACTTTTTCTCCTCGGCACGCATACACCACCCTACGGGCAAAATTCAGGAGCGCTCTGAGGCACGCGTGGTTTCGTGCGATCGAGCCACTCGACTCTCTACCCTTCTCGCCGAAATAATAATTAATGGCACGTATATATACGACAACGAAAACCACGCTTTTCATCAACACGTCCTACACGCGGGACTACGGGTGCGCGGGTGTGTGTGTGTGTGTATATATGCACACACACATCCTTAGCTTGGTTAGTGAGATATTTCGTTGAGAGGCGAGGGAAATTGGGGGGCCAGGATTTCTTACAAATTGGTCGTGAAAGGTCTCAGCAAATCGTGTAATTCTGCCATATCTCGGAGAATTTTAGAGAGATCGTTTTTGCAGAATTTAGGAATGGTGAATTTAGGAATTCGCGTAGGCAAGAAAGAGAAATAATATTGGGTTGATTTTGTTACGGTATGTAAAATATGATCCTAGAGGGTCATTTTATCCAATAGTTGGAATTTCCATCTTATATTTTATCTAATATTTCAAATTTCTTTCAAATGTTGAAAATCTCATCTAATATTTCAAATCTGTCGACAGAAATTTGGAAAATAAGAGCAATAATTTTTGCTGCATTCCAACGAAGCAAACTTAAACGTCAAACTTCAGCGTCATGGAAAACTGACAGTTTGGTAGAATAGTGAAACAGATATACTGAAGTTAAGGATTATTGAAACTTATTTTAAGGTTGTCTCTCAAAAGTTCAATATCGGCAGCCATTCAATAACGTAAATACCTCATTAATATCAGAATATTAATTTCGAACTTCATTTTTTTTATTTTCCAAATTTCCGTTGAGCTACCGAAATCAGGTAAACATTCTTTGGCGTTCTTATTAAGCGATCTACGACCTAAATCTGCAAAATGTGATTTTAGATAATAATGGAAGTGAGGAATGTGAAAGAATGTTCGATTATCGTAAACTCTATTTCTAATTTTTCCTTCCCTATCTTTATTATTGTATGAAATATTTTTTTAGCAAATTTCGATTTTAGACCTCCAAGTGAGCATCTAAAAAAAATGGTCGAGGGATTCTCATAGCTAAAGTCTACAAAAACAAATTTAAGGCAATTAAGGAAAACGTATTTCCATTGCTGTCCAACGAGGCGAACTTCTATCCCATTCATACGAAGCTTCTACACTAGGAATTTAATGGAGTGAGGTAAAAATTAATGTGGGACCCTGACCAAGGCCTAGACACAACTTTCTCACGGTTATTGGCACATTTCCTATCGAAATGTTCAGAGCACAAGAAACTCTACGACTTTGCGCCAACGCTCGTTCATATTTCCAGCGATGAAAAATGCTCCGACCATTTTTCCCCCAAGAAGCTTCGAATACGCAATAACCAAAGTATGCTCAATGACGAACGGCACGATTGATTTTTAATGCGTTAACGAGATTGCGAGAGAATTCGACGCCACACAGAACGAGCCTCGTCAACTTGACGTTCGAAACAAGGGAGGCAAAAAATGTGTATCGTTGGACAAAAAAAAACAAGAATGCAGTCGAGGGCCTTTCTATTCATTGCGAATACCGGGGGACGGGAATCTCGAGTGAGCAAAATTGAGACGATCTACGGTCTCGATTTCGCTTACACGATGATGGAAGTACATTGCAGGACAATTTATTCGCTCCGTACTCTCGGTGTCGATGTACAGGGTGTCCCGTGCAAGTTGGCACAACGAAATACCACGAAAAGGATGCATTCCAGAAAAAAAGGTTCACAATTTCAAGGAACAAAAATTATGGGGTTGAATATTTTTTACCCAATTGGCACTTTTCAAGGTTCTGTCATGGTCTACTTTAGATGTTTTAATGGAAATCAATATTATTAATTTAAGAATCGTTTTTACGTGACACAGTAGATAAACTTTGTCTTAAAATTTCGTTGTTTGTCTTTAGTTTCCTGAGATATCTCTAATATGATATAAAACAGTTTGTTAACCCTAAAAGCACACTCTTGGGGTCCCACAGACCCGACCAAAAAGTCAAAAACTCGCGTTTTTCCTCTTACACGAAATATTTTTACCTGCTCAAACCGCTTGCACAGACAAAGTATGAACCGACACACATAATAATTTAAAAAAACGAACACCACGATCCTCAAAACTATGATACTATCCTTTGCAATAGATTTTTTCCAAAAA
>OY723391.1:16018238-16064134 GCA_963210295.1 Ophion ellenae | reverse complement strand
TTTGCGTACTCTCGTACTCTCTCGTACTCGAAATTCAGCACGATCGAAAGGCGATTCGGAACCTTATCCTAAAGTCTCTAAAATGGAAAACAATCATGTAAATCAGTCATTTTTTCGTCGCCTACAAATCCCCCTCTTTAAGGCGTTAGGCCACAGTAACAAGTATAAAATCATGCGCGAATTTAACAATTTTTTTTCGTATGAAATAGTGATTCACTCATAAAATTAATTACACATCTATTTAGTATGAATATCAAGCTGTTAGAAAATATTTTTTTTGTTTTCGATGTACAAAATGGCCGACTACTCGAAACTTCTCGAAACAGCTTTTTTCCAATTGGCGTGACAAATAACTTCAACAATTTTCACTCGATTTACTTCAAATTTAAAAGTTATGTTCCTAATTGCATTTTGCAGAGAAGTACGTATGGAATTTCTGATTAATCGAAAACTTTTCATTTTATGAGCAGTTTATGAGCAGTTATAACGAAAATTTTCACTGAAAATTCATTTCTTAAGTTCATATACCTACAACTTTTCAAAAAAACAATATTTTTCAAATTCCGTACGTACTTCTCTAGATATTCCAATGTAGATTGACGAGAATTTTTGTTTTTTGTTTTCGGTAAAAAATTGTGGATACTGAATGTCACGCCACGGAGCGCCTAAAAAAAGATAACAAAAGAAATTATCAGTAGTCGACCATTTTGTACATCGAAAAAAAAAAAAAATTCTAACAGCTTGATATTCATACTAAATAGATGTGTAATTAATTTCACGAGTGAATCCCTTTTCATACGACAAAAAATTGTTAAATTCGGACATGATTTTATATCCGTTACTGTGGCCTAACGCCTTAAGTTTTGGTGAAAGGGTTAAATATCCCACGCCCTTCTACAGGCTCTACGAATTCTTCGCCCCGAGAAATTAATCCGCAGATCTCGAAATTTTCGAAGTTGGTACGTGCTATATTTTTTTTATTATTTTTTATTGTTGTCATTGTACCAATTGAAGAAAAATCCGGCAGGTATGGGAAGAACGCGGTCGCCTCCTTTTTCCTTCGGGAGATAGTGTCGCGTTAATCAGGGTATAGATATAATGTAGCATTGGCTTCGGTACGGCGCGCCCATGTACTCCAGACCCTGTACTCTCTATCATTGCACGATGTTGCTGCCTCAACCATTAGTTCACTAGCCATTCTATACGAGAGGGAGAGATAGTGTTAATGCTCGGTCGCGTACACCCGCGCTACAGACACCCGATAAAGGATTGACGTGCCAACATCAATGTTCTCGTACGCGATAATTGCATTAGTCGCGGGGCGTACACGTTTTGCTGCTCGCCTCCCGCTCGACCGGAACGATTCGCTGACGAGAGTACTCCTTTTTTTCCATTCGGGCACGGACGCTTTTCTATCGTACGATATATTCCCTATATGCGGTACAATATACATATTTTCATGCATATTGTATGCACATCTTTTTACACTATATGCATGACGTTGTAGTTTGCATCGTTGGAATGCAATAAAAGTGTATTTTCATATTTTCATTTCCTCATTTATAGTATCATAATTACCCTTTTTTGCATACTTAGATTGTAAATCTGCAAATAACCTTCTTAGAAAACGTTGAAGAATTTCTGTATGCAAAATTCACTGGAAGGAGCTTAAGGGACACCACTGTGACGAGAAAAAAAATCGATTTTTTTGTGCATTTTCTTGAAGTATACATATTCGAGAATATGTGAAAAAAAAATTCAAGTTGAAATATTGATAATTGACCCAGCTACATACCGTTTAGTAAGAGCAGGTAACACAACGATTTACGTATATGAAAAAGAATTCGCGAAAATTATACCGTTTTTTTAACACGCGACGGTTGTGATTTTTTTTCTTCGAAAAACGAATGTGTACATCGAGAATTTAATTTATATTTCATTCTTATTTTCCGGACCAATCGTTGTCAAGTTATCGATCCGGCTGTTGGGCCAGATTTTTTTATACAGGTGCTTCATTATACCTTAATAACGTTGCAATTTTTTTATTAATTTTTTTCAAAAATATGTATACCTCAATAATGTTGTAATTTTTTTTTTTTCATACAAATTTACACGAAATAAATTTAATGTAAGCTTAATAAAATACTTTTTTTCCATATCCCAAATTAACAATCTAGTAGACAAAAAACGGGAAAAAGGACCTTTTTCGGCTCTCCACAGTGGTGTCTGTCCTTAAGCGATTGAAAATAAAAAATGTTTTGACATTCAAACGATAGAATCTTCAAATCTCGGCCTGCTATGCTTTTGTTTGACATTAAATTAAGTTATGTATTTACTTCGAATAATTTATTCTATTCATTATAAATGTGTCGCTGAAAAACCGTTCAATTTTATCGAAAAATATTTTATTCTAATTGAATCGACTTTTATTGATATATTTTTATATGTATTAAGAGGACATATTCAGCAGAAGCTAATATTTTTATTCGTCATAAAATATTGCTTCAAAAAGTAAAAATAAAATGATGTATGTCTCCAATAAGTATTTTATTCAAATCTTGTAACCTTGTTGATTCTGTCGAAAAATATTCTTGTTCGTGTCCTTTGTACACAAAATTACGAATCTTCTCATAATAAAACAAGGATAATGAAGTTTGTATCATAGGAATGCAACAAAGAAAAAGGAATAACGGAACGAAAAAAAGTATGGAATGTAAACAATTATCTTCACATTTTTACTATTTACAAAAAAATATTTGATTTAATAAAACCAAATATTTTTTCGCAGATTCCGAGCGCAGATTTTCAAATGAGCATTTAAAAAAAAGATTGGAGAATTTTTATCGTTAAAATCTGCAAAAAAGAAACTCAAGCAATTAAAAAGAATCATTGCAATTCCACGATGCAAACTTCAATTTCGTATGAAAAAGCAAATCGGTAATTACGACTTAAAATTCAAAAATATAATTGGATTATTGAATAATTGGGAATTTTGCAATTATCCGTAATACGATCACACTACAACACGATGTGACACGAAGTTCACATTGTTCACCTCAGGGGTGAAGTAAGCAATGTGAACTTTACTCGAGAACGGAGGAAAATTATTGTTCGAAGATTTTCAATTTTCGCACGAACGTACGCGCGCGGGTGATTTGCTCGTTGCTCCGCCTTTTTATTTTGGCATTTCTCGCGAACGAACACGTATGTAGAATGTATAGTACGGGGTTGGCGCGAAGGCATATGCGCTCTCCGTACGGTTATAAGCGATAACGAATTGATAGGAC
The DNA here is from genome assembly GCA_963210295.1 of Ophion ellenae. Taxonomy (NCBI): domain Eukaryota; kingdom Metazoa; phylum Arthropoda; class Insecta; order Hymenoptera; family Ichneumonidae; genus Ophion; species Ophion ellenae. The sequence continues at coordinate 16,060,847 of OY723391.1, read as the reverse complement.
GCGGGAGGGAACAAGGCGCGCGCACCGTATGAGTTGGTAGCGCGTTGTACGATCTAACCCACACGCAACATGCAAATAGTGATATATCGTAAACACGATAATTGCATTAGCCGATCGCCGAGCTCGTTTGTACCGTTCCCATCCACGGTGGAAAAACAGTGCCGTATCAATTACTTAATTTTTTTCCACCTTCTTTCATCGCGATAATAATCATTGCGGATTCTTAGCTACGGAATATTGATTCGTTGAATCACACGGTATAAATTGTCGCTGATGCTGGAATTACCGGATTCACTTATTTGGATAGGTACTGCATTTTACTCGATGGCCAATCAGGCGCTATCGCCCTGTCATTTTATTTCATTTGTGTAAGAAGGGAACGTTTATTGCACCGCGGAGATTTTTTATTTTATTATTCATTCGTTATCATTCGTTCGTTATCAGAGAACATTTTATTTTGCTGATGAGAAGAATGGTCGTTTATTGCATTGCGGAGAAATCGTTTGTGTGAATCACATACATTTTTGTGGACCCCCCCCTCCTCACTGAACTGCGGTTTGAAATTCAATGGTGTTGGCGTTTGCATCGTTGGAACGCAACGAAAGTTCTTTTTTGCATTCTATTTTCCATATTTTTATTATCATAGATATTTTTTTACATTTAGATCGTAGATGGCAAAATAAATATCTTAGAGTGGTGAAAATCTGCCAAAAGAAATTAAAGGAACTCTGAAATATTCATTTTCGTTGCATTTGAACGATGCAAACTTCAACCTCATGAAATTCAATCGAGTGAGCCAATTAGTTTAGTTGAATGTTTTAGTTGATCAAGAACCTTTCACGAACCCGAAAATTGATTAAGGGTTTACGTCGGATTGAAAATTTCAAGTAATCCATTTTTTTCAATTTGATTATCTGATTGTACAATATGTCTAGAATATTCTCCCAAAGTTTCAAGTCGATCGGAGTAAAAGTCTAGGAGAGAGAGCCTTTGGGAATTCCTCCCGTTGAAAAAGACCAGCCGGGAGCGGCGCACATATGGCATTTTTCTCAAAACACTATTTTTGAAGTCGGTGGACACGATTTCTCAAAAACTAATGCACCGAACTTATCGAATTTTTTCACACGTCTTCGAAATAGCATTGACTAGTGATCGAAGGAAGGGTTTTTTTTAATTGCAACTAATTTTACAAGCCTATACGTAGTGTAAATTGTACCAAAAATTGAACTATTTTGCATACAACGCAGCCGAAAATTCAAATTCCAATAAAAAAATCTTTTGTTTAATCACAAGCTATACTTATCCACTAACAGAAAAAAAAATGTTTTTTTTTTTAATTTCAGATAAAGCTATCATGAGTTATTCTGACCACCACGAGGACACTTTTTTAGGGGTCTCCGGAAACCAGGTCCCACCGGCTGAATTTCCCAAATTTTTTGATGATTAAAAAAAAATATTGTTGAAATGTTGCTCTCTTATGTGCTTAATATTTTGAATAAAATAATGTATATATTATTTTGTCAAAAAATAATAATTGTATTAAATTAAAATAACGATGAGCCAGCATATCGCTCACCGAGGCCGGCTCATCGGGCGCGCCTGATTGGTCCGCCTTTAAAAATTAATAATAATTCAGAGATTGATCTGAGACCCACACATGCTTATATCAATCGACTCAGAATTTCACCCCCAATCCCCCATTTCAGGGAACGCATTCAGTTCTGCGACACCCTGTATATGTGGTTTCAGCAAATATTTCACTTTGCCGAAAACTTTTTTGGTTGACGGATTCTGGTAGCTAAAGTATGCGGACAAAAATTTTAGAAAGTGGAAAAAAGCTTTTTCATTGCACTCTAACGATGCAGTCCTCAAGCCCATTGAATACTCGGTAGAAAAAACTATGTTATTTGAACGAATGCGATAGTGAACGCTTCCGAGACCATCAAGTTAAGCAGGTGAGGGTTTGTCTTATTGCCGGCATTTCCGATTTTGTTTGGCTTGAAAAACGACTGAGTGCGCCCACGAAGATGGGTACTTGAGGTTTCCGTTCGCGTTAGACGAGAAGAGCGCGTAGGCTCGTTATACCGGAGATCGGTGGCACGCCTTCCACCAGAAAGTTGCTCGGAACTAACAATTATGATACACGTCAATTATACGCACGTTCACATAGCACCAATACGCACACACACCCACGGTAACATGTGCATATATAGGCTGTAACGAAGAAACACATCGTACTTTTGCTACTCATTATTTGCATTCGGCATGCTGTTTAACTGACCTAGCCAGGTGGAACTAGTTGCCCTGTAATTGTGCGAGGAAAGGAGTGCCCCGAGGGGGAGAGATACTCGACTTCTTCCTCTATCGCTTTGCGATTTTTCTTTCTGTTTCTCTTCTCCCTCGTTGCAGCCGGCGGCAGGTCTGCAATTAATTCTGACGAGCTCGAGTTTAAGGGGTCACATACTTCCACCGTTTACCAAAAGCCGGCCTATTTGTTGTTGATTATTATTTGCTATACTTCAACGCGAAAAAAAAACAATAATTATGGAATCTCAATGAAGGACGGAGTATGAGGTTGAACGCGGACGCGCGCCGAGGGATCTGATCCGGGCGCGAGTAGGTTCAAACCCATTTGTCCGGATTCTACATTGTTCCAGACGGTTTTTTTTAATCTTCGGCCGGTCAAGTCATTTTTAATTCCGTTTTATTAAAAACACTTTCTATAAATATTCGAAGTGCGAAATTTGATACCAAAAAATGTTTTCATTTCAAAATGTGTCTTTTTTTTCTCCAAAATTCAAAATTTGTCTCGATTTTCTTACGATATACTTTTTTTTTAATTTCTCGAAAAATGCCGATATTGGGCTTAAAAGAATGCGACCCGTCAATTTTACTTACTGGCATATTTAATGGGACTTTCTCTCCCTTCTTTACCTGCCCGGTTTTTCACAGGAAGAGAATGTTCCATCACTCATACGATACCACCAGAGTTCGGTTAGCGAAAGATCCATTCAAAGACCGCAGAAAATGCCGATAGTCAGCAAAATCTCATTTTTCAATGGTCGCCTAGGGTCCGAAAATTTCCAGGTCATGCGTTCCACCCTTAATTATTCGGTATTCATTCTTTCTTATCTACCAAAACCTGAAGGGTCCTCAAGCTCTGAATGCCGGGAATGCAATCATCTTTTTACAACACTACCATTTTTATTTCCTTTTTTTTCAGTCAATTAGCTGATAAAACATACGCCATTCATGTGCGGAAATTCCTTCGGTCGGTTGAGCCTTTGAGATGCTTATCACGAGTGCGTAAGGGTGCGATATTTCCGAGACGCCGAAGAAAAGTATGTGTACTTCGTATGTGCAAACAATCAAATATATATATATATATATATATACAAACAACCTGCTCACCTACGCATACTTATATCTATATACAGTTTAAAGAATAGAGCCAATTAGAAATATTGGCTCCAAAGTACGAGAGAACTCGTTGAGCGGCTGAGGCGCGAATGGCTTCGGAGGGTGCAAAAGCCCGACAACGGGGTTGGAAAAGCGTAAGTAAGCGTTAGAACAGGCGTTTTGAATTTCTCTTTTTTCTCTCTCTCTCTCTCTCTCTCTCTCTCTCTCTCTCTCTCTCTCTCTCTCTCTCTCTATTTCTCTCTCGACCCCGGACTTCCACCGTTATTTTAGCGTTACGTCGAGTCGAAGAAGCGCGACGCGAAGGGCGGAAGAACGGAAAAAGGGGCGAAAGTCGAGACGAGACGAAACTGTTATCACGACCTGCTTTTCTATCCTCTTTTTGGCTTTTCTCTTTCACAGACTCTTTCTCATTCTTGCTGCAAACGGAAAGAGTACAGGACGCGAAGGGGGTTCGGGCGCACGGGGGTGGGAGGGGGGGGGGGTGAACGACACAGAACTCTCGTTTGTTTGAAAGATAAAGATCCGGTAGCGTATATTGAAGCGGGGTTCGAACACGTGTGTAAATGCTATCAACCCTCTTTACGTGGCATAAACGGCAGGGGGAGGGAGTGGGGGAGAGAGAGAAAGAGAGAGAACTTGAATAATTTATCAATAAGAAATTACACAGGTTATTTTTTTTCGGTTGGAAATCGAACATTTGTTTGTTTGTTTTCACAGCTTGTCATACTCGTAGTTCTTAGTGTTACAAAAGTATTAGGTCATGCGGAAGGTTTGTTATTATATTAAAATTAATTATTTTTGTTTCTCATTTCACACCACCCTGATTGACAGATTCACCAACGTCGAATGTCCATGCGTCAACGGCAGCACTTTGTGTAACGGAAACTTTGTTTCAGGCCCAGCTCGTGGCTGGATAAAAGAGAATTTTTCGTAATTGTTTTCTAAGCAAACGTGTGCAAGTTAAACAAAATTACACTGAAACTATGCTTTTAAGAATCTTTTACAATTTTTGTATTGAAAAATATTCATAAATGCGGTAGATACAATGGTTCGTGCGAACCGCCGTTTGAAAAAAGTTTGGCACGGTGACCACTACTGCTCGGAAACAAACCACCCAAAATAAAAAATCAAATTCATTCATTTTTTGTATGAAATTATCTAGTGCTAGGACGAAGGATTCGATAAAATATTGATAGTTGAAAAAATGCACGCGGCACAAACTGACAGTATCGATTCCCGCTTTAAAAAACGCTCTTTTTTCGTTGGTAGAAAAAAAACTATGCATTGGAAAAGAAAATTCGTTCGTTTAAGCACTGCTTTGTCGTATGTGAACAAAGCTTGTGAATTTTGAAGTTTATCAGTGCAGTGATTTTTGCGATATCGTGGCCCCCGATTTTGAAAAAGTAATTTTGAGAAAAACAGTTTAAAGTTCGCGGCTTCGAAAAGTCTACCCACAAACGCCCATACTCCCTCGATTCTAAACGGATCGACTCAAAACTTTTCAGAGGATATTATTGAAATGCGATATTTCGGAAATCTGTCGAAAACCAAAAGTCGATATTTTCAAAAATGTCACCTAGGTCTAGGCCCTTAAGTAATAATAACTTCATTGTTCATCAATATTTTTCAATGAAAAGGAAAATTGTGACCCGGCACGACTACGCATCAATTGCGTGTAAAATCCCAACCCCCTCATGCCGATACTCCCACAAAAAAGGATGTATTGAAAATCGATTCTGTTTCGGGCCCCAGGCTTATGCGGACCCCGCACCAAATATTGTACTTCGTAATCAAAGAAGAACCAAATTCAACGGTCCCTCCCAGTGGGCTCCCGGAAATTACAGCCCGAGACGTTCAGCGCGTTACAGCATATCCGTACGTTTCCCCAGGTAGGAATTGACGATGAAAAAAGGGCTCGCCAAGCTCTGAAACAAGGCTCACATTTTTTTATTCAGGCTGAGCACCAGCCTGATTTCAGGCCTAGCTGAACCCCTGAATGATAACGCGGTTTCAGGCTGTTGCACACAGGCTTGACCAAAGGCTGGTAGAAAAGCCTGTACTAAGCCTGAAACGACGAAACAACAAGGTTCAAAACGAGCCTTAATGAAGCCTTCACGAGCATTTATGACCAGGCTTATCCCAAACTCTTCTCGAGGCTATATGAGGCCTGATTTTTAGTTTTCTATATTCTACATTGGGATAAATTTAATAAATTTGTAAAGAATTCATTTAATTTATTATATATATTTATTATTCATTATATTATTTGTTATAAAATATATATAAAATATTTTAAACACAATACTTTATTTTATTTATTGTTTATGGGACACGTAATACACAGAGTGTACGCAAACCCCAGAGAGTGAGTATATACGAAATGTGTATGTGACGAGAAAAAAACTTTTTTGTGTACCTCATAAATATCGATAAGAGAATATGTTTAAATGTTCTGAGCTGCCTCCTTCGCTTTCGTTTTTCGTGCCTTCGCACCCGACAAATTTATTGCTAATTTTTTTTCATAAAAGTACAGAAAAAATATTATTTAAAATTTATTTTATTTTATCACAACCTGAAACAAGCCTGCATCCAGCCTTGATTTTTTAGCCTTAAAATTCACTGGATAAAGCTTGAAATAACCCTGAGTTTAGGCTAAGCAGCCAGTCTTGGTTCCAGGCTGCTCCAAACGATGCAATCAAACCTGGCCCAGGTCTGTCTCACTCAGGCTCGGTGAAACAAGGCTCACACAAGTTTGTTTCCATCGTCAGCCTTTTGATTCCCTACCTGGGTCGCGATTCGCCATGCGCAGTGGTCGGGCAAACGACCCGCCACGTAAATCAGGTATGCTGGAATAAGTTTGATGGTCCCGAGAGATCGATACTCCGAAAGATGCACACAAGTGTATCGCTACGTGCTCCAGTTTCCGGCAACTGGGGCGTATCCGGCACGTTTATGTCACTCGAAAAAAGAAAAGAAGAAAAAACAACCTGGACGGGCTGTTCTCCATGTTGGTGTGGGGTAATGGAGCCCTCGGTGTCTACGTACGTCAGAGGAACACTGACGAGTATTCTGTTGACGAGGGCAGTGATGATGAGGAGGCGACCACGGGGGTTGCATCATAGGTAAGTGGAAGAGAAGGCGGTCTCGCGTCAGTACGCTCTTGTTCATAACGTTGTCGGGTATGCGCATATATGTGTACTGCAAGTATAGCTGGGTTAAGTCCGCAGTCAAACATATACATGTATACGCATAGACAGGGGAACTCGGGTTAGAATCCACTTGACCCGACTTCGCGAAGAATTACGGAGGAAGAGGAAGAGGGGCAAAAAAAAGTGAAAAAAGTGCCCGAGTGTGAGCGAATGAGGCTGCATGCTTGGTTGATTAGCCTAATGGTGAGTCCTCCTCTTGTTCTTCTACTTGACGCCAGTTCGCGAGCCTCTCTTTCGCTTTCTCTCTCTCTCACTCAACCTCATCCTCCCACCACTTCTTCGCTCTCTTGTCCTCGTATAACTTATCCCTCAGTCGAGACTACGGCTCACGAGCCTCCCTCATTGTCTCTTCTCTCTCTCTCTCTCTCTCTCTCTCATTCTCTCTCTCTCTCTCTCTCTCTCTCTCTCTCTCTCTCTCTCTCTCTTTCTCTCACTCCCTCTCTCCCTCTGTCTCTCTGCCGATATCGCGATTGCAATGGGGATGCAAAGGCCCTCTCCACTACGCCCTTAAGGAAGGGGCAAAGGACAAAACGCCCGACGCGCGTCACAGCCACGCCACTTGACTCGATAAGGAATATTCCTTCAATTAGGATACCATAAAAAATATCAATATTTACGCTCTTCACTCGATCGTGCCTTGGGAGAAAAAAAAACCGATTGAGAACCGACAAGAGACTCGGATCTGTGCCCTCGCGCTCGTTCTCCGGATGTCATAGGAACCAAACGTTTTCAAGCGAATCTCCTCCCCCGTTCCCCGTGGGCGCGAATATCGATGCAACGAATATCGTTTATGCGCTATACACGAGGGCACGTTACAAAAGAGGATTAAAGACGTGCGCGATCGTCTGAAGCGGTAATTCGAGTTGAAATTTAAGAGGGAAAAAAGAAGAGGGGCTCCGCGAGACAAAGGAGCGTGCCTCGATTGTATTTGTATAGTAGATTTAATTTGAAAAAAAAAAAAAAACAACGTTCTGTTATTTATAAGACAATTTGCATTGCTGATTTCGGTTAAATCTTTCAGGTTTGTTCCATATGTATACATTTTTGTTCAATGTTCCTTCGTATGCCTTTGCAGACCTTCACGATTCTAACCCTCTCCCTTTTAGGCCACACTTGTCGATTCCCTATTTCCAGCTCCCGAAGGATCACCTTGAGAATTCCCCACAACCACCCTTTTCTAATGCACTACTGCATATTTGCACGAGGGCACGGGGAAACGGTGAAAAAGCTGGGCTGATAAAAACGGGTCTATTTTACTAAGCCTTTGTTGCGTGACCATCGGAAACTCTACGGCTATGGTGTCAGTTATCCAAGTATTGGTCTAGGCCTGCTTTCGGTCTAGATCGGTCGGCTTGAATGTTTATTTTTGTACTCTTGTTACTCATCCTGAGGGGCAGGGGAAGACGTTCATAAATCAGACGTTAAATGAAAATTAACTTTTGAAATTGTTATAGCAACCTCCACCTCAGCCACCACCACCAATTTTCTGCCGAATCGAGATAGGCCAACCCCGTTACATGTGCATTGTTCGAAACGTAGTTGCAGACTAGAAATACATTTAAAAAAACAACAATACATTTCTGCAATCGAAAGTAAGAGAATCCGTTCGCATCACCCGGGGTTTCCATCTCGATCAGCTTCGCAAGAATATTATTCCGCATAGATGCCTTGAACATCCAGTTCCCTCACTGGATTCTTGCAGGAACTTGCCGAATAAGATTAAACGAAAAAATAAGATTGCAGGCAATTAAACAAGAAGCAATGCATAAATGTTAAGTCAAATTTGAATTTTCGTTCTCGTTGTCTCGCCCACTCGCTTGGCCGCGTACTCCATTTTTATAAACGGAACTGAGAAGATCTTTCACGAAAGTATGTGCAAGCTGTACAGGAACGGAAGAAATTACGAACAAATGATATAGTCGAGAGGGCGAGTGCGAGAGATTTCGACTCGTTTTTTTTTTAGGGATGGCGAAGCGGCATGGCTGACCTGTGGAGGCTGCTGCTGCAAGAAGTCGTTTCCAGTGTGCGGGATGTGAGGGTGGTCCGTGTGGGGGTGGTGGCCAGTACTCACCGGCCGCCGCGGCCGCCTTGCCCGCGTCCAGCGCTCCATACGGTGGTATACCCATGTGGGCAGGCGGCGGTTGCGTCAGGTGATCACCGTTTGGACAGAAAAACGGCAGGCCGCTTGGATGTGTACCCGCAAGTCCCATTTTGCTCGCCTGTTGACAGAGATGGTAAAACAAAACAAACATCTTTTAGTAAATTTGATCTCGTAATCTTAGACTGTCGAGATTCTTACACAGGTACTCAATTGTGTTTTAGTGACATCACTGCAATGAAATCGAAGGCCCATACATAAAGAAGCATCACAAGAAGCGGTACTATTGATGATAAATATACTCAAGACACCCTAGTGCGATTTGGACTTTTGGACAAGATTCCGCATTAGGTCTCATCCTTCCAAACGTATCGACTCAAGGAGAGCCCTCGAGGTCTTATAGCTCGGTGCTTTTCCCATTCTATTCTCTCCCCGTCGACTTTTCCACCAATTCCAGTCGTTTCGAGGGTTCTTCGCTCCCGATCGTACGAAGCGGACCTTTGTTCCCCTAAGAGCGACTCTCGCTCTTTTTATTTAAATTATACCGTCCGAATTGGCTCCATGATACTCCAAGCTTTTGGATACCCGGTTTCGAGAGCGTTGCGAAGATTCAACTTGGGAGAAGAAGGAAGGAAAATAGGGGCGTGCAAGGGTCGAGGGATCGATAGTCAAATTAGCCTGAGTGGCGCGGCTGCTCGGCAACCAAAATGGGTGGCAGTGTAGCTAAACGAATCAGGTGTTTAAACGGTCTCAATTTGTATCGCAAAAGCATCGATCGACGGCTGAACGTCCATTTTCCTACAAAAAAAAAAGTTTGATTACCGCTTACCATCATTGCGGCCGTTTCACGCATGGACCTAACTGCTAGTAGGATTCCGGGATCCAAAGGCTCTCTTTCCATCCAGAGAAGAACCTTGGATAACAGTCCCACCGTTTCTTTGGCAGTGGGAACGTCTTCGTCATCGGAATCCTGCTCAGGATCCTCTAAATTGTTCTTGTACGAGTGATTGTGGGCATCTTCTTCAGTGTCCAACAACTCTTTCTTCGTCACATGTTTCGCAAAGTCGCTTGCTTCGTCCAGCATCCATTTTTGCAGATCCGTATCACCAATGTCTAGACCAGCTTCGCGCGCAAGACTCACCAACTCTCCAAGCAAATGGCCGTCATCGTTGTGATCTCCAGCTTGATGGGATCGAGTTGACATCATTACCATTGGTGGTGAAGCGCCACCGCTACTTCTCGTATCCTCGCGTTCCTGCAGCAATATCCAACTTCTCGCAAAAGTTTCGGAACGTATACCCAACCAGGCTCGGTGGAGTTCAGCGAAAGCTTCCTTGAGCGTGAATCTTTTGATTCTTTCCTCGAGGTCACTCGTACCCGTTTCTGTGTTCAATGACCGGCTAGTTTTGCCAAAGTCAGGATGACATCGAACGCTACTCAACAGCCCAGCTGCGAGCCTTATTCTGAGCTCTGTAGCGACTATTCGCGGCTCAAGACAATCTTTGGATACGACGAAGAGACGTACAAGACCATCGGCCGTAACGCACTCGATTTCCGGTGGTAAATAGTCAGCCGCTTCGGCCACTAAGATCGCGCCATCGGGATGCATCGCCATTGCGGTTGTCGCGAATTCACGATGAAACCACCATAGGAAAAGGTCAGCTGTAAGAGAACCACTTCCACCCCCGGCGTAAACCACCGGTTGGGTAACCATATTGACTTTACTGAGACAACGCGGTCGCCAGTGTCGTCCTGCCACGAGAAGTCTCGTTCTATGACGACCACCGTGATCGGCCGCACCTACCACCCAAATTCTCTCGCTGTCAACGGTACGACGACCCGGTAAATCCCTCCAGTCGAGAAAGGACACGTGAGCGAGATATATTCGGCTATGATCGTAGCCTTCGAGGGCACTCCTAAGAGTCTCCAGAGGTGCGTTCACTGAAGTCACTGGCCGATTTTGGCTTGAGGGTGATGCCGAGGTCGTCGCCCTTTCGGGTGTTGAAATCATAATTGACGCCGATTTTGATGACAGTACCGATGTAGATGATACGAAGGACGAAGAAGAGGATAGAGTAGGTGAAGCAATGGTGGAACTGTGGGTTGAAAATTCAGACGCAACACCGGGTGAAAGATGGTTAATGTTTGGGGATAAGGGAGTCGCCCTGGTGTCTTCGATTTTCAAGTCGTACAATGTTCTCATTGGTAGTTCCAACTTTTTTTGGATAGCTTTTTTCGTCCAGTAGGAGTTCTTATTTCCATTGATTTCTTCACCAAGCTGTGATTCTAACCGGTGTCTAGGAAAACGCGGATCCATCTCGCGTCTCGAGACAACTGCTTCCGGATTATCCGTAGATTCGACGTATTCGTCATTATGTCTTTCCGCTATAAATATCGATCGATCAATCGAATTCTCTTCATCGTCAGATATCTCTGAATCATCATCCCCGACGGTCCTACCGAATAATTTTATTTGTCCTTCGGAAATGCGTGGCTGCTGATGTCTGTCCGTCCATCGTGAAAGCAGTGCCCGGTCCTCGAGTGCCTTGGTATCCAGGGGTTGACGCGTGCGCGTTCGGTCGCATCGACCACCCTCAATTTTAACTGGCGCGAGCCGGGGTGGCGGTGCTGCTAGCGGAGCTCGGGCTACATCCAATGGCTCTGCCACTATTGCTATTGTCGCTTTATCCTGAATCACAGCAGTAGCAGCGTTCTGCTTGTTTTTCGGATGCTCCAAGCGTGCATTTCGTTTGTCCAAATGACGTTCCAGTTTTTGGTGTTTCTCATTGCGGTGCACCATCGTTGGTCGTGTCAATTCAGCGCGCACTTTACGAACCTTTTTCGCGATAATTCTGGCACGCGCACTCTTGCTTCTCCTGCTCCTACTACTGCTACCAGTCGCGGTGACGCAGCTGCTGCCACCAATGCTGACGAGCCTCGGCGACATTATACATACACGAGCATATACATACATACATACACGTATACATATATTTATATATACATATAAATATGCATATACATCTCACATAGTTGTTCGTCGCCGAATCCCGAATCACATCGACTATGTTACGTGCTACGATCGATACAGCAATATATTCGTCCGCGTAATCCGCCTTTTCTTCCAATGCGAGCCGATCTTTCGATTACTCGCTGTATACTTTCAGGGCTACCTGGCAAATGACACGAGCTCAACGACGACGAGATGGTGGACGCGTTGGTGAGGTTTTGGGACGTGGTGCATATCCGGCCTACGAAGAGATGCGGCCGCGGCGGCAGCGCCGGCTCGCTACCGAACGACGACTGAGCGAGCGGCCGCGACCCAGCCGTCAAAGGCCGGAGCGGGAACTAGGAGGCTTTGATGTACCACCGCCACCCGACGCGCACAAAGCAAAAGCGCTCGACTACGCGGCCTGGTTGGCATGGCACGCCACTGAGACTCGGGGGCGGTGGTGCCTCCACCGATGCTCCCCAACGGAACGAGAGCGAAAGAGATAGCTTGTTTGATAAAGAGCGACAGGAGAGCAAAAGAGATAGATAGGTAGATACAGAGAGGGAAAGAGGGAGAGAGAAATGGATACGTAGAGCGAAAGAGGGAGAGCGTGGAAAGTGTGAGGTGAAAGGGAAGACAGGAAATCTATCCTTTGGAGTGTCCTCTCGAAGCGTTGAAAGCCATGTCGAGGGTTGAGGTGTACACAGTCTCTCATACTCTTACCGGAATCTCTCTCCAAATCCCTTTCATCGTTCTGCTTGATTTCCGTCCTCCTTTTCGCGCCCTTTATGTCCCTTGCTCCCATGATGTCGGAGCATTCTCTGCCATATTGTTTTCTCCTAATATCCCAAATTCCAGGATGTAGGTAACAAGAGCACGGATGATTGTGGGTCGAGAGGTTATGTGCAGCCGGTGGGGACGAGAATGGTGGTTCTTTTCAATGTTCTGGAGTGGGAAACGTTGATATTGCGATGGAGGACTCGTGTGTCTCGGACAAGGAGCCTCGAAAAATGTAGGAATCATCCAACCATCGACTTGGACCCGAGCCGACTCGCTCCCTTTCTGCACAGCTAAACGAAAGCGGGTTACCCGGAAGCGCAAGATTGCAGGAGGCGGCGAGAGTCGATTTGCGCAAGTCCTTTCTTCAACCATTACATTTACCTCCCACCATTCTACGAGAACGCCGCGCAAATGCCAACGGACGAAACGTGCGGATAAAAGGTTTGCTTGAAATGGAAAAAGACTTTATGGCAAGTATATACAGTAGAATGATCGCCATAGTTTAATCGAACAAGCCCGTAAGCCTATTGAAAGCATTTCCGACGACCGATTTAACTGCTGTCGGAAGGCATCTGAAATATTCCGCACCCACTTCGATAAGCACCGATGTGAGACTGTTTTTTGCTGTCCTGTCATTTTATCGTTATGCTATTTTTAATCATACCACATGTACTATCCCGCAGTGGGTAAAACGAGTATTCGAAGCACTCCATCTACTTAAGGTAATCCTATCGCCAGGCTTCAATCCACAAGATTTTCATTTTTTTTTTGAGCTTCACTAAATATGTTGATAATCATCTCTGTAAAATTTCCGGGTCGGTTATCGACCTAATTGCAGAGAAAAAAATATTAAAATTTCGTATTTTTGTGAAAGAATTTCGAGACGAAATACTAAAACTCAATTTCCGGTCGCTTCAAAAGTGTATAAAGTAGTGGAAATCCGTCAGATTCTCCAAAATAATCAGAATTACATACTTAACACTTGTAGTAATCCAATACTCTCAGAAAAATTACGCTTATTGACCTAATTTTTATTTATTATCAAGTTTAATTTGAACTTCCGGTATTGGATTTATTACCACTTGCTATCATGAAGAGACGTGACAGCAAGGCAACAGGTGACTATAGTCCTAACCATATCTCACTTATTCGAATTTCCACACATATTTCATTTTTAACAGACATATTTCGCCGATACAAATTTTCCACGCTTTTTGGCAGTCGATGTCCGAATTCAATGCTTTATATTTTCCGCAACTGACATTGTTTTGACAGATCGACGTTGAAAAGCATGGGGGTTAAACTCGCCTGGTTGAGTAAAAAGAGACGGAGATTGAACGAATGTTGCCAGTCATCAAACCTAAAAATACTGCGCGAATCGTTGGAATAACTATTTTTTCATTTCTCTAATTGAATGTGAACATTCATTAAACAGTTTATACATGGAAAATTTTAGTTATTACAAATTAATTTTTTTGCCTTTGCTCAAAAAATTAATTGTACAAGTCCCAAGTATGATCAGTGGTATGACTAGTGTAAAGCGATAGGATTACCTTAAGGCCTTTGGCCACAACAACGGGTATAAAATCATGTGTGAATTTGACAATTTTTTTCGTATAAAAAAGTGATTCACTCATAAACTTAATTATACATCTATTTAGTATGAATATCAAGCTGTTAGAACATATATATATTTTTTTTCGATGTACAAAATGGCTGACTACTCGAAACTTTTCTAATCAGCTTTTTTCCAATTGGCGTGACAAATAACTTCAAAAATGTTCACTCGATTTACTTCAAATTTAAAAGTTATGTTCCTAATTGCATTTCGCAGAGAAGTACGTATGGTATTTCTGATTAATCGAAAACTCTTCATTTCATGAGCAGTTTATGAGCAGTTATAACGAAATTTTTCACTGAAAATTCATTTCTTAAGTTCAAATACCTACAACTTTTGAATAAAACAGTATTTTTCAAATTCCGTACGTACTTCTCTAGGTATTCTAATGTAGATTTACGAGAATTTTTGTTTTTTGTTCTAGGTAAAAAATTGTGAATGCAATGCCACGCCACGGAGCGCCTAAAAAAAGATAACAAAAGAAAATATTAGTGGTCGGCCATTTTGTACATCGAAAAAAAATATATATATATTTTCTAACAGCTTGATATTCATACTAAATAGATGTGTAATCAATTTTATGAGTGAATCACTTTTTCATACGAAAAAAATGGTTAAATTCGCACATGATTTTATAGCCGTCACTGTGGCCTAACCCCTTAACGGTAGGAGGGAAAACATTTATTCTCCACCGTCTCGTACGCTGCTTTCACAAATCATGAACACACGTCGCACATATTCGCGGCGTTCATAGGTGCACCGCTCTATATTTGCGCCACTGTTCAGGTGACACATGAGCTCGACCTGTCCCGGTCGGCAAAGTCGCCACGAACGCAACGTCGACGGAACGCACTTAGCGAGTGCCCGATAAACAACGAGTTGCCCCTACTGCTGGAAACTTGCGAACAAGGAAACCTTTCTATCGAAGGAGTTGCCGAGACTAACCGAATACGGAAAGCTGTCTTGATCGCAGATTAAGTCGGCGTCTTTGCTTCTGGAGCACTATTTCCCATAGGTCTTCGTGAATTGTGTGAATAATCGCAGCTGATATAAAATCTCATGCGTTTTGAGTATTTTTTTTGTTCATCTCATCGTCACAAAATTTATCCGACATCTAGTAGATGAGAGAAACGATCAAAGGGGTTCATCGGACAGCTTATCCATTGAAGTTTTCATAATCTCTTGAGCCAAGCTGCCCATATTTTCGCGAGAGGTAAAAAAACCAAGACGTCTCTTTATCAATAAAAGGCTGAAGCAAGATTGAACGTGAAGGTCTCTCGTGCTCTTTTTTCCGAGGTAATTAACTCATTACACGTCGGTGAAGCTTTACTCAGTGAGCGCATAAGCCACAGGTATAATGTCTGCCTATAGGTCGATTACGGAATGTATACCTACTGGTAGGTAAGTGACCAACCAGTTCCATAATCCCAGAAAGCACAGATACTGCAAGATAAAAGACACGCACAGATATCAGATATTGGTCGAGGTCATACAATAGGTGGCAGTCGCGAAAGAATCTCAGGTTTCAAGGTCACCCCACATCACCATACACCTGGCATAGTCGAAGGGGTGTCGACTACGCCGACTCTCGTCAATGCTATGTCAACGCAGTTACGTCCACACGTGTGTACCGTAACGTCTTCCCTTTTCGTCCCGGAGCTTGTTCGTATTCGCACCTTTGGGTAAACGGGACTGGTGGAAGAACAAAAAAAAACATTAAGCGCAAATAGACTGATGCCGAGGTGCGGTAAAACACAAAGGCGCATGAGTTTGTGTACATAAATGCATTGTCACTGAAGCAAGGTAGACTGCGCGAATAGGGGTTGATAGAGAAATCGCATGCATTATTCGAAACGCATCAATGTAGTTGGCTTCCAGAGAAGACAAGGCACATATCCTCGGTTTGTCCTTCTTCCGCATCTCTTCACCCCTTTCACTCTCATTTACCGATACACCCCTCCCTCAATCGACATCTTCCGTTCCGCCCGATCCAGTGCTCCCCTCACTCATTCCGAGCTATATGCGAGTTTGCTATATCTTGTGGCGCGAAAAAAGGTGCCTGGTGGAAACAGTCCGAACCAGACGGGAGGGATGAGAGAAGAGGTGGTCTGGGGTGAGATTCGGTCCTCTACGCTTTTCACTTCCTCGGCTTGGCATCTCACACTCTCGTTTCCTCCCTGTTTTTCTCTCTCCGTCTGGAAAGGGGGAACCAGTTGCGAGGGCGTCGAATGGAGCCGGCTTGTGCTCAGAGGCGGTAGTGGCCAACCCCAAGCACGAGTTGCCGGGGCAACCCGGGAGGCGTCAGTGTATATGTGTGCGCACACGCTCTATCACAAGCGCCACCGTCCGCGAAGGGTTGGAAGCGAGGAAAGCTCCGAGACCTGCAAGCTAGCCTCTCTTTCTTTCATGGCGAGCTTCTTCGAGAGAGAGAGAGAGAGAGAGAGAGAGAGAGAGAGAGAGGTCTTCTGGGGGTGGTTGTGAGGATAGGGAGATTGGTGGAGGAGAAAACGGCGGAGATATAGAGCATGGGGGGTAGACGGCAATGACGTGGAGGTGGAGAAGTAGAACCCGTCAAGATACACATAGGAGATGGTGGGTATGCACAGAGCCAGCGCAAGAGACACCGGACCCTCCGAACCTCACCGGCGGATCCCCGCTGATGGCTCAAATAATCAAACGGAACACGAACCCACACACACACACTGGGTGCCCTCTTCTCGGTACAGAGGGTTGAAAGCGAGTACTGCGACACTGCATACTCGTTACTCTGCCTTTCCGTAGTATTCTTTCCTCTCCCAAATTCCGATTTTCTCGGAATATGCGAAATAGCAGATGATGATGGGCGATCCAATTGCATTGGTGTATGCAGGACTCGGTTATCCAACACTGGCTGAATGGTTCACACGTACATAGTGTAATACTTCATCATCATTTGGCATTCTAGGCTACATGTATTATTTTCAAAACGCGACCTACTTTACCCCTTCATTTTATCAGTTACCTATACAATGTTGACCCATTGCTGACCGTCGACGACACCGCATAAACTGATACGATCTCGTAGACGGAAGCGAACCTGGATACAACAAGCAAATGACGTTTCGTTGAAAGTGATCCAATGGATTGGTCTGTCATTTTCACCGATATGAGGCTCGTATCGCATTTTCGTGGAAAGGAGAAAGTACGCATGCACAAGTGTGTACATGGCATAGAAGGTACAGGTTGAAGAGGAAATGGCTTCGATGCGTGGTCAGAGGCCGTTATGTCAAGTAGGAGTGGACGATATGAGAAGAGGCCGAGCGATAGAGCAAAATAGAAGGGAGAAACGAGACAGAGAGATCGTATAAAAGTGGAGGAGACCTCCCCGAAGGCTCGACGCAAAAAAATAAACACTGATGGTTGTATATGTACGTACAAAAACGATCTCGCAATGTGTATACATCTCTATACACACAAGCAGTGGAAAGGGACGGTGCGCAAGTTTTGGAGGGGCGCAGAGGGTGTAGTTGAGATAAGGGGGGGGGGGGTTGACGGCTGTATGCTCGAACTGTAGGGGTTATCGATGGTGGTGGATAAAGCGAGAGAGAGAGGGGAACAGAAGAAAATAGTGAAAGTGAGGGAGACGGGAAGATCAGAATCATGTGGAGGGGTAGAAAAGCAGGGGTGCGGCGGGTGGGATATATTCAAGTGGAAGCTGTGGCCAATCCGAAGGAATCGTTTCCATGGCTACCAGCGCCTGCGTCCACAGTCAGCGTTAGTCGTATTCGCACACCAACAAACACCCGATACACGTAGTACACGCAAATTTCACATGGACTACACCGAACACGTATACATATATGTAATCGCCCTCCCTACTTGCCAGCACAACCCCCAGGCTTTGGCTGCGACTTTCCCAATTCCGCCCCCGCGCATTTCTCGCTCTCTCGCACTTCTCCTGCTTGCTATATGGTCTGCCTCCCACTTCCACCACAGATCTACTAACACCACCACGGCTACTACCCTTAACAGGCGAACCACTCCCTTTGCCCACAAACGGAGAAGGTGCGAGGGCAAGAGAAAGAAAGAAACGCGGGAGCGATGGTTTAGATACGAGAGTACATGAGGTGTGTTGTGATATGGTTATTCTGCGTTCTCACTATGACAGCAAGTACCGTAGTGCAATATACTTCCTCATCGCTGTAGCTTTCCTTCTCCCTTTCTCTTTCTCACTCCCTCTAGAGCCGACGCTATCACTTCTTCAGCAATCCGACTATGATCACCCTCTGCCTCATTCTCTCTCTCCACTCTTCGTGTTGCAAGTGTGGGGGCAAAATCGCGGAACTTCGTTTAGCCCACTTTCAACGGGTCGCGCGCCCACCGTTTGCGTGCACCACACAGCCTCGTGTTTATATACTTGCTGTCTGTCGGAACTGTGACAAACTTAAAACGAACGGACCCCCGGATGCGTTTGGAGAAGCAAACGACTCTTGACGCTATATCAAACGGGGAGTGTGACAGTGAGAGTGATTTTCGCAAAGCGAAACTCTCTTTAGGAGTCTGTACTACCACGAGCGACACCTTTACTCGCGGTCTCACGCGCCCTTCAACCCAATCTCAGCGGTTTTGTACTCACTTTGAAGCTTCCCGACGAGTTCATACGTCTATGTGTGCCGGTATTTATACCTCTTTCATCCTCTTTCTCTCTCTCTCTCTCTCTCTTACCTAAGAACTTTCCACCCCCTATTCTCGTGACCGTGTCAGGATGCATCGAGAAGATCTTCATCGCAAATCCACTTTGGAGATCACAAGTTTCGTCAACTCGGAGAAAGTGCGAGCTGACTTTCTCGTGAATGTACGACGAAGTCGATGAACCATGACACGCGATCTGTTACTCCAGTTTCAAAGTACTCCGAATTTTATATCGAGTTATTTTGTTGCGTAGACAATGTTGTGCGTTTGATCCGGGAATTCAGAAGAGTCGCTTTGGAGAGGGTTGTACTTCCAAACAGGCGTAAAATACTTGTCCAATGACCGAATTTTAAATGCATTGTGTGGTACTGAAATCGGTTGATAAGGAAACTGCCAAGCACGTGTCGGAATACGCATGAAGTTGGATGACGGAGTCATGCGTTTCTGCAATCGTTCAAGAGTCAATGTTACTTAATACGTAGTTATTATTATCGTGTATGTTGCACCACAATCAGTTATTGTATACTAATTTTTAGGTCATTTAATAATCCGCAATCACAATACACCAATCCTACAGACGGGGTGAAGAGGAAGGGTGAACCCTTTGTTTGATATTTAATTAACGAGGCTCCAAAGAACATCCGACAGAGCCATTAGTGCAGTCCTTTTACATAGCCCCCATGAAGTCAACTTATCGATAATGAGGTTGTCGATATCTCCTGAATTTGTCGGTGTACTTTAGACGAAATAACTTGAATCGAACGTTCTAATCAAATCCTAGCACCGAGAATGTTTCAGATTTCTCAAACCAGTGGTTTAAAAATTAAATGTAGCAGATTGGTTCAATCTTTGATATTTAGGAAGCGGGGCTTGAAAATGAAGGATGATAAATGGAATCAACTTCAAATGAAGAATGATAAGTGGAAGCAACTTTATTTAAAAGAAAATGACTTCATATTCGATGAGGGCTTGAGAAAAATCGCTCCTATTTTACATCTTGGGAAAATCCCCTTAAACAAAGGTGTTTTCAAGATTTGGATACATGTTAACGGAGAATCCCATCTGAAGCATCTGCATGCAAAATGTTATCTATACAATTTCACAACTGTGGAAACAGTGAAGCTGTGACAGACGAATAGACTTGGTGAAGTTACAGGGAGTCCCTTGTCTGACTGCGGAATCTTAATGAATGACGATGTTCATAGTGCAATGAGAAAATTCGTAGCGACGTTTAACGCCACGAGATTCAAATACATTTTCGGGTTTAAACGACTCAGGTAGGAAACGTTTCAGTTAATGAATAATTTGAAAACATGTCTGCACTGTTGTGCTAGTTTGATGCGTCAAGAAACGTTCACTATCGTCACATTCTTGTTCCCAGTGGAGCATGTTTTTTTTTGCCAAAGTTGTCAACATTGCGACCAAGTTCAATACTCTTAAAAAGACTATGTCGTTAAGTTTTTACTCCGAGCTGGTAAACCCGTGACATTCATTCGTACAAAATTTAGATGAGAAACAATCGCCAAAAATGGTTTCTGTCTCATCATATACCGGGAAATGTGGCTACAATCCAAACAGGCTTAAAGACCGGAAGCACCAAGCGGACAATGGGGTACGGCAAAAGTAGAGCACATGCCCGAATAATGAAGGGAGTGCCCGTGTGCCAACCCCAACGTTTTCGTTCTGCTATTCGGCACCCACATGTATAACGGTACAAGCCTCCTCTCCTGTATTACGTAATTGCATATTCGGATAAAGTACAAGGGCGAGAGTATGGCGAACTTTAGCTCGCTTCGGCGACGAGATGATATAGTCATGACGCTTTTGGGCTTAAGCCAATTCGAAGGGGAGTCCAAACGTTCATTGGCCATCTCTCTCTCTCTATCTCTCTCTCTCTCTCTCTCCCTTTCGCCTTCTCTCCCTATCCCACCCCCTTGAAACCTATAATTTACCTTTTATGAAACCGTTAACGTCGAACAATAATGAAACTGCCGTCTATACGTTCCGTACAAATTGCGCATACTCGTATGTGTCCACTCCTCCCTGTTTATACGTCGATCAATCTGGTAGGTTAGGCCAGCTTTGATTGACTTCAGCTGACTCGGAATCACACAATCTTGAGTTTCTTTCAAAGAGGAAAAATAATTGGCAACTATTATTCGTAGTATTGTATAAAAATGAACAGGAAAATGGTTTTTCTATATCCAAATCTACGCAAGTACTTGCATAGGGACAAATAGCAAGGATATGTTTCTGTAAAACAAGTGTCCACTGCCCAAAGCGTTGTGTTCTCAATCAAGTGCTTTCTATCAATCAAATAACCAACGCCGTACTCAGTACCGAACATGCAGTTCACTCAATAGGGATGAAATACCAATACTTGATTTGTGTTTTTATCGGTACATCGGCTTGTTGGAACGGGTGGGATTCATTTTCGCTCGTTGTTTCGTGTCAAAGAGCACTTAATAGTTTTTAAATTGTCACGGCACGAATTTCTGATGCCCTCCCTGCCCCCATTGCTTTTCTCCCTCCCTCTCTCTCTATGGATGTATATTCCTGTACAACGGACTCTTTGTATGCTCTTCTCATCACGTTTGCCTTTGCTGTGCGCGTGAATCAGAGAACCGATGAAAGGTCTTCGAGAAATACCCGAGGAAAGGACGAAAGTGAAATCTTTCGAAGTCTTCGGCTGTGCAAAGGCGACGATGAAGGTCGAAAGCTACGAGGAAAAATTGCTTCGCTCTCCTGCAAGAGTAGAGCGAAACAGAGGTCGCGCGAGAAGAGAAGAAAACATCTCTTGTTTTCAACACAGTTGTATGAAGTTGAAAGGAAAAGCGGCGACTTGGATTGCGCCTGGAGCGAAGAACGGAAGTTGCGACGACGAGATGCCTGCTCACGCTTTGGCACCGTCACAGCGAAAATAGGTCTCTTTCAATCAGCTTTCTCAACTTTTGATCCGAGTAATCGTTTATCAAAGTGTTCCGAGGAGCGGTGAAGTTTGCCAGCACAGTTTGCGTCCCGTCGTTTAAGTTCTTTAACAACTGAAGCGAATGTTTCAATTGCAGGAAAAATGGAAAAGTTGAATATTCACTTCTGAGAAATTTGCATTACAATGGAAAAGAAGTGACGAGGGTGAGACATGAATCATGAATGTTATTGGATTGATTTGTGATCGTTATAAGTTTCACGAAGCAGCTTAAATGAGAATACCGAAGTTTGAGGAGCTGCAGGTCCCAACTTCACAAACCGAATCGTAACGTTAACATGAATCAGAAGTTCATCAAACATTCCCTTCTGAGCGCCATCTTCGCCTCATTGAATAGATTCTCTGTAATTACCGATTCAGATATTTGCAACAACCGAAGAAGCTCGAGCGAATAGAATCCGATAAGTTATTCTACACTACGAAATGATGTATGCAGAGCCGAG
Source organism: Ophion ellenae (assembly GCA_963210295.1). NCBI lineage: Eukaryota > Metazoa > Arthropoda > Insecta > Hymenoptera > Ichneumonidae > Ophion > Ophion ellenae. The sequence goes on along the minus strand of OY723391.1, from coordinate 16,038,630 downwards.
CATCTTAGTTCTCCAGAGTAAGGATCAGAAATCTAAAATCAACCAATCAATATTGAGGATTCCTTCATTTCTTCACCAACGCATATACCCAGTTGACCACCGCATAGTCATATGTTCGCCAGGTAGTTCAAGTTCGTCGCCATGTAATGACCCTGACGCGTATCCAGCAACGACAGACTTCCACGTTATGTCATGGATTGACATAACGTTTGGCGCTCGCGAGTGGAGGGAAGGGAAATATGGACGCGTCACCTGTAGCTAACAGCGAATCTTTCGCTTGACAACCCTTTTAAACGATTTTCTCTCCCCCCAGTTACGCGAATCGTTTCTCTCTACCTCTCTTCCGCTCACCCTGTGTCGCGACGACGGTGTGATCGCATCGTCGGGCTGTGTTTGACATCTTTCATCGCTACGAGAGACCAAAGTCCAACCCTCTTTCCCGTTTATTTAGCCTTCCGGCTATATTCACAGTAGAAGCGATCAAGCAAACAATAATCCAAAAAATTCAAATTAACCTCCTTCCAAGACCGTAGAAGGAGGAATGTCGCCAATGGGGTTTCAATACACAGGCTAAAAAAGCAACCTAACCCCTTTTTCGGTGCGTTTTGAGGTCGCAACCTTTGCGAAGAGGAGCCCGTGAGGCTCGACGAAAAAACGTACCACCAGAGGGCGAAAGAAGAAACGTACACGAGACCCGGGCATTAAAAGGGAGAATGGTGCACGTAGAATGGTAATATTTCTTGCTACACGCACGTGTAAGCAATAATCTATTGGGGTGCCTATTTGTCGCGTGTGTATTTTCGAGACCATCCGCTCAGGGGTGTGTTGGTTGTTAGGCAAAGCGTCATGAGACGACGGTTGATGGAAAGAGACAGACAGAGAGGTTGGCTCGAATCGAAAGACAGAAACTGCGATCGTGGGGTTGAAGTTTTGTGGATCGACGAAATATAGGCTCGCGGCCATGGGGGGAGGGCGGTGATGGTAGGAGGTGAATTTTAGAGTTTGGGTGGGTGGTAAAGAGATCGAGGCTATGACGGAGGGTGGCTGTGCTGTCGGCAGGATCAAAGGGCAGCGCTTTCTCGTTCGACGCGCGGGGAACCTGGAGAGGGTGACGTCGAGGGGATGAGATCGCAGTAGGCAACGTGAAAATCGCACGGGGGTGCGAGACACACATGCACCCCCATTGACAAACACTGGAAGAGTGACTGTTCGCATGTGTGTGTGTGTGTGTGTGTGTGAGAGAGAGAGAGAGAGAGAGAGAGAGAGAGAGAGAGAGAGAATGGAAAACGACCGTATTCGGTGAGAGAGCCGAGTTAACGTGGTCCTGGCAGGTTGTGAGCTGTGCAAGCTTTCCATGTAGGTATAGCAACGGGTGTGAGAGCGAAAGAACGACAATGGCGAAGAGGAAGCTCGAAAGAGTGGAAGGGAAATAGCAGAGTGGAGGCGACAACGAGCAAATCCGATTTTCGCTTCACTTGCAATGCCAGCGCGTTTGGCCTCTCTCGCAGGCTGTTCGCAACATCCCCATCGTTGGCCTAAACCCATATATATGGATGATTTTCCACACCTCCATCTCTCTCCGCCTCAACTCCCGCCCGTTTATATCCCCCTCTCCCTTCCTCTCCCCCTTTTCTACCGCGTTTCAGTATGCGTTCTTGCCACGACTTTGGTATACTTGCCAGTTCGCATACTAAAATGGCCTAAATGGACACGGATGTGCACTATTTACCAAGCCATGAAGACGTCGCTGCTAAGTCGACGCTCACCTGCTCGCGTCCGTAGGTTGCGGAACGACACAAACGCCCGAAGTAGATACGATCGGCGCATACTCAGACGCGCGAGAGATGAACGTTCACGAGCGTGATTTGACTCAATTACTTGGCGTAAATATGTGTAATCTCAAACCACCTGGTTCCGGACCTTTTGCATTTTCCCTGTGTGGTATATTGCCGGGTCACGAAATACAGAGCCTTCAAGGGCTGAAACATGTGCGCCCTGATTGGAATCGCCAGATTTGAGGGGGTGAATTTAAAAAGACTGGAATAAGGGCATCGATTGAGGATGACGGCTAGATCAGGGCAACCCGATGGAAAAATATAATATTTTTTGACATCGAACATTTTCAACATTCGAATACAGGAAACGGAGTGTCACGAATGGTGACATGCATTCAAGAATCCTTGCTGGCACTGAATCTCCACTTCATTGTTTACGTCCTGCATTCAAAATGTCGTCAAAATCGAAAATCAAATGTGTACTTCAATTTTTTTTCGAGCTTGGGTTTGTACCTGCAATCTGTCCCGTATGGGGACATGCAATAGTTCGGTTGTCACTTATCAAGTTGTTTTACCCATTGTAGATAGAATGTCCAGTGACATTCTACCAAGCGTTTATCAGAGACTTTCGCAGTTCGTGAGGTCGAGAGGCTTAACGCGTTTGAGGCTTTTTATTTTGCCACGACGATCTAGTAATCCACGAGTTAGTGTGTTGGGATGGATCCGGAGCCTCTCCACGTATCGTTTGCTGAATTCTTGGATGGCTTTTTTAAAATAAATGTCACTCGTAGATCATTGTGTATAGTTTTGTTATTGACATACCAAGGGGCATAAGCAATTGTTCTTAGAGCCTTAGATTAGAATCTCTGAAGTATATCGACATTGGATTTGCTTGCCGTTCCCAAAGTTGGATACCATAACTCCACACTGGTTTGAGTACCACTTTGTATAAGAATACTTAGTTTTCCATAGATAGTCAAGACTTTTTTTCCAATCAGCCAATATAGTTGTTTGAGTTTTAGATCAAGCTCTTTTCTGTTCGTTTTTTCTATGTTTGTTCCAGGTTAGACGTCTATCTACGTACGTAGCCAAATGTTTGACTGCATTCTATATAGGTAAGGGTTGGTTATTTGAAACAACTGTTGGACATTCTTCTCTACGCAGCGCGAATGTGATGTATACTGATTTGCATTCGCTCGCTGTTATCCTCCATTTTTCAGCCATTCTTCGACTTGTGTTAAAGCTCCTTGAAGTAGATGAGATGCCAAAGTCGGGTTTTTGTGCTTGACTATTATTGCCGTGTCGTCTGCATATGTCGCAATTGTAACGTTGTCTACCGATGGTAAGTCCTGTTTCCCAGACTCCATCAACTCTAGGAGAATAATTGAGGACTATTTTGCGGTGCCTTCAAGGCCCTTCGCTGGAAACGCGTGATCGCTCTTCAGGTGCCCTAATCAAGTTAAGGAAACTTGACGTGGCTCCGACCACGGACCTAACGCAATTTGCACACAAATTGACAACTCTTCACAACTATTTTCACCTGGGTATTTTCAGGCTTTACCGCATTTGAATAGTTGCAGTGGAACCGGCTGTAATTTCCTGCGGGATCTACGGCAACTGCAGAGGCGACAAATTGCAACAAGCGGCTCTGCAACGGGAAATATTTTTTGTTCCCTTTCAAGTATCACGATGAGGTGCAAATTTTACGTTGAATATTTGTTATGAAATTGTATACGAGATCATGGGAGCGTATGAAACTCGCGAATTATGCATCCCGTGGAGACCGAGCACAAAGTCAAATTTAAGTAAACGTCATCGCCGCGGCGCCGGGTCATGAAGCCAAAAGACACGCGAGAACGTCCAATGGATAAAAAGAGCGAGGGAGAAAGATGGAAGACGCGAAAAGGGTGGATGGCGCGCACAGAGGCTGAACCGGGCGAGAAAGCAAGGCGGTAGATTCCTTCGAAACACATCATCCGGTAAATTAAACGGCGGTGGCGTTCACGGCTCGACATCAAAGCAACGCGCGAGTGAGTGAGAGAAGTACACCTAAGACTATATACTTATGTATGCACAGCCTCATACACAAAAAGGCTCTGCACTGCGCAGCTCTATAAGTTGAGAGACTGTCGTGTGAAAAGCAAGTGAGAAAGGTGAGTTTGGGTCACCCGCTTGCAAAACTACAGAGCGATATTTATGTACACGTATAGCAGAAGAAAGGACAAAGAGAATGGAGGAAAGAGGAATTCGTAAATTTGCATGTCGCAAGAGTGCACCGAGAAATAAGGAAGGCTCTGGAAAAACTTGATTAGAAAATTTTGAAGCGAAGTTAAAAGGACCGAGACCATGGAGCCCAATGCAGACAAAGAGAGCCCCAAAGTCTGTATTCCCCATGGAACAAGAGACTGCAGAATCAATGCTTGTGAATCCAACTGTAATCTCTCAACGAATGCTGACGAAATTTTCATAGATATATGAAACCAAACGTCAGTAGTGGAGGCGCCGGTTGGTGTGCGGCTGTTCGACATCATTGACCTGGGCCGATACTTTGATGGGTGGCCGCTTAACTGCGCACTGGCTTGCGCCCCGACTATGAAGCGGGCTTGTTTCGTTGAGTTTCCGAACGTAACATAAATGGAACTCAGCACATGGCGAAGGCGTCCCTATAGGTCTCACTCTGGGGAAGCCTGCATGGAGATGAACCATTCGAAAATATCCATAAAAGTATAGAATAACGACTCTAACGCGAAAAGAAAAAATCACGAGCATGGAGGTAACTGGAAAACTGCGCACCTATAGATGATCTTGAATATCCGTTTGCCTTTTAGTAAATGAAATTGAAGTTTGCATCATTGGAATGCAATGGCAATGCAAATGGCAGGCTCTGCCTGACTTTGGCGGACCTTTCTTTCCAACCATTTTCCATGAGACTTATTCAGGCATCAACAATATAAATCTACGGAAAAAAATGTTGCGTGACAATCGCAACGCGGAGATCAAAATATAAAGAACTTTCGGTCTGAATTTCAATGACATTTTAACGAACACATCTAAACTGCCGTATCTGACCTTACATACATATATATATTTGTCGGATCGTATATCACCCGAACGTCCACCAGGCAAGTATACAATCGCGTCCCTTTCACTTGTTGATCCGAAAAAGTTCCGTCCCTCCCGCGGTCCCACTCTCGGCAAACAAAGCGGACGGTTCTATCATCACATGGGTTCCATCCGCACATGTACGTACACGAGATACGTACGTATTATAAAGCGGAACTTGGGGTGCGCGCCTTTTTCCACCCTTGAAAACCATGCGGCTCCCTTTACCCTGCTGGCCGATCGAGACAACAACTGTGTAATATCGCGTCATCGAACTGGCACGCATTGTCCCAGCATCGATGATTGTGTTCCGCAGGTTTTTTCCTCTTGACCCGGGACAACGACACGACTACCGCTTTCGTAATAACGGGAAGGTATGTACGGGGTAAAGGGCATACACATTGGCGTAACCAGCATTATTTTCTGGGGAAGGGCTGGGGTGGGGGCTCACAAAAAGTGGTTTTTGTTCACAATCATCTTTCTTTCAAATAAAATTGACATAATAGTCAATAATCACGTGGCACATACAAAATACGAAGCTTAAATCACACGTTCGTGTTAACATTAATATCAAGTTCTTGCAATATCTTGAACAATAATCAACTAATTTTTCATCCTTCTTCAATCCACTTACCAGTCTTTAAGCTCTACGTTCAGTAGGTACTCGATTAAATAAGTCTGTTTTCAATTTTTTTCTGCAACTCGGCCCAACACTTTTTTAGTTAGTATTTTTTGTTTAACAAAGTCATTCTCTATGTTCAGCAGTGACATATGAGATAATCGTTCCTTAAGCATTGTGCTTCTAAGCCACGTTCTTATCACGTGTGTGAAATTAACATCTCACAAACTCCAGATCAAATGGTCTCCTGTATAGTTCTACAGATCTTGATAAGTTTTAATAATAGTTCCGTCGATTTTACCATCCAAACGGCATTTGAAAAAATGAGATGCTAACTTCGCAAAATATGTGCTAGCATCTCATAGAATTTCGCAAATTTGACCATGCCAGAGTTGAAATTCAGAGAGTTCTACATCCTAAACCTATTCTGAAACTAGTACTATAGGTTAAATCTAATTCGAATCGCTAACAATTGTTATAAACGAAATATCCATAGAAAAGTGAGATGCTGTGGTATTACTGCGAGTTCTGGGTCGTACGAAGCTTTTGAACGATAACACAATTTCCGAAATAGGTCTGGGTTTTTTTAATATCCTCAATAATTATGATTCATTGTTGTAAACAAAATAACCGTGCAGAAGTCATATGCTGTAGTATAACTGCGAGTTTTAGGTCATATAAAGCTTTTAAACGATTCCACGTTCTTATCCGCCTGATGACAGAAAATTTCCTCTCACAGTCGCCGGAGCTCGCTAGGTGTACTACTGCGGCTTGGAAAAGTTCATATATAAGTTAGAACATCACATCACATCACATCCATTCCGATATATGCTTTCTTAAACGTCTAGCATTCATTTCATTATTTTAAAATAAGAGTATGTTTTTCATGACCATCGCTTCAGTTTCTAAGGCTGACGTATCAATTATTAAGATTAAAAATAATTATCGATGAAGTCCTCCGGGTTCTTCATACTCAATTTAAAAAATGAGTCAACCGCATAAGCTAACGGTAAATTCTCAAATCGGCGTTTTAGATTTACAGTGATATATTACTCGGTAGCAAATGTTAATCTTCAAGGATACTTTTGTTTGTGTATCGGCCAGAAAATCTAATGTGTTGCTTTTGCCGTAAGTTAACTTAATTTCTGAAAATTGAATATCTATTTTCATTCCGTAATGAGATAGGTACTTTTCACACAAGTTACGAAATTACGACGAAGAAAATGGTTCAAGTTTCATTAAGTTATTTCTTCATGATGATTGGGTGGAACAAATAAAAGTGATCGATTATTTTATGTGTTTTGAAGGGGCACCGGGATTTCCAGGTTGGCCGCGCCAGCCCCCTCCTGGCTACGCCAATGATTATATATCCATACATACATGTATGTATGTGTGTGTATATATAAATACGGGGTGTCCCTCTTATCTCTGCCACCCGAAATAACTCGGTAATTATCGACGTCACGAAAAAATGTTCCAGAAAAAAGTTGTACGTTGTAAAGGGTGCCATCAAATGCGACCAATTTTTGTATATATATGAGATATTCCACGTGAATCCGGTAGACTTTTTCCCTGACCCCCGCCAATTTGATTCATTTTTTTAAATCTGATTCCATTGACTCTAAGACACCCTGATTTTTTTACATTTTTCAAAACAACCCTTAGTTAAAAAAAATGCGTGATTATATGTAAAAATGTTCAAACTTTCACCCGCAGTGGAAGTGTGATTTTTTCTGTACTTTCTGAGCGAATAACGTTTTAAAAAATCCGAAAAATTGACTGCTAACATGTCAAGGCCCATGATTGTGACTTGGTTATTCAAAAATGGTCGAAAAAATTCATTGTAGGTTTTAAAATATTTAAGTATCCGCCCGAAATAAGCGGTTCTTGAATTTTTCGGATTTTTTTAACGTTAATCGCTCAGAAAGTACAGAAAAAATCATACTTCCACTGCGGGTGATAGCTTGAAAATTTTTACACATAATCACCCATTTTTGGGAATTTCTTCAGATTTTTAAATCGGGGCGTTTTTTTCGGAGAATTTTTTTTTTTACTTAGGGTCGTTTCAAAGAATGTAAAAAAAATTCAGGGCGTCTTTCAGAGTCAATGGAATCAGTTACAAAAAATCGAATTGGCGGGGGTCAGGGAAAAAGTCCACCGGATTCACGTGGAATATCTCATATATATATATACGTAGTACACTGAGCATTTGCGGAAACGCCTTATTAGCAAAATGGACCGGGCTCATACAACGGCATTGAGCCTGGAGGGAATATCCACTGTCGTTCCTATAGAATTGATATGTGTATACGCATGTATACATACTTAAACATATGTATAGCATGAGCATTACGCGAGCTCGGCCCTATCTTTCAGCCGGATCTCATCACAAAGAACATCGATAGGATCGTTGGAGATTGAGCGCTCATGAGTGAGACAGACAGTGAGCCATAGAGGGAAAAGAAGAGAAAAAGAGAGAGAGAGGAGGCAAAACGAGTGCACATAATCCCCTCGAGTGTTTCGTTCACGTTTCCAGTCACACACAAACACTAACTTCACTCTCGTTGCGAGTGCGTTCATTCATTCGCTCATCTATCTCACGCCGAACATACGATGTGGGCACTATGTATACACATATACATTCGTATAAAATCGTCATTGGTTCCGCGCCCTTCATTTTTCCCTTCGCTATCGTGATATCGATATATCGCATCGGAGCGAGCAATCACGCCGATGCTATATAGAAAGAGGGTCGCGTATACGCGCAAGTTTTATGAGGCACGCGTAGAGGTTTGCCGTACATAGGAATATACCCGTAATACTTGAGGAGCATTCTCTCTGCCATATAATATATTGTAAGCGTGTCCTCCCAACGTGAGATCGCCCGAACGCGAAAAGTTCCAAAGGGCCGAGGGGGTGGGGCGTGAGGATATCGCGAACGTGATGTGTATTACTACGGGTAATCTGGACGAAATTATACGGCATCGCACCATGGAGTGTGTTATTAAATACGTAATAACCCTGATGCTTGGATTCTCTCGTAGCCCTCCCCCCCCCCTTTCCATCTCTCTCGCTCTCTTTGTCTTGCTCCACTCGCTCCGAATGAGGTACCAGGCGAAAAACACCAGGTGGTGCAGCTCGACGATTAACGAGAGAGGCGCGTCCGATTTATCGAGATAAGCTAGAGAGAGGGAGAGAGAGAGAGAGAGAGAGAGAGAGAGAGAGAGAGAGAGAGAGAGAGAGAGAGAGAGAGAGAGAGAGAGAGAGAGTGGGTGGAGTTGCACTCTGCGAAAGTTTGATAGTTTGATGGTCCTAAACTTTCAGCGAAGGATTTCCAGCTGTGAGGCAAAAGAGGTCGAGGTCACTCTGGAGCTTTCCTCTTCATTGACGTTTAAACTCATGCCCCCGATGCGTCGCATGCAACTCTAATGCAATGCATGCATAATGAACTTTGAACACGGAAGCTGGATACTGAAAGTTATCTCGACCTTGGATAGGTCATTGGATCGTATTATCCCCGATGCTTAAGTCCTCAGGCCACAGTAACGGGTATAAAATCATGTGCGAATTTAACAATTTTTTGTCGTATGAAAAAGTGATTCACTCATAAAATTAATTACACATCTATTTAGTATGAATATCAAGCTGTTAGAAAATTAATATATTTTTTTTCGACGTACAAAATGGCCGACTACTCGAAACTTCTCGAAACAGCTTTTTTCCAATTGGCGTGACAAATAACTTCAACAATTTTCACTCGATTTACTTCAAATTTAAAAGATATGTTCCTAATTGCATTTCGCAGAGAAGTACGTACGGAATTTCTGATTAATCGAAAGCTTTTCATTTTATGAGCAGTTTATGAGCAGTTGTAACGAAATTTTTCACTGAAAATTCATTTCTTAAGTTCAAATACCTACAACTTTTGAATAAAACAATATTTTTCAAATTCCGCACGTACTTCTCTAGGTATTCTAATGTAGATTGACGAGAATTTTTGTTTTTTGTTCTAGGTAGCGCCTAAAAAATGAAACAAAAGAAAATATTAGTAGTCGGCCATTTTGTACATCGAAAAAAATGTATATGTATATTTTCTAACAGCTTGATATTCATACTAAATAGATGTGTAATTAATTTTATGAGTGAATCACTTTTTCATAGGAAAAAAACTTCCACCGTTCCGCTATTTTACCTCGAGAATAGCAGTTCGAATAAATTAAATGCGGTACACTTGACGGGTTCAAGTTTGAAGCAAATGTGTCTTCATCGAGGATATTGAATGGACTTGGATTAATTGTTTTATTTTAGGCATAGCGGCCATTCCGAGGTAATATTGAAGCTTGCATCGTTGGAACGCAATGACAGTAGGGTGGCACAAATTTGAGCTCTATTTTTTTCCCTTTTACTCACCATTGTCTTCTTTGAAGAAAAACAAAAATTGTCGCCGAAGCTGCGAGCGGTCAAAAAATATTTGGAGGTCGCTCAAGCCTCCCAAAAATTCAAATTATCATGTACAAATCGACCTTTTTCGTCCACTTCTCACCCATGAATTTTACGGTTTATAATTTTTAAATTAACCTCCCAAAAGCTCTAACCGGCCAATGAATATCTAGTGATCGCCCAAGGGTATCGAAATTGACTATTTTCGCCAAAAAATAAATCTCGCATGTGCTATAATTTCTTGTAGCATAAAAACAAAATAAACAGCGATGTGTTACATTTTCTGAATAATTTGTAAAAAAACGGAAATTAGACGATATGTGTTATTGTGTATTATTATGTATTATTGTATTATGGTGGCGCTCATCACAGAGTACAGCTACGATTGGTCCACAGTTTGACTAACGAGACCAACTGTGGGAGGCATTACGATGCACGGAAAACAGCTGCAATTTCAGTTTTACGAATAAAACGACCTTTAACTTTGTTCACGGACAAGAGCTTTGAAGAATTATCTTATGAGAACAAAGATTATAATTCTTGGGTTAGAAGTGGTAGGTAAATTTGAAAAATCTGCTCCTAAAGAAGAAAGGATTAACTAAAAATTTTACAAAGCATCAAATTTATGAATCAGAAGAGTAAAAAAAATTGGCGAAAATTGGGAATTTCGAACCTCTTGAGCGACCACTTCATTGGCCGGCTAGAACTTTCACGGCAATTATTTTTTTCTTTACAGAAGATAATTGGACGGTGAAAAAAAAGGAAAAAAAATAGAGCTCCAATTTGTGCCACCCTACATGACCCTACATGAAAAATAATCTTCTGTCTTTCAAATTTATGTAAATCAAGCCTAAAAGCTAATTCCGATATCTGGCACAAGTTTGCATCGTCGGAATGCACCAAAAGATCTGTTTTATACGTTTTATGTTTAATTTTTTTATCATTATACGAAATATCTTTCTGCTAAATTCAAGGGTAGATCTCGAAATGAACATCATAAAAAATGGTTGAGGGATTTTCACAGCTAAAAGAACTGTAGCAAAATTCCAAAATGCAAATTTGGCAATTTACCAAAACTGCAAACACAAAGAACAGTTTTAAATTGCAGTATAGCGAAATTGCAAGATGCAAATTGATCAAAATTGCAAATTGCAAAAAGAAATCTCAGCAATTCAAGAACATTAATTTCATGGAATACCAACAACGCAAACTTCAAACTCATTTATTTTTATGGGAGGTTACCGTACAACGAACCTTGACTAAAGTCAAGTATTGACACGTTGGAGTCACCGTAATCAATTGGAACATTGAGTTAAAATAAATACATATATTTTCACAGCATATCGAACAAAATGTAATTTCATTCAATCAAACCATCTCCGTCGTTGGTTTTCCCCAGAAGACATTCAGGCCCCAGAGTACGAGAATTCTAAAAGATTTAATGATGCACTTGGTGCACTCCCTCTTTCTATGGAGATTGCAACGAGAAACTCTACTCCGACCATTGCATTGAAACGTTAAATCCTTGTATTCACTCGTAAGCACATTAGGAAGCCAAGCTTCATAAAAACGCGTAGTTATGTTGGAAGGAACATGGTCTATACCTTGATACAATAATTCTCAAACTTGATAAACGATTTGAATGGCTACCATCTCCGCTCCGTGCACGACTCATAGACGCTTGGATCGTTCGTTTATTTATATATCCTATGTATAAATATATACTATACGTGTATTGAGCTTATACGAGAGCGCGGTGGATGGCCGATATATATAACCAGGGCACTCGTTCTTTAGTCAAACCTCCGCCCCTTTTCAATCGAGACTTCAAACGGTGCAGCGTAGAATCATGATTGGAACGGTCGCTGCTAAGCAAGGGGCTCCGGACCCGTTACTTCATGCTCTCTCGCTCCCTTGCTATCTGTATTCTTGCAATGTTCCATTTTCTCAATGTTCCATTTTCTCCTATCTCCTTTTCTCTCTCCTCTCTCCCCCTCCCTCTCTCCCTCTCTCTCGCTCTTGCAACTCTCCATACCACCCACACTCCCATTCTCCGACGTTCCAGGACTCTACTCATGATGAAATTCCTAGCATTCAATCGCAGCGCCGGCCGCAACAACCCCCCTAACGTAGGCATATGTGTTTGTGCTTGGCTATATGCTACAGTAGCCTATCCCCGTATAGAGCACAATGTACATAGACAAATACGTCTATGATGGGTGTGTATATGTATATATATATATATATATATATATATATATATATATATATATATATATATATATATATATATATATATATATATATATATATATATATATGTGTGTGTGTGTATCTGCAAGCTTGCATTGCGTCACACAAGGATAACGGTATTGAATAAATATGTAGGTATATATATAAACACCTTCATTCAGATTGCATTCCGATACGAGAATATGTGCATCTTCTGACAACCACAGCTTGGTTCCAAAACTAAAGGGCGACACTGGCTACGCTGTAAAGTGTGAGTGTTCGAGGAGGCTGCCCAGGGTCTTTGCGGGGCAGGCGGTAAGAATAAATACATTTTAGCTAATAAATATGTGGAATGCATATAACTGACTGCTTAGAAATGTTATTAATCTTTTTCGTTTATTTACATCGCGAATAAGTTATTAACCAAGTTGAAATGTGCCAAACGCGCTATTTAGTTCTCAGTAACTGGTATCACTGAGCTCAGATACGAACGCCACATCGTGAACGCACAACTGTCAAACGTCCATCGCGAATGCCGTTTTTTTGTTCGGCGAAAATTAAGAGATGGAAGGGAAAAATGCAAATCGAAAAAGAGTACAATCGACGCGTGGAGCAAGTACAACCTGGGAAGCGGCGGAAGAAAGTAGTTGAGCCGGAAAATGAATGCGCAGTCGAGGGACGACGCGTTATTGATTTGAAGGTTATGTCGAAGCACATGCACTGCAGCTTCTGTAAAGAATGAATCAAACAATTTAAATACTTTTTATGAAACCGCGGTAAGAAATTTATTGCAAGGAAGCAGTAGTTTGTGCGTTTCAAATTTTGGCGCCTATTCAAAATGGCTGACTTGACAGCAGCGTTGTCACGTGCCGTAGGGCACTTTATCGTTTTACGCCAATCAGCTGAAATTTCCTGTTTTATTTCACGAACATCTCGATAACGAGACAGACAAAACGCTGTACTCTTCGTCGAAACTATTCGAAAAAATCTTAAGAACTTTTTCCGCCTATTTTCATTCAATTCTTACTATTTTTATTATGTTGTGAGAGTAGTATTAGAGTTCTCATGAAGCTTTTGCTATTTCGCTCGTGTATAAGGGCCTAACTTCGATAAATAATTGCTCAACAATCACGCAGACGAATTACTTGAAATTTTACACGGAGTCGTAAAACCTGTTCGCAAATATCCTCACTAAATTTCAGCAAATTCCTACTATTTCGCGACAGCTGAGCAAGCTCCTTAACAACGTAGAACATATATTTAATTTAGCAGGCCATGTAAAACGTCCGGAACTTTCCCTCTGCTGTCAGTGTCACTATAGCTGTCCCTCGTGGTTTGAAGTTTGCATTGTTTAACTGCAATGAATTTGTTTGCTCTAATTTCGATTAACAGATGTTAATACAGTAATGAAATCATTTTTTAAGATGCTTATTTGGAGATCTTCGGTCGAAATCTGCAAAAACAATTTGGTATATGAATTAAAAAAGAATATATATATACATAAGAGGAAATATTCCAAATTCTTCATTTTTAATTATTGCACCGAATACTTTTTTGCAAATTTGTATTGTATACCACCGAATAAGCAACTCAAACCAATATCAGGGGCAGTACTTTTTTCCGACCCAAATTTCTCCACGGGTATGTTGTCCAAAGAGCAAAAGGCGCCTTCTCTTGAGGTGCTATGTGAAACAGACGTGGATGCAAGATGGAAATAGTGGCAGTGCCTGCAGACCAAGAGACACCAGAGATTTTGTCTCGTATCACGTTATTGTCATCTTCCGTGTCACGATCTTCAGTTCTATGATCCCTCACTGATGTCGCGAACGCTGTTCTTCCTCACAACTCTTGCAAACCTTTGGTATTTTCTTCCCCTCCACAATATCGACCATCCCTCAGCGTTCAAAGTCACGCACTTCGAACTCAAAAGTACAATTTCAAGTACGATTTTCCAGTTCAGTACAGTAAAGTTATATTTTTCGTAAACTGCCTTGTCTATACGCGACTTTAAAGTCGAAACAATTTCGGTTAGGCATTGTGCATGAGGGTAAACGAGGGCCACCACATTTTAGGTATTCGAGCTGAAAGTCAGAGGCACGCCTGTGTTTCGGAGCTCCTACAATCCGGCGTATGTGGGATATTTGCGGAGAACAAGCTTGGTAGAGGAGAGATCGCGATGGACCAGGAAAAGAGGCAGGGAGAGGGAGAGAGAGGCAGGGAGAGATGTCGATACCTAAGGGCGTTTCTACGCGCGTATGTATACCGGATACAGAGAACCTAGGGAGTTTTGAGTCACCATGTACATACATGCACATACCTTCTCCAACTCCCTCTGGATTGGACGGTCTACCGTCCAAGCTACGGCGCTTGGCTCCACCAGAGCACGAATGGCACATTGCTACGTACGGGCTTGCTGAATATATACCCAGTTCGATACGCTCTGAGTACATACGCTTCGACTATGCTATGCGTTCGGCCCGCGTCCGCTCTCTCGCTCTTGCTCTGGAATTCAAATACAGTCAGGCGAGATTGGAAAATCGGATCGATTCTATCCTCCTTCCGCTTTTTCTCCTCCCCCTTCTCCTTCTTCGGCCACCTCTTTCCAGTCTCGTTGTGCTCCCTTCTTTCCCTCTTTTGCCACGCGATCCTTCGCTCCTTCCATTCTAGCAACTACGTCCATTCTGCCTTCATCTCTGCGTCGAACGCAAATAGCGGTCCAACGCATATGCGCCCATAGCGACGTCGTAACCCTTCTACCCCTTTCCCATTTATCCCTTCACCGGAGGTTCATCCGTTCGTTTTTTCGTCACGAAAATCGTACGAGCACAATGCATCCGTATGTACCGCGATCAATGGAGAGTTATTGAAGCTTGATGCGATTGGATTTTTCCTTCGTCTCTTACCACAGAAATAGAACATTTCAACACGGGAATTACGAGCGGCGAATGTGGAAATCATACTCATCGTTTACCATTGCTGGAATGGGTCGAAAATTCTTTTTTATACGTTCATTTCATCGTTAAAGCAAATGTCACTTTGTACACAACAAACAAAATGTCTCTGAAATGTTGAAATCTTTTTTTTGAAGTTTTTGGTTGTTATTTCTTTATAGGGTTTTTCAGAAATGTTTCATGGATTTTCGGAGTCCAAATGGGCCGAATAAAATTGATAATACGAAGAAACAAAATATTTTCGTTGCATTCCAACGATGAAAACTTCGATACCGTTAGCGAATAATGTTATGTAGATTTCGTTCGCAGATCTCCGAATGAGCATCTTAGGGAAATTGTTGCGGAGTATTCGTAACTGAAATTTTATACGAGAAATTCCAGCAAAGCAAACAATAATTTCCGTGATCGTGGCAGACGTACGTATAATGTTGTGAAGTTCACATCGTTGGTAGGCAACCAAAATTAGCTTTTTTCAATCGATAGAAACATTTTTGACCAGTTGAGGGTATAAAAATCACTGCAATGTGTTTACGTATTCTAAATGAAGATCTACGATAAAAATTGGCAAAAAAGGTTTTGGATAATAATTTTAAAAAAGGGGAATAAAAAATGGAAAAGAAAAGAAAAAACAACGTGTTTTAGCATAGCACCTGCTTTCGGTGAAGTTCCGAACCTCCCCGCCCCGATCGAGCTGAAATGGCGCACAAACCTTCCTTTTAATGTTTTGAGACAACCCCTAAAGAGATTTTTGGCAACGCGCAATAGTAGATGGGTTTGGATTTGTTTGGGTGTTTTTCTTTGGACAAAACGGAGAGCACAAACCTTTCTTTTCATATTTTAAGACAACCGCTCAAGGGATTTTTGGCGACGCGCAATAGTTTTCGGGTTTCGGTTTGGGTTTGTTGAGGTTTGCTTGGATTTGTTGGGGTTTTTTTTGTTGATATTTTTGTTTGGACAAAACGGAGAGTGCGATAACATATATAGGTATGAACGGAGACGCAGCAGATATAGATATAGTCGGCGCGGGTTAAAAAAGAAACTAAAAAATACAATATCTCGAAAGCTATTGCGAGTCACCAAAAATCCCTTTAGGGGTTGTCTTGAAATATTAAAAGGAAGGTTTGAGCAAAATTTCAGGTCGTTCGGAAGGGGGGGGTGGTTCAGAACCTTACCCTTAAAAAAACTTAAAAATTCAATATCTCGAAAACTATTGCGAGTCACCAAAAATCCCTCTAGGGGTTATCTTAAAATATAAAAAGAAAGATTTGTGCAAAATTCCAGCTCGATCGCAGGGGGCGGGGGTCGGAACCTTACCCCCTGCTTTTTGCGTTTTGAGCAAAGTATTTAAACATATAGATGTATACGTATCGTGAGGACTCGCAGGAAATCATCGAAAGCGCGTTCCCTCGCAATCTTCGTTTATTCTCTCGACCGAGGGGTTTCAGGACTATCGGACGCGGGTGGAGATCTATAGATGAATTTCTCTACAATGTCCCATTCGTCACTTTGTAAGATGAGAAAGCGTCTGGCTGATATTACACGCAGTTACATATCCTTGACTTTCAGTACCGAAAGTCTCTCTACGTTCAGTGCATAGGTATATAAATGTTATATATATATATATATATATATATATATATATATATATATATATATATATATATATATATATATATATATAATGTATACAATACATATATACTATATACAAATACATATGTGTTCATATATATGAGGGTCACCGTCTTGCACAGCTCACGGCAATTCACGGTCCAATCTTGTGTGCTCACCAACTGGAGTCCCACTGGTAATTCGGTAGAGTGGATGGGATGATTGCGTATACGGATGTCTCTGTACGTTCGTATACATAGAAATACATTACAAAATGTCATGTACATAATGGATAGCGTATGATGTTTGTTCCCCTCGCATAGATATAGGACAAGCACTTCGTTTTTTGTTCAGCACTCGCTCGCCACATATAGCGAATGTGGTCCATTCTATTCATTTCACGAAACTTTTCTCATTTCTTGCTCTTTTCATGGACTTGACGCATTTCCGTGCCCCATTGGATCGTGACTCGCGAGGAGCTTTTTCGCGAGTCAGAGCGCGCGAGAAAGTCCACCAGAACAATACTCCCTCACTCCCTGTACGCTGCTGTACGAATATGTAATTTCAGAAAATTGCATTAACTTTTGCGTTCCACCCGCGTGTACGAGGCTCGCGTTCTCTGGTGCCAGCGCGTTCTTCATTGCCGAGTGAGATCCAATGGGGTTGCCGGGGAAAATGGAGCGCGGGCAAAGTTTTCGTATATATAGATGTAGGGTACTAGCGGAGTCCGGGAGTTGAGGAGTCTTTGGTGTCAAGAACAGAGCAAGCCGGCACCCGAAGCGGCACCATGACACGCGCCCGCCATCACTTTCTCTCTCTCTCTCTCTCTCTCTCTCTCTCTTCATCTTTCGCCGCTATACACATGCCTATTCAAACACCTAACGCAGCTCCGTTACATTCTATGCTCGCACAATTTCTCTGCCATAGTACAGAGTTTCGCTTCCAGCCCCATAACAATGAACTCACTGAGTTTTGGGCTCTTGCTGACTGCAGCAACGCTAAGGGATCAGGTAATTAGTTACGTCGCCCTGAGGAACTCTGTGGAACGGACTGAGCGAAAGACCCATGTTTATAGGTACCCATATAAATACGCATGCAATGCGTGTGTATGGGTACCAAGTAGTTAACAAGGTACAGTGTTGAAAAAACTTTATTTCATTCAACTAGGATCTATTCAAGTGAAATAATTTGTTTCGTGGTCTACTACGAGATAAAAATTTGCATAGTTGGAATCAAATGAAAATTAATGTTTCCGAATTGTTCTAATTTATTGCGAGAGAATTTGCCTACGAAAATCCCTCGACCATTTTTTAAGATACTTATGCCGAGATTTATAATATAAATCTGGAAAAAAAGATTTGATATGATGATGAAAATATAAACTGAAACTTTCGTTGCATGTCAACGATGCCAACGTCAACCCCATGGTCTACTACAATCCTATTTGCTTGAAATATATTCTTCTATTTGTTCCAAGCATTTCTTGATGTAGACAATATGGAAATACATATTCGATCAAAGTACATCGTTGACTCGACCGAATGAAAGAAGTGTTTATTTGCGATCTGTAAATGTGTTTTAAATTCAAATACATCGTTATTTCGAACGAAGAAAATTGTATTTGAATTGCGTGTATTTTTACACACAAACAGCAAATTTACTATACTTTTTCATATACAATATATATTTAACCGTGTTGTTAATAATCGTTAATAGTGAAACATTATAAAAAATACACTTGGTCGACCACAAACGACACTTATATAATGCTCTTGAAGTTTGCATCGTTGGAATGCAAGGAAAATTAAAAAAAAAATGTATTCCCTCCTTTCCATCGTATCAAAAAATCTTTTTGCAAATTTATATTATAGATCTCTAAATAAGTAAACTAAAAAATTGTCGAGCGCTTTTCGTAGCTAAGTTTTTCCAATGGAAATTGGAGCAAATAAAAAAACAGTTTTTTTAGGTGAATCTGGTATCAAATATCACAACACTCATACAGATTGAGAATATGTTTGGTTTTTTTCACATTCATACACCGTCCACAACACTGGTCGCCAATTTTTGTAAGCAAACGTACATGATAATACATTTTTTTTTCAATTTCTCCATATCCTCGCAGGATCAATAAAAACGTGTGAAAAAAAATCGAGAAAGAACTGGAACATTCTATCCTAAAAATCACCTCCAAAACAGCGCTCTACGTAACAATGCTCCCTCAAAGATCCCTGCTCAAGATTTCAGATGAAATCGGATTTCGGATTTCAGATGAGACTAGCATTTCCACGGAGACACAAGTCGTTTCGTTCATGATACTCGACAAGGAGTTTTCACGCGCTGTCTGGTGCACAAAGTTAATTGACATCGCACAATTTTTCTGCCGCCGCGACACTCGATCAACATTTATATAAACATTCGAAGAGATTTCAAGATTGGTGTATACGAAAACACGGATTTGTAGTTTCGCGCATTTGGTTCACGATTATCGGTAAAGGGGATGCACTTTACCGAGAAATCTTTGCCCTTATCCTGCCGAGACGGCAGAACGAAGAGGAGAAGAGGAACGTGGAAGAAACGATTCAAGATTTTCGCCCTTCGTATTTCTCTAAGCGGGGATTTTTATGCGAGCGGATTTACGTTATTTTCTCTCGGTTGAGTGAGGCTACAGGGAGTGTTCCCTCTTTTTCACCGCGACAGGGTTTCATCCGATGAATTTGTCGTTTTCTTGCAACGATATATATATATATATATATATATATATATATATCTATAAGACGATCGCTCAACTGTATCTCCATCCTTGCCTGCTTCTTCTCGCGTGGACCCTCTGGTTGGTAGTCTCGTAGTGCCGAGATGAAAACCTTACAAATATTAAGAACAACCCCCTCCCCCTCTCGACACCGGATGGGCCATACCAAGGATCTCCGCCGTTCTTTATAAACACACATACCCAAACGTGTATATATATATGCATATACATATTTCTCGTTCTGTATTTTCGCGTTTCCCGCGTCCTTCCTGGCAAAAGCCCTTTTCCCTCGAGCGGGCAGAGAGAAAACCTCCGAGCGCGCTACCAAAAGACCCGGAAGCCTTGCCAAAGCCGATTTATTTTTATCTTCTTCCTCCAGGATTTTCAGATGGTCTCGTCTTCCGAAAGCGTCGTACAGCTTCTTCCCTTGGCGCCCTCATTCTCCTCTCTCTCTCTCTCCCTCTCTCTCTCTCTTTCTCTCTCCCTCTCTCCATCGTATTTATCACGATTCGTCGTGTACAGTCCGCAAAATATTGCGAAGCAAGCTTTTCGTTGACCCTGCCGAGACACAACGAAATCTCACAGCATCTACGAAATGCGAATATCTCGCGGGGGCTCGATAGATGGAACGGCAAAGAGGGCGAGAGAGAAGATAGAGAGAGCGAGAAGCTGCACAATCACTCTAGTGGGAAAATCAAGAGCGGGTGTGGGTCAGAGAACGAGGGAAGATGTCTTCCTCGGGTTGAAATGGGGACGAACAAGCCTATATATATATATATATATATATATCAGTACGATGGCTTCAACTTCAAACGCGCAATCGTCGAGCGAGCGAAATTCAATTAAATGTCGCGACGACTCCATAAAACGACACCGGAATCGCAGGCTGCCCGCACCGACAGGCTGCGACACA
>OY723391.1:15963238-16013238 GCA_963210295.1 Ophion ellenae | reverse complement strand
AGAAACGGTATTAATGGAAAAGCTTCTAAAGTAATAATAATAACAACAGTAGTGAATAATAAATAGTAATCATACTAATAACAAAAAATAATTCTAATCGGTTGTCGATATAAAACTGGTTTAGAAAAACTATTAACATATATTAGCACGAATACAAATTACTTCTGTACATTTATATTCTAAACCGTTGAATGATTATGTTAACAAATGGTTAAGGGTTTTTGTAAAAGTAAAATCTGCCAAAAGAAATTAAAGGAATTCATAAATATCCATTTTCATTGCATTCCAACGATGCAAATTACAACCTCATTGATTACCAGCTAGTTCACGTTGATATTTCTCTGTCTTTCTCATCCTGCCCCACCTTTCCATTTCATTGGACAATGATCCATGTATCAACTATATTAATGCTAATAATAGCGTGACGACACTGTGAAATCGTGGTTACACGTTACCACAGTGGTAGCACCCTCGATTATTGTCGACGCCCTCTCGCTCTCTCTCGCTCGCTGTCCCTCAAGCTAGGATGCAGGTATCAGCAAAGCAAAGCAAAGCTAACGGGTTAGCACTTTCCGGAGAAGGGAGTAGGCGCACATCCTGCACCCTTAATACACAGGTGGCAAAAGCACGTCAAGCCACCCCCCTCTCTCTCTGTCTCTCTCTCTCTTTCTCTCTCTCTCTCTCTGTCTCTTCGTTTGTACTATAAGCCGTTGCATACGGCCCGAATGTCTGCAACGCTTCGCTCCCTTCTATCTGTAGGCATGTCAAGATCCATACACACACATACACAAATATATATATATATAGACACACACACATATATCTGGTACCGAATATGAAACCACCTGCAGTCCACCCTTCGGATCATTTAGCTCCCCAGTTCCTATTATACACAGTTGGTATATCCTCCCCGTATGTGTATCTGGCAAACCTGTATACCTTTCCCTCCATAGCTCTTCTCGCCTCGCCATCATCTCTCATCATATACACACGCTCTGCACTCGTAGAAACGGTTATTACCGGATTCCTGTGGAAACAATGGCACTGCAGTAATTTCGTAGTTGAAATATCGTGCTTGGAACGGGTTTCGTAATGAACGTGTACATTTTGTCAGAAGCATTCATAAAATACCGTCGTTTCGTACATCCATGTGTGCGACAAGTAATTGAAACATCGATACTTTTGACGACACCATAATAAGAGACCGAACGAAATGATTCGATTGAATTTTGAAGCAACGGAGTAGGGTGAATTTAAGGGGAGATATACACCTAGATGGCCGAGGTCGAGGATTTAGCAGCTATGAACATTCCGTCGACCGTAGAAGACCTACACTATGGGCCTGGTATCGATGATTCCATGTAAGTTGACAAATTTCATGATTTATTCATTCCCCAAATTTTCAAACGCGTTTTTCTCAAAACTACGTTTTTCAAATCGGTATTCACAATTTCTCGAAAGCCAATGAACCGATTGCCTTGAGGTTTTTTGTGGTTATTCTATACACCATTATCTAGTACTTGTCATAGGATTTTTTTTTCGTTACTTAGTTTTTGTTTTATAGGCAAAATAATAACTAATTTTTGGCCCAAAAATCACTGTTCATGTTCAAACGTCCGCCATTTTGTCATAAATCGATATTTTCAAAATCGGCTATGACAAGTACTAGATTATAGTATCTAATTTAATAATCTTTTTGGTTTTTTTTTCAGATGATTTTTGAAGAAACACCAGTGGGTACCGTATACGCAGATTTTTTTACGACGCTCCAAGGATCATACAATATCCTTGTATATTTTTGATATTTTTAAATAAAGAAAATTAAACATATTTTTTAATGTATATGCTTTTAGATAATTAAAACCCCAATCCGAAATTACAATTAGTTTTCCTTGAAAAATTTCACAAAACTGACCTTTTTTCCGGCTCCTAGGTCTATATCTCCCCTTCACGCATTTTCGCTTCGAGCAATTGTTTTTCTTTTTACTGCTACCACTGTCTTGAATATCTTTATGAATTATTTAAAGCATTTGGGAAGCTTATTCGATCAACAGCTGGGACTTTATTCAATTAAACTCTTTGAACATCGCTATAATCATCGGGTTGAAGTTTTCATCGTCAGAATGCAACGAAAATTCCTTTTCGTATTTTTTATCTCTTTATCATTATAGTGATGCCAACGATTTTTTGCAAATTTCGATTGCGGACCTTTAAATACGCATCTCAAAAAAAGGCTGATGCATTCTCGTAGATAAAATCTGTGAGAAGAAATTTAAGCAAGTATAAAAACGTATTTCAATTGCATTCCTACGATTCCAACTTCGATGTCATCAATAATCGACCCTGCCTTATTTTTACGTAGAACCGGTATTGATGATAAAGCTTCTAAAGTAATAATGATAACAACCGCAGCGAATAATAAATAGTAGTCATACTAATAATAAAAAATAATGCTAATCGATTGTCGATATAAATCTGGATAGGAGAAACTGTTGATATAGATACAAATACGAATGACTTCCATAGTGCTGAAGTATTGCACCGTTGGAACTCAACGAAAGCTCTTTTTTACATTTTGTTTTCCTCGTTTTATTATTATAGAAGACTTTTTCTGTACATTTATATTGTAAATCATTAAATAATTATATTAAAAAATAGTTGAGGGTTTTCGTGAAAGTAAAATCGGCCAAATGAAATTCAAGGAATTCATAAATATCCATTTTCATTGCATTCCAACGATGCAAAACAAAACATCCAAAACCTTTAATACGATAATACAATCATCAATATATGAATATAGAAGTCGAAGTTTCCAATTTTTCAATGCATCATATGATTTAGTGACAAGAATTATTAGCATCGCAGACCGAGAGTCAACGATTAGTATCGAAATTTTTTCGAGCGACATATAAGCACCGCATTTTCATCGATCGGTCGCCGAATGCAGAACAATCGTCGCTGAGGTAACGAAAGAAAAAGGAAGCACAAAGTGACTCTCTTCGAAATATATAAATACCGGCCAGAGATTTGTCGGAATCGTCGCGATAAAGAGTGCACGTCACTTTCATGCCCCTTTTGCCATCATACTTTTTCACTTCTATTACTCCACCTCCTTTACTCAAGTGTATATATGCAAGTCTTATATTCCACTCTGTATATATATATTTCTTTAGAAGCTTCCTATTGAGACTGGAAACCAGCAGTATCAAGGCATCCCCCTTTTAATGCGCGCATTCGCGACTATGAAATACGTGCTCCGCTTTTCTCGCGGCTATATTCGCCGCAGAACAAGCGAGAGATATATGAAGGGTGCGGGGGATGATCAACGGTGATAGTGGATGTAAGTGGGAGACCAAGAGAGAGAGAGAGAGAGAGAGAGAGAGAGAGAGAGAGAGAGAGAGAGAGAGAGAGAGAGAGAGAGAGAGAGAGAGAGAGGAGAGGAGGGAGGGATAGAAAGAGAGAAGAATAATCGCAAGGGGTTGGTTAATGCTTCCATCCTACGCGTCTGCTGAGCAACTTACCCCGGCTCGTTCGGCAATGGGGGTGGACGCACGTTTTACCCCCTTGCGCATACCGCCCGCCATTTTATCTCTCAGCATCGGAAATCAGACATCCACGCATATCTGGATATGCATGTGTATGTAGGAGCTGTCCCGTTCAAATCTTTTTCAAGGCGAAGTAGAAGATGTACCACGTGACATATGAGTGCGAGAGAGATAGCTGAAATTTTCGAACAGAGATTCCTCAGAGATGAATAATATTTAGGGAAAAAGGAAAATATCACGCTCTGCATCAGAAAATTCTCCAGAGCCTAATGCTTTGCTTTTCCTAAAAAATGTAACCATCTATGCGAAAATTGGTTTGGAAAATTTGTGAGGTTATGTTGACCTCCTACATGCCCCTAACCCGATTAACATGCCTCTACCCCCTACAATAATTCTTCAAAAATAATTTTTTTTCACATTATTTTGTCCGATAACTTATTTCAAATTTGAATACTGGATTTCAATGTTAATATAAATTATGCATGTTAATGGGAAGCCCCAAAAAAAAACAAATTGCAAACCATTTTTTTCAATCGCCCTGTACATACCCGCACATTTAAGAAAAAAAATTGGAGCTCAGGTATCCTTCATATTCTGTCGTGCCGCATACCGCTTTCCTAAGTGTTCGTCTTTGAAACAATGCCTCTGTCGGCCACTCTTGCATCCCGGTATCGTCCTGTTGCTTCAGCTCTCGCTGACGATCGTACATAAAGGTAGAACCAGCAACGATTTATGTCGAAAACCCTCTTCCACCGACACAAAAATCCAGCCACTCCGATGCTCAACCGACACACCGACACTTTTCCCTGCAACATCGCGAAGCTGATGTTCTCCACCCCTACGCTACCCCTTTACAACCCTTGTAGGAAAAAAACGGGAGCGGATTCGCCGCTGCGGAATTTCTACCCTCTCTATATCGCCGATTCTGTTTCGACCTTTGTATGCACGAAAAATGAAGAATCAGAAGGTTTTTCATTAACACTGCAATGTGAAAGTAGACTGGAATCGAGAAAGACCGATACGTTTCGATGGATTATTCTTTTTGTTCCATTATTTTCTGCTTCAAAGCTTGTTCGAGGGTTTTTTTTTCTTTGAGCAGATACTTCTTGAGGAAATCCTCTCATTGATAAGCACGAGGATGTTTTTTTCGTAAATAAGATCATATTTTGAAATTTGTGCAATAAACGAAATGCTATTGGGGACTCGTGGTTTGTCTTCTTATGGATACGATACGATGTAGATTTCCAGAGTCAACGAGCGTGATTAGTGATAATTATCATTAACGGTTATTTGTATATGGTTAATGAGATGTGGTAATTGAGCCCGGACAACCAAATTGATTTTTATTGCATTCCAACGAAGCAAACTTCATCATCACTGTATTAGTCGTTTATCAGTATGTAATTGGACCAACTCCGTTTGGATTTTCTTGGGACGGTCGTGATCCTGTGTAATATTAGGTTGGCTAATATAAGTAATGAGCGATTCGTCTGGAACTTCAAGATCTCATTACTTATGTGCCAACCTAATGATAATTGTAAGAAGGTATTTTCTTCGTTATGAGAACGAACCAAAAATAATTTCTACAAAAATTAAAGATTCAATTTCATTGCATTCTAACGATTCAAACTTCGAACTTATTCGAAGTAGAGATCTGAACGTTTATCCAATTTTAAATTCGGTCTAAAATCTCTAATTTTTATGATGTTGACAATTGCGTTGTTCGGACGTAACAAAAAAAATCGTATTATTATTTCGTCATTTTTATCATTATACTAAATATTTTTGTAGATTTCGAATGTGGGTCTCGGAATGATTATCGTAAAAAATGGTTGAGGCATTTTCATATGTAAAATCTGCCAAAAGAAATTCGAAAAGATTCATTTGCATTACAATGCAACGATGCAAGCTTCAACCTCTTTAGTTTCCTTATCAACGTTATCCGATTTACGCGCTACAAAGTTATGAGTCGCTCTTGTAAAAATGTATCGAACAAGTGACAAGTATCGCTTGCTCATTTAACACCAGCACCAAATGGATTTTAATTTAATAGTTGAGATTTTTTTAAACATCGGTTTTTTGTTTTCGACGTATTCTGAAAATATCACACATCAAAGTATTCTCGCAAAATTTAAAATCGATCCGTTTAACATTGGCGGACTCATGGGCTTTTATACGTAGATTCCGCGAACTGACGAACTATAACGCGTTTTTCTCAAAATTACTTTTACAAAATCGGTTACCACAATATCCCAAAAACCACTGCACCGATCAACTTCAAATTTTACACGCTTTTTTTTCTCATCAAAAACAGTGCTTGAAAGAAGGAATTGTTCGTTCGATGCAGTTTTTTTTATCAACGAAACTAAAGGTTTTTTTTTACCGAAAATCGATACTTTTACTTTCAACTACGGCCGGATTTTTTCCAAAAATCATTATTTTAATAAATCCTTTGTCCTTGCAGATAGTTTCATACAAAAACTGAATGCCCTTGATTTTTCTTTCGGACATTTTGTTTCCAAACAGCAGAAACCCCCCGACAAAAACTCCAAGAGATTCATCCGAGAAAAAATGCGGTGCGCTTCTTGGCCGGGATTCGAACCCGTTCGATAGCCGGTCGATTGCTCTGACCACTGAGCTACGCCAGCCCGCTTATTTCACCTTTCTCGGTTAGTCTCGATATTTGTAACGCAACGTTACAATTTTTAAATATTTTTCAGTGTAAAAAAAGTTTATAACATACCTAGGACCATACCCTTTAAAGTAAAAAAAATTGAAAATCTGCAAACGTTCTCCCACAAAAAATTCACAAAAATTGCTCTTTTTCCGACCAAGAGCTAGGTGTAAACCATTAACGGGCTATACCAGTGTGACACTTTCAAAAAATCGATTTTTGTTTGCCTTTTTCGACAGTTTATACATTCAAGAATATCATTATCATTCAGATCATTTATATCAATATCATTTTATCTTGAAAAAATCGATAGATAAATCTTTAAACGGGTTTTCCTCGAAATGAGATTTTTCAAATTTGCTGACATTGTAACTCAGAGAGCAATTATCCGATTGACTTGAAATTTGAACTGAGTACTCTCGAATATATTTACTCTACAATGACGTAGGATATTTTTGTTTGGATGGAAATTGACGATTTGGCATTGAAAAAAACGACCATTTTGTAGGCAAGAAAACAGACTTTTTTTTATAGCTACACCATTTTGTTAGATTTTGATATTTTTCGAAAGTCCTACGTCATTGTACAGGAAATACTTTCCAGTTTAACGACATTTTTTCCTTTTTCGGTTTCAGCTACTCAATCGGCCGGAATCATGTCAGCAGTGGAGGAACTTTTTTTTGGCGCCTCCGAAGGCAGCGCATAAGTCGCTTGGATCTCAATATTTTTCTATGAAAAAATTATGTAATATAGGTCGAATATAGCCAAATATATTCTTAATTTTCCGAAACATCTAATTGAGTACTGTTCTTCAAAAAAATTCCCGAAAATCACTCAAATTTTCAGCGTTCACACTGGTATAGCCACTTACTTCGTAACGAAAGGAAAACTCGATAATTCAAATTGGAAAAATATATATATTTTTTTGCCTCATAACGATCCGTTTCTTTTATTTTTGGGAAAGAATAAAGAACGCTATCGAATTTCTTACATTCAGTTGCCAACGAAAAATGTATCTTTCCGAAGAAGCGTTTTCCCTCGACGAATCTAAGCCGTTTGTTCTTTAAACGCATATACCTATAGACGTATATGGCATTGCGAGCTACGCTGTAAATCGAAGCAATTCGATCAATTGGCTTTTGCTACAAACGATCGCGCCAAAGTAATTTCATTCTGCGGTTTGGCGAACGCCAACGTTCTCATACAACCGCCCCATGACTCGCAGCGATCTACGGGTGGATCGGCGGAGAGGGCGGGGGAGGCAGCCACACGCTTCGGAGTTCTCCAGTGCGGAATATGCGTGCGCGTGAGTGTGTGTGTGGGCACCGAGAAATTTGCCAAACATTTTGGTAGAAACTTTAGCCGCGAAAGCCCGGAAATAACGTGGTGGTGCGATCGAGTTCATGAAACAAAGTTTCACGATTAATGGTCCCCCGCGATAAACATGTCTTGGCTAACACGTTAAATTCGTATTTTCGCCAACGATATTCATCATTCACGCGTTCGTGTATGGACACAACGGTTATTGAATTATATCGCTATGAAGAGATATCACCCGGTCCAGATCGGTTATGTGCAATATCTATACATTGTATTAATGCTCCAAATTGACACGATTCGATGGAATTGCAATTTCCATCGTTAGAATGCAACGAAAGTTTTGTCATATGTTTACATTTCCTTATTTAACGCGGATTTATATTGTAGATTTATAAATAATCTGTGTTGAAGTTTGCATCGTTAGGAACGCAATGAAAGTACTTTTTTACATTTTAATTCCCATATTTTTATTACTATACGAGATCTTTTTTTGACATTTACATAGTAGATCGCGACATAAGTATGTCAAAAAAAGATTACAGGACTGAGGTACGCGAAATATGTCAAAATAAATTAAAGAGGAATTCACGATTATTCAGTATATATATACATATACAGAGATTGATCACGGTTCCGTGGAAAGTGTTGCAGGACATTTTTTCCGCTATCAAATAACCCAGTACTGCCTTATGCAATAGTGAACCATTTTCGAGATATTATGTTTATTATTTTTTTCAAGTAAGAGGTAGGCACCCCGAAAAACCAATTTAAAAAAACTGTTCTTTGAAACCAAACTTTTTTATTATGTGTACTTTGAGGACGCAGTAGCAAAGAATTATCATAAACAAAATAAGAATAATCTGCAAACATTTTTTAATTAGGAGTCCAAAACTCTGTAAGTTTAATAATTATTCTTATTTTAATGTTGGTCATTTTTTGTTACTGTGCCCTTGAACTACCCATAATAAAAAAGTTCGATTCCATAATTTTTCTATTACTTTTTAAAGCTGCCTACCTTTCACTTAATAAAAATAGTTTTTTTTTATGAATAAAAAAGAAAATGTTTCGGGTTTGCATAAAGCATTACTGGGTTATTTGATAGCGGAAAATATGTCCTACAACCTTTTCACGGGATTGTAACCTAAATCAGTAGCCTTGTGCGTGTGTGTGTGCGCGCGCGCGCGCGCGCGTGTGTGTGTGTGTGTGTGTGTGTGTGTGTGTGTGTGTGTGTGTGTGAGAGAGAGAGAGAGAGAGAGAAAGAGAAAGAGAGGATGACTATCGGCAGTTCGCATGACACAAAGATCGCGGATTCTATCATACATATGCTCGCACGGTTTTGTAACGCCTCCGTAAATTTGCGCTGGCGTAATAAATTGTATGAGAAGAAAAGAAGAAGAAAGAAATATATACAGCGAATGCGTGTGACGTGCGTGTCTAGCAATTACGAGTGCATTAAATGTGAAACAAAAAAGGAACAATCTTCCTCTCGGCGCTCCTCCGGTGCGCATCCGGTAGAGCGAAAAAGCAAGATTATTGAAATACTTCATAATTTATACGTAATTTATATCACGTATTACGGGAATGTCCATGAGGCGGGTAGAGCGAGAGAGATAAGACTTCGCGTACGTCTTAACTTTTATTCGGTGGTGAGCGTGCACTATATAGTGTTATATATAAATGAGGAGATAGGGTAGCCGCGTTACAACAGCGGCGCATTCGCGTTATAAGCACATACTGCTATGTAGGCTATATACACGCGCGATGGTCTTGCGAACCGAGGAAAAAAGGGTTCCACGTTTCGCGCATGAGCTTATAATAAGTATATTATGTATAATGATCGAGATGGCGAACCGTTGCCGAGCGCGGTCGCTCGCCCAGACCCGCGGATCCTCTGTAACTTAATCGCAGCTGATCTCCATAAAGAGCAGTAGGAATGAGGAGAAAAAAAAATTCAATTTCGCGCGGCGAAGGAAGAATATTTGAGAGAACATTCTCCGCGCCTTGTATAATGTATGTAATATATGATACCCAAGTAATATACATATACTTATATGCACACGTTGTCTCGTCGATGGTGTAAGGAGAGAGAAAGAGAGAGGGAGAGGTGATGCTCGCGTTTGAATCGTCGCGAGGTTGGGAAAATTTATAAATTTCGAAAAGGATCACCATGTGCGCGAGTGGAATGAAAAATTCTGATGAAGACGTATATGTGCTTTTGCATTTTTAAGGGATTTTCCAATTTTGTTAAATCTCGTTGCTTCATCGGATCTGTGTAGACATTGTCGTCACTCTCCTTCTCTCTCTCTCTCTCTCTCTCTCTCTCTCTCTCTCTCTCTCTCTCTCCCTCTCTCTCTCCTTTTATGCATATCAGATCGGGCGACAGGGTGTTGAAGTACGCATCGTTGAAATGGAACGAAAATTCTTTGTCATTCGATTCTACTTCATCTTCATGATGACCCAAAATCTCATTTTTGCATATTTCGCCTGTAGATCTTTAGACCGTAAAAGCTTCTCGAGTTATCTTCGTAGTCTGAACATGCGAAAAAATCACTAGGCAACTACCTTCATTTTCGTTGCCTTCCAACGATGCACATGTCAACGTCTTCGAGGCCACCCATCTGGTAGTTTCAGCAATTTCCACTGAATTAAACTACAGGATTAAACTAGACAACAGAATTAAACTACAGGAAGCTCAAGATGAGTAGGGTAGGCTGGGGTCAATTGGAACGTTTTTCGGAAAATCGTTTAGTGTGACTTCATTTTATACCCTATCTGTTTGGTAATGGGCGTCAATTATAGCTTGATTTCCTGGCGATATGATAGGATTATTGATTTTGCTTCTTATGTGTCCTTAACTTAGATAGAAGCTATTTAGAAACCCTCGGAATATGTTTCATTTGACCCTGTGTCGGGGTCAATCGGAACAGTGCCTGGGGTTAGTTGAAACAGGTGTTTTCAGCTGATTGAACTAATGTTCTACTAAATCCAGGTACTGTTGATGATGTGTATGAAGTGATAAAGTATGTTTGTTGTGAATAAAATATACTTTTAATCAAAATAATCAGTTTTACGGCGTTTCATTCCACTTTGAGTATCATTGAAGGTATATTAAGGTTCTTTACTGTTATTTTATTTTTCGGACGATTTCTTGGCATCTAAAAAATAAAACACGATTTGGAAATCTTGTTTCAATTGACCCCGAACCGTTTGTTTCAACTGCCCCCACACCCTCGCTTCTAATAATTTATCAAACATCAAAAAACCAAAATGTTGTAGGTAGGTACTGACCACAATAAACTCATCTAGGATATTCATAGTAATGATAATTGTAAACAACACTGAATAAGGAACAATCGTTTTAGAGCAATACGCAAAATAATAATTTAAAAAAAATCTTACTTTTTATGTCGGACAAGCGATGCACCCACATAAAAATGTCCGACGAGCTCGGGGGGCGGCACGCAATGAGCGACACGTTCCGATACGCAATGCAGTCTCTTCCCCCTCGGGGCCGCGCTGCTGTCACTAGTCGTCTTCGAGTTATTCAACTTGTTTCATTTGACCCGTGTTTCTATCGACCCCAGCCTACCCTATGCATTTAGACAGTTGGGTACAAGAGTGCAATGAAACGACCATGGATTTGCCCATCAAGAATATTCGCGTGTACATTGAATCACATTGCCTTCCGGTACAGAGCGGAAATCGGTTGATACACATAAAAGGAAAGAGCCACCCCCTCGTGTATAAAAATGGAGGATCGTGCTCACGAGACTGCTAATCTGCCCGTCTCGATCTATAACGGAGGGGCGGCCGAAAGAGCCTTTCGCAAAGTTTGCCGATGGACCCTATCAACGGAGCTATTGGGGTGGCTGGCGTTGTATTCGGCAACGCCTCTCGTCGGTGATTTCTTCATACTGTGAGTACGACAGGCGGCCAGGGTGG
This sequence comes from Ophion ellenae, assembly GCA_963210295.1. Taxonomy (NCBI): domain Eukaryota; kingdom Metazoa; phylum Arthropoda; class Insecta; order Hymenoptera; family Ichneumonidae; genus Ophion; species Ophion ellenae. The sequence continues at coordinate 16,001,757 of OY723391.1, read as the reverse complement.
AAGAGCAGATATTAGACGTATAGAGAAGCATAGTGACGAAGAAAGAAGAGAGAAAGAGAGAACCAAATAGTCCAGTAAAAGAGACGAAAACCCAGCACTTTTTAGCGTAAAATATGAATTTTTGACTAAAGGTGGACGGTTGCATGCTGAAAGTAACCCCAATAAAAATTTTCCCCTCAACTCGCTCCAACCCTAAGAAATAGGGGTTGAAAACTTAAAAATCGCCGTATCTCGATAATTAATAGCCCGATCAAAAAATGTTTCAAATAAAAGTCGGTTGGAATAATAAAATACGTATAAATTCATCTGACGTTCAATCCCCTATCTTTGAAAATAGCGGCACTAAAACGCCAGAGCACCACTGACCCAGACACCCCGAATTTTCGAATAGTTTTTGTGCCGCTATTTTCAAAGATAGGGGGTTGGACGTCAGATAACTTTATACGAATTTTATTATGCCAAACAACTTTTGTTCGAAATCTTTTTTGATCGGGCTATTAATTATCGAGATACGGCGATTTTTAAGTTTTCAACCCCTATTTCTTGGGGTTGCGGCGAGTTGAGGTGCAAAGTTTTATTGGAGTTACTTGCAGTATGCAACCATCTACATTCAGTCAACAATTCGTATTCTACGCTAAGAGGGCTGGGTTTTCGTCTCTTATACTGGACTACAAGGAGGACTAGCAAGAACGTTGAGACCGGCGAAGATGCTCAGCACAGTTGGAAGGCGCATACGACCGACTATCTCGTATCTTGTATAATAAAAGCTTGTTGCCTTGCGGGGGCGGGCTGGGGAGGAGGTTTGCTGATACGCGCGGGGACCAGTGGCAAAGGCTTTGTATACGCGGGGCCATAGGAGAGAAAGCAAGCGAGACAGCAATCGAGGAACCGGCCAAGAGGATTGGGGGCTGAAGGAAGGACCGAGGGATACCGACTATATCAAGAAACGCGGCGCAGTCTCCAGCCACCGATATACACATATATCGCGGTGATGTACAGCGACTACTATGCTGTCCTTATATACGGCGATGGAACGGAAGGGTGAGTCTGCAGGGAAAACGCTGATATATACACATAGGGAGAGCCAGAGAGGGCGCCAGGGATGGAGGATGAGGTGTATCCTCGGATATATTAGAGCGAGATGGCAAGTTGAGCGAGGAAACTTGGGCGAGCAAGCCGAGCCTTTGGATACAGGCTGATAGACGAAGATGGAAAATGGAGGAGTCAGCGAGGTAATGTATTTCTCTATGCATGTCAATGTATGTATGTATATATAACATATGAGAAGATGAGGGAAAGAACGGTATACCTACGTCCACACACCTAAACATTTCTATATACAAGGCGTACGATTTTTGATGGTACAACGAATTATCCCGAGAGGGATGCCATTCAGGAAAATATGTTGGAAAAAATGTTCCATCATTGCGAAGAATATGATAGTTATTTTCAATGTGCTGGTAGTTTCCAAGGTTATTTCAAAACCAACTTTAGTCTCTTCAATGGGAAATAGTAATTCTAGTTTCAGAATCATTTTTTCATCAAAAAAATTTCATCAAAAAATCAGGACAAAAAATCGGTGCAAAACATTTTTTAAATTAAAGCCGAGCAGATAGGTCGCAACCGAAAGTTCCCTATTTTGTTACGCAAAAATGATGTCGACACACAAAGTATTGGTTCTCATTTAAAAAATCTAAGTTAATCTTGCAATAGGCTTAAAAACTAGTACCAAGTGAAAAAATATTCAACAGGAACGTTCCTTGACACTATGAAACTTTGATTCGGAACATTGTTTTACCAAAATGCATGCCTCTCGAGATATTTCGTTGTGCGAACTTGAACGGTACACCCTGTACACGTATATCGAAGAGTAACAAAGCAAAATGAGGAATAGTATCCAATACACTAAGAGCAGATACGCAAACCCGAAGCCAACGTCTGGTCGTCTCTGCCCTGCTCTTGCCGTTCAGCATTCCCGATGTGCCGGAGCACTACTATTCCCTTCTACGGTTCCGTCCCTTCTCGTCGTCGTATCTTCTGCTCTTTGGGGTTGCTCGCTCGTGCGGACCTTACATACCCTCATTGTGCCCGGCAGCTCATTTATTTATGTTTCTCGGGAAACTTTTAATCTGATGAGATGCTCGAGTCTCCAGCGAACTACGTGCTCTTCCACTTGCCTGAGGCAAGGTGTTCGAGCTTGCGTTTACACGCACACACACTCCGTCGTAACGATTCATATTTGTGCTGATTCGTTTCAAGGGTATATGCCTAATTGTAACAGTCCATAACAGTTCATTTTTAGGATTTTTTTAGAGAATGGTGATGATAGATTTTTACAAAAAATAGGTAGGTATTTGAAAAAGTGTCATCTGGGGAAGCCGATGTCCGGATGGTGTTGGAGTTTGCATCGTTGGAATGCGAAGAGAATTCTTAAGTTTTTCATATTTATCAATACCTATATAGCCTTTCTTTTCAAAGCTTAGGTTATGGAACCCTACTGGAGATCTTCGAATATGTCAGTGCTTTTTGTAGCCTGAATGTCCCAAATTAATTGGGTAAGACCAATGGCAATGAGCAATGGCCTTCTGAATAAATCATGGTGTTAAAAAAATCCTTTCCAAACAAAACAAAATGGCGATATTATAAGGTATTCCTTTAGGCGTCTTTCGAAAAACTGCTCATGTTATAGCTCAACAAGTTTTTGTTACATTTTCCAGAAATTTTAGGAGGTTTCTCACTATACCATTATTGGAAGGATATACCTAAAGTTTGATGGTTATCGCGTAAATAAATTACTTTTTCGAGGCAAAAAATGTCGAGAAAATGGTCAAAAATATGAAAATTTGATTACATAGCCTACTTAAAATTTAATTGTAAACTTTTTTATAGATATATCCTTCCAATAATGTTATAGTCAGAAACCTCATAAAATTCCAGCCATATCGATCAATCACTTTTTGAGCTATAACATAAGCAGTTTTTCAAAAGACGCCTAAAAGAATACCTTATACGCCGCCATTTTGTTTTGTTTAAAAAAGAAAAAAGTAACACTTGAAAGTTGTAATAAGATAATGTCAAAATGTTTAAATGATGCGATTATTGTATCACCTTTAAAAAAAATCATGAAAAATGACTCGTTTTCGGGCGTCTAAAGGGGTTTCCCCTCTTAAGATTTCGAACGACGCTTCGAGCGTTCCGACGGGCGTCAACACAACAGCCTATAAATTCGTCAATTTCAATCAGATCACTTTGAAATTTTCAGGGATCATTTATAAGATCACGAGCTGTCAAAATATATTGGTTTTGAAAAAAATGATTTTTCGACTTTCACAACTGGGCATAAGCCCTTGATCGCTCGCTATTTTTGGGGATCATCGAGTACGGAAAGACAAGCCAATGGGTGCATAACCCGGATGCCAAAATGTCGGCACGAAAAGTTTCTCCGCAGTGAGCTCAACGCGCCGATCCTAACAATGCATCCCGAATTCCCCGGAGACGTATTGCGCTAGAGCCAACAGCAGTTTTCGCCTTCCCCGTGTGCTCTATATGAGGAACGACGGAGGGAAGAAGAGGACGGAGAGCGAGGAACGACGTTAAATTCTCTGGGTAAACTAACCTGTATACGCGCGATGGTACACTATGCCTGAGAATTCTCGTGAACCTTGTCTCTTCCACACTCCCTCCCAGCCCTCTCTGCCCCTCCCTCTCAACCCCCTCATAGCGATTCTCTCGTATATCCAATCTGCCGACCGTTCCTCGAAGTTACCAACTATTTCAATGAGTTTAGGAGAGTTGCCTTCGCCGTTGTCAGTGGAGGGAAGGAGCCGCGAGAGCGCGGTTAGTTGATTACCCTGGCCTCTCCAATTTGCGAATTTACACACTGGAGCGACACGCTCCTCGCTGTTGGACATTTGTATACGTGTGTATACGCATCTCGAAAACAGAATGTTGATTTGTCTTCTGCTCCGTTGAAAAACCATTCGGACTCTGGTCCACACCAGCGTTAGGAACCGTATATATGCGATAACTTCATGCGTAACGTACGATGTACGATAGCCCATTATTATCGTACGCAGAATTTATTCTACTCGTACGCTGATAACCAATAGCGCAATAGCAAATGCGATTCTTTTTTACTCATAGCGCTATTGGCTTATTAGGGCGCCATCAAATTAGACGCATGAAGAAGCGCTGCCGTGGTACAACTGCAGCGCTTTCTTAGATTATACAAAATACGTGCCGTCCCATTGGTGACCATTTGGCAATCAGCGAACAAGAGAATGACATCGTTCGATATTCGATATTTCGAATATTTCGATTATATGTAAAATGTTTATTACATTAATACTTATATTTTCTGTTTTCGCGAATATAGGATATATTGAAATATAAAAAAAATCTTTGTTTTATTTGTCACTCCCCTTTCATATTTCTTTCTTCATTAAAATACGAAATGTTAGCGCGCTTCGTACAAAACTTGGGAACATTCAAGTTTTTTCTGAGCGAATTTTAAATGTTGGCGAGTTTGTTGAACTTGAAATGGAGGGGACATCGGTTCAGGTCTGTGCCATACGTAAAACATTCGGTTAAAAAGTGTTCCATTAATTTGAAAACGGTAGTTTGCAAGAGATAAACTGTAAAGTGTTTGCATACATATCAATATTACGTGTAATATGATTTACTTATTCATTATAGACAATATCCTGATAAGTCCGATAATTAGGGCCCGTTTACGATAATTCTACGCCCCTGGTACGATAGGTGCCTCGCTTCAGGTTGCCAACGCTGGTCCACACACTGACGACGGATGTACCCATCTTTCCCTTCTTCTCACCAAATTATGAATATCAAGGGGCTGGATCTACCTAGGAGCCCGAAAAATGGCCAAATTCCCATTGTTTTCCTGGGAAACGGTTGGTGAAAAAGAAACGCATTTTTTTCAACACTTGAGGGCCTTGAAAAAAAATCACAAAAAATACATAAAAACAATAAAAACATACCCATCGACGGATGATACTGTTTTCAAAGACGGTGGACATGATATCTCGAGTACCAATCGATGGATTGTTTCCAAATTTACAGGGGATGTGACAATAAACATTTGAAGGTCGTTGACGATCTCACTTTTTTCAAATCGATCTTCATTTTTTAATAGTTACGTAAAAATGACGACTTCTTTCATATATTTTGTACGCTCGAGATTCAATTCGTCGCCTCTTTGTTTAAAAAGATGATTCAAAAAATCGACAATCGTCAACGGCTCGTATTTATTGTTAACTTAAATACTCCGTTCGGTTTTTAGATTCCGGATGGACCGTTCAAACTAGAGAGTGTCCACCGCCAAACGTTGCGAAAAAATGTCATCATCTGCCATGTTTTTGTTGTTATTCTGTATTTTTCGGTGATTTTTTTTAAAGGCTCTCAATATATGAATCTTCGTTAAAAAAGCATTTCTTTTTCACCAACGGTTTCCCAGAAAAAAGTCTGAACTTGGCCATTTTTGCGGGCCTCTAGGTGGACGTAGCCCCTTAAAAGGGACAAGCAGTGTAAATGACGAGAAAAAAGGAAACAAGAAGATCCGTTTCGGGCCAAGCTAGCCAGGACACGCGAGATATAGTCGCGCAGGATTCGCATCCGTTGAATAGAGAAAACGAGACGAGCGGTGAGAGGCATGAGGCAAGGAAAAAAGAAAGAAAAAAAAACCTAGAAGAAAAGTCGGAGAGTCTCGACGCGACAGGAAAACCTGATTACCAAGTAGCGCGAGCGAGTCCGGTAGCCGGTGCAAGCCTTTTTTTCAACTCTTCTTTTCATACACAAGAGGCGAGCTCATCCTTTCTCCTCATTCCACCTTCCGTGCGCGCACCTTTTATTCTTTCATTCGCATCTCTCGCCCTCTCTCTCTCTCTCTCTCTCTCTCTCTCTCTCTCTCTCTCTCTCTCTCTATTTCCTCACTGTTATTCGCTGTTCCCGTATCGTTTTTTTTTCTCCTGCGAACCTCGACGTGTTCGCTAACTTCGTAGGCATGAACAAAAGTAACAGTGGCAACGGAACGAGTGAGGGAAACGACCAGAGGAGGTGGAGGTCGACGACGACGAGAAGGAGAATTCTCGGTGTGCTCAGGGAGACTGGAACGACCGGGAGGAAATTGGGCTGGGCCGCTGCACCTCTAAAGCTCTTCTGCATGATGCTCTACCGGTCGCTGGAGTACAATGTGATCGACGACGCGTCCACAGGACTGCTCGCCACTATCCTGGTTGGTGTACACATTTGTGAGGGGACGTGATTTCGAGGACTTTTGACTCCAAGGACCATCCTCACAGCCCACTGCCCCCATACTCAACATTATCGGAACTACAACGTCCACAGAAGGACCTTTGGACAAATGTAAGCATATTTGCCTGAAGGTCATTTCAAGGATACTCCTCAAAAGAGCCCATCACGGGTTCGAAATGTTCTTTCCCCATATTTAGCCATTGTGTGTGATTTTTTGTTCACCTTGGACCTTCTATAAATCCGCCTTGCGGAGGCCGAGTTCCGTTTTCGCGAATACAGGCTTATAACGAAGAGGAGTGCAATGGGGAGGTTGGAGGGAGGGTGTCTGTTGGTTTCCTACGAGACGCATAAGGGATCTTCGCCCTGAGGGCTCGGGGATAAGCACACAATCGACTTCCTCTCTGAAGACCACGACGAACGCTCCGCCATGGAAAAATTCACCATCCCCGCGGGGGTTTACGGTAATTCGCTGATTAGGCAGACGAAGAGGCAGGTTTCGCCATTTTTTTTCATCCTTATTTCTCTTTCGTTGGGCAAAGAATTCCACGCGGTTATTTAATTACGCTGATTAGGTTAGGATTTTGCTGCTTCCCTTATTGCCTTTTTATTCGCTTTAGTGGCCGTGGATGGTTGACGTTTTCTTTCAGCGATGCAGCAGAATGACCGTGAACGCAGAAGTCATAACGGGCAGTTACCGCGAGTAAAGAAAGCTCGAAATTATAGCATGTGCCGACTGAAGAGTCGTTTCTGAGGTACTTCAGAATGTATTCGAGCCAACTTGCCTCTTCGAGTGCCCTCCCTACTTCATTTCACTTCGCCTTTTCTTTGGCTCGTTCTTTTTTTTGCTTCTCTTCCTCTCTTTGACTCTGTCTCTTTCGTTTATTTTGTGTTCGTCACCGCCCTCGTCTGGAGACTTCTGCAGGATCGTCCTCAAGAAGGACAACGCAGCTTCGTTACCTCACATCCCCATGGTCCCTCTATCGGTTTGGACAATTGTTCCGTTCCCTCCCGAAACGTTATAACAACTTCGGTATATGTACATTTGCATATTGCGGGTATCCATATACATAAACTTGAGACATTTATCATACAAGGCGATTCACAACTATCAGGGTTGCCACCCAGTCTATAAATATTAAATGTCACTGTTCACCAGAGTACTGGGCTTGTCCCAATGGAGCTGCATTTTGGACAGCCCATAAAAGACAAAGCTCAATAAGATGATAATGATAAATAATATTAGACCGTTGAATAAGTTCACGCTGTTTTCCAACAGATGACGTTACCAGAACTACGTGCGTGTAGCTTAAGATTAACGCATCTATAAAGAAGTACTACAAGCAAGCTTGAAATTCAGTATATGTCATTTCGTCGAAGTTTAATCAACTTTTTTTATAGGGTTTATCATGTCAAATTTCGTGCCAAAAAAGTGTATCGCCCCGTGACGATGTCCTGACCTTCGTCTTACTGAGTGTTAGGTAGACTGGGAATATATTTTAAGACATTTGGTACTAAAAACAAAAACACCTAAGACTATCTTTATTCGTGTTGTAACGAAGAGTGGAGATGTTCACCCTCCGGAGTTCCTTATGAATCTAATACAAATTTTCTTACATCTAAGAAGAGGGACACATGACCCTTCCCTTCAACGAAATATCCCATGTTCATTAGTAGCGGAGTCACCGGACCCAAAAGAAGCAGGAGAAAAATCCAAAAGAAGAAGAAAACAGCGAATACACAAAGGGGGGGGGGGGGGGGGGGTTAGGATTTGTATAATACTTTTTATATGTACTAGGCTGGACCCGGCATACCCCGGTGACCTCCAAAAAGGGGGCAACGTATACCTTTCGCTTTGCACCAAAACGAATATTTGTGGGGATGTTTACTGCACTAATTTGTTTAAAAAAATCTGCAGCTGAAGCACACAGAATTCTTGTCGAGACTTACGGCGATCATGCTCTGTCGGAAACAATATACAGATATTGGTTTGGACGCTTAAAAAATAATGATTTTGATATGTTGAATTGGAGGCATTACTTCATGAAGACTCATGTCAGATGCTAACCGAACCTGCAGAATCACGAGGAGTTGATCACACAACAGTTTCGAAACGTTTGGAAGCATTAGGAAAGATTTTTTCTAATAAAGCATTAATTTTCACGAAAAAAACAGGGAGAACTTATTCAACATCCTAATAGCTTCTAAGTTTCCCGAGCACCGAATTGCCGTCTCATGAATATATGATTACTTTGGCCCGAGAGAATCTGAAAAAGAGTTTTGAAAGACCCAAGCACCAAAAGGGTGAAGCTCGAGGTCGGAGATTTGATTCTGTTGCGCAAGAGGCATCTGTCCAATGCTCTTGATCGCGCGATTAAGTTTTTCCATTTGTTTAAAAGACCGTATAGGATTATTCGGAGATTGGGTGAGTGACTCCCTTGGTGAGCGAGTCACTCCCCTGCCGAGCATATAGTCTGTCATGGGTTTGACGTTTGCATAGCTGGAATGCAACGAAAATTATTCTCAATTTCTTATTTTCACTATTATGCAAAATCATACTTCGCATATTTATTGTAGATTGCTGACTGAGAACCCTAAAGAACGTTTTCTTCATTTTCGTAGCTCAAATCTGCCAATGGAAATTTGGGAAATTAATAAAAAAATATCACCGTATTCCAACGATGCAAACTGCGTTATCAACTTCTGATATCGTATGTTCAGGTGGGCTCTCCAAAATTTCATTCGCGTTAAAAACTTCGCGCAATCGGCAAATGACATAAATTAATTGGGAGTGACTTCCGTGGCAGAAGGGTGTCTTGATTCGACAAAATAAGCGCTAGTACGGTAACGAAGTTTTTATTTTGTTTCAATTAGATATGAACGCGTTTTTCTCGGTTGTATGAAGTGGCTGAATGGTGAAAAGTGATTTATTTAATTACCGAAATAAATATAAATGTATAAAACCGCGGCGGATGTGAAGCGGCGAGGGGGTGAAGAAAGTACGAAAAGAAAAAAGAGGTCGGTAACTTTATGGGAGCCGGTTGACGGGGTGGGAAAACTAAAGGGTTGTGTCGTGACGTGGACGAAGAAGGCACACGGAAACTGTGTGTGTATGCGTGCGTGCGTGCGTGTGTGTGTGTGTGTGTGTGTGTGTGTGTGTGTGTGTGTGTGTGTGTGTGTGTGTGTGTGTGTGTGTGTGTGCGCGTGTGTGAGTGGGGGGGGGGGGGATGTATATTACGCGACCGTTGCAATTGTATATCCGAGCTGGAGAATTCGTCAGGCTGGAGAGTCGACGATGTGAGTGTGGTGAAAAAAAAGTGTGTTTGTGCGTCGAAGACCATACGGCAACTGCTTGCATGGAAAACGGGAGTGACTTAAAACGCGCACCCCCGTCATTATTCAAAACCGCGCACACAGACGTGGATGGGGTGAGCGTGCGATGCGCGCGAGCGTTCATAATAACGCAAAAGCCGTAACTTTCTTTTTTTTTCATTATACCCAGAGGAACAAATACAGTAGCTCACTCTTTTTGTTTCATTCATTCATTCTTCATTCTCGTTTTTTTTTAATACTCCGCCGTGCCTCTCCACGGGTGGCGCTTTCTTTCTTTCTTTCCATCTCACTTCTTCGTCTTTCGTCGTTTTATTTATTATTTGTTATACGGTGCCTCACTCGTTTACTTTTTATTTCCTTTACTTTATCATCATTTCCCTTCTCCGCATTTTTCTTTCTTCTTGGCTCCTTGTTTTTTAATACGACACATACAATGAGGCAAACCGCCATAGCCCATTAAAAAACTTGCAATTAGCATTTAAAATATAAACCTACGGGATATAAGAGAGGACGAACAGTGAAGAGAAAAAAGAGAAACGAAGTGAAATGTCTAATGAAAAGACCTTTTAGATTGGCTAAATGCCTTTCAGCCACCAAGAGGGAGATAGAGAGAACCCTCCTCTTTCTCTCTTTCAGGCCCTTTCTCACATTTTCTCTCGGTGCAGAGAAGCCGAGCAAGCAACGGTGCCGCAGTGGTTTAAATGGAACTCACCCCTGATTGGCCATTCGACGTTATATCTCTCTTTCTATTTCTTACTCTCTCAGCAGTTCAATTTCGCCACGAGGACCGCAAACTCCGGCGCTCGACGCTTTTTCGATGTATTCAACGTGAGTGGGCTCGTGTTGGGCCAAGAGCAGGCTCCTGTATCCGCAATGCACGCTAGGTAAACGCGCGACGAAAGGGCCAGAAAGGGACTTCAGGCTTTCTCTCTCCCTTTCTCTCGCTCGCTTGGAGAATTTCTTCGGGAGCGATGTTCAGAGTGATGCAGACATCTACTCCTTTCTCTCAATTGCTCTCAGGCCCTACGTTATCCTATATTCCTGTATAGCCGATAGTTTTATACTCTTTAGTCTCTCCGCTAATCCTACCTCGTCTTCAATTCCCTCGGTACCCCTTTGAAACCGCGAACTGCGAAAAAAAAAAGAATTTCTCGTGCCGTTTGGTCAGTTCGTTGCTCCGAGCCACTTCAACCATCATTCGTTAATACACGCTTCAAGCGTCCAACGGAAATTTCGTTTTCCGGACTGAAAAAAACCTGCCGCAGTCCGTTATCTATGCCCGAGAATCTCTGCAGGCCATTGACTCGCGGGCGAAAAATCTTTGGATGTTTGGCAGAGCAAAGCAAAAAACAACATACCGCTCTGATGGATATACTGACGCGAGAGTACCGACGTGTGTCCGGATTCAAAGGCTGCTGTACAAAAGAACCGAAAAGCCTCGATACACTCGCTTTAACGAAACGGAGCTTCGAAAAGCTCAACGAACTTTTAACGCAATTTTTTAGTACCTCGAATACGGGCTTTAAAAAGGCAACTGATTACTCACCTACTACGTCAAATTCCACTTGACAGCAATGCTATGTTATTATTGGGGAAAATGGGCCATAATCGCTGTTATTAAATAGTGTTGATCGTATATGAATCTATTGAGGAATGATTGACAGAGTTTTTTATTGCAGGATCTAAGTAAATGTCAAATTTTAGGTTTTTATTCATTTTTCTTCGCCTATTTTCAGGTTCTGAATGAGATTAAAGCACGATCATAATGAGAGAACGGGTGTGTTTGAATCAGATTTTTTTATCTTGGCTCGCTAGACTTTTTAAATATTTAATAAACTATATATTTATTTATCCAGTGCAACGAAATTATATATTAATTTTTTGTTGATACACGCAAGGAATACAATTTTTCAAACAAACTTTTACACCCCATTTCACCCTCTTAAGAGTTGATTTTCAGAAAATCCTTTCTTAGTGCACCTCTATACCTTATAAGGAACATATCTTTCAAATTTTATGTTTCTGTCTTCAGCGGTTTAGGCTCTGCATTGTCTATATGTCAGTCACGAAACTGTTTTACATTTATGGATTTTATTTCGTCAAACAAAGATACAGGTTTTAATAGAAAAAGTATCTTTGAATCTGATAGTAGGTGGGGATACAAACTGGAATAGGGGATATAAACTGGAATAGGGGATATAAACTGGAATATGGGGTATGTATCAAGGGGGAAGAACCCTGTACAGCTGGAAGTTAAAAAAAAGACTCTAATAGTATTTCATTTCAGTTTCATGACCCAATCCATTTTGTCAACATAAATTTTGCCTTTTGGTGGTTGTGCAAAAAAAAACATCTGTCCTCAGGTCACCATGAAACGACGGACTCGACACAGCGATTAAAAACTCAAATTAGTGATTGTATTTCTTTTATTTATCACATACGTTAGATTTTGAGGTTATCCGTTTTTCCTCTCGAGAATCCTAATTCCCCATTCAGAAAGTATAAAAAATATCAATATCAAATATCAATCGCTTCCCTGCTTTTGGCCTTGTATCTTCGAAAATATTTACAATTGGCCTCTGTAACTTTGTGAATATATTCTTGGATAGTTTATCTATCGATTTAAGCAATAAAAGAAAAAAAAACGATTTTTCTAACCTTCTAATTCAGGCTCCCGCCTTAAGTAAATGAATGAATACTCCGTTAAAATCTTAATTTGATTTGATGAATTTGACTGAAGTAAGCATTCAAAAAAAGAGATTCCAATTGACAAATATTCTTCAAATTAATATTTTCAATTCTAACAATTTTTCAATTCTGATTAATGTACTGCTATAAATAAGTTGAAAAATAGATGATTCGAACTAAAAACGCGGAACTATCGTATTTGAATTGATTCACCCGAATCATACGATGTCAAAGTTTGCATCGTTGGAATCCAACGGCAATTCGTTTTTTCCATTTCTTCATTTTCATTGTCTACAAAATCCTTTTTTGTAAATGCAGGTTAAATATTTCCAACATATCCTAGAAAACTTTAAAGTGATTTTCGTAGCTCAAATTTGCAAAGAATGGCAATTATGAAAAATGTACTTCGGTTGCCTGTAAACTTCAAAACTATGCAAACTTCAACATTTCTCTCACAACGAAGCCCAATCGCATCTTGCATTGAGAGCTTATAGACAAATCGGAAAACGACCGCAGCCCCGTGAAGATTTCTGATGATATTTTATCAACGTCACGTTATTACGATTATTATTATAATCAATACCAGTTCCCAACGAGAGGCCCTCACACCTCCCAAGATGATATATTCCGCAGTCTCGTTTTGTTCACGCGCTCGTATCTCGAATCTCGCTGGCGTTTTTCTCCTCGGTACGTCAAGCGTAAATACCTGTACAGGCGAGTGTGTCGGGTGTGCGAGGAGAATGAGAAAGTAAGAGATTTCCTAGACGAGCGTGGAGAGCCTTGAGCACCCTGAAAGAGAGTACATGACGATGGTGAAGTTGGAAAGACGTGGGACGATGCGGTGGTTTTGGTGGTGCGGGTGTTAAGGGTTGGAGAGTCGGTGGCTCCCGAGAGGGCTGAAGGCACGTTAATAATTTGCACTCGGACGAGTCTATTGTCCTCTGGTTGAGGTCTCGGAGTCTGGGAACACGCGACCATTCCAATTATTATGGCACTCTTCGGGCGCGAAGTGAACGACGATGACGACGTTGACGACGCCCAACGAGGAATAAGAGGACGGCATTCTCGTGAAACTCCGGGCTAGTTGCTCTTTTGCTCGCATTTCGACAAGAGCTCGGTTGCAAGCCCAGTGGGCCTGGCCACCGAGATAGGCTGTATAAGATGGAAGCACCGGGGCAAAGGGAACAAACGTGGGAAGAACACTCGAGAGGACTGGCAAAACCACCCTTAGCAATCTACCGTAGATATACAGGGTGGACCTTTCAACGTGACCACCCCAAATATCTCCGTTGCCTTTGGAGTCGTAAAAACAAACTCAAACAAACCCAACCTAACTCAAACAAACCCAAAATATTTTGGTGAAAAATCATTTCAAGGTTATGCTATTGTAGGTCGTTGGATTCGTCTGAATATCAGCTACAACGTCTTAATAAAAAAACAACATGTTTCCATTTGGAAAACCATTGATGACCTTCAGAAAGCAAAAACTATGACCTTGACATTAAAGAATTTTTCACCAGTTCATCAGCCCTGCGAAATCAATCAAATTACTTCCTGACATTTTTTTCGTCACTCTAAAGGCAACGGAGATATTTGGGGTGGTCACGTTCAATGGTCCACCCTGTATATCTACATATATATATACATCGTGTATGTGCGGGTCACCACTGTATTATCAACGTTCACGAGGATATTCCTTTTCACCATTTTTTTAATTACAATTGCAATTATCCGTGAGCAGACGGTGACGAAGGTGTTGCGCAAATGCGACAATCCAACAATCGTGACGTTTCTTATACTCGTCGTATACATACAGATAACCACGTCTTGTAGAAGAGCATACGTGCTTTCCAAAAGAATCTCTCTCGAGGAATCATGTCGAATTTCCCACACAATGCCAGTGCGAAGGACATCACGAATGGGTATGCGGGTATTACTGCTTTCTTCAGTTGAGGCCTGAAGACTAGAGTGCTTTTCTTCCCTTGTCATCGTCTTCTTCCGCTGCTGTCGTTGCCCTCGGAGGGAAACTCCATTAGGGAGGTACGCTCCTTATAGTGGCAGAAAAATATACGCGAGCAGCTCTCTTTGCGCGAGAGAGCCAAATTATCGACAGCCTCTAAATGAGGAGCAGTTGTTTCAATTGAGTAGAATGACACTTGCTGGAAATGCGGCAGGAAGTTCCCAACAACTGCTGGGATATTCTCGTAGAAGAAATTGCGCGTGGTCCTTATGACGGAAGAGCAAGGAAGAGGTAGGGAGCCTCAGTCCAAAGCGGTAATCGTTTATTGACTTGTGCACAATTTTCGACACCAACTAAGGTACCTGCGGATAATAAGACCCTGTTGGCTAATAAAGCCTAACACCCGTATTTACAGTTATTCCTTAAGAAATAAGGCCTCCTTAAGGAATAAGGATTCCTCAAGGTACATCTATGAATACAGATGTAAGTAACGAAAATCGTATTTAAAATAACCGCACACGCTCCAGGTCACACTCACAGACGCCTATTGCACGAAGATGTCGCTAAAGTTTGCGGAGGCGCGATACCCCACCGCCAGTGTTGCATCATACATCATAAGACGCGCCCGCGCAGCACCAATAATTAAAATCGGTCCGAATAAATCGTAAATATTTTGTGTAATATTACACTTATTTATATGAAATCACAGTCTTCATCTTTATTGATTGAAGCTTCGAGGATCATAAATATTTGATTAACGTTTCGTGGTCCAAATTTTTTTTACTTTGTTTTTCTTACATACGGGGTCGACGGTTATTGGTCTAGGCCACTCTAGAGGCCGAAAAATCCGGCTTTTTGGGGATTTCTTTTTTCAGAGAAACTACAAAAAAAATGGAGATTACATAAAAGGGTGTTTATCATACATATCAGTGACTGTTTCGTCACTGATATATTCGAAAAATTTCGTCAGATAATTGTTATTAACAAATGAACTATGCAATATAAAAAAAAATCCTACGTACTTCCATAGACAATGTATTTTTCAAGATACATTCAACATTTCAAGTGAATCGGTTGAAAATTGGCTGAGTTATTAGCCAACTCAAAAAATGCAGTTTTGAGATAAACGCTGCACAGCCGCCATTTTGAAATTAATTGCTTCAAAAAAGTTATTGTATACGGTCACTGATATGTATGATAAACACCCTTTTTTGTGATCTCGATTTATAGTGTAGTTTTTCTGAAAAATAAAATCCCCAGAAAGCCTATTTTTTCGGCCTCTAGAGTGGCCTAACCCCCTCAAGGCCTGCTAAATTTAACCATAACATAGCCTCATTATCCTCCTACTTCTTGTAGCATCGTTTATTTGTATTATGATGTATTTTACATTACTTTTAAGATGTTACGAATGTAAATAAGTAGTACGAAAATCTATTACTAATTATTTCAACGTTAATTTGAGTGCTTCGATCCCAATGCCTTCAAAACGAGTGTTGTGCTGAGAAAACGACCTGGTGTCAGCTGCCCGAGCAGTGCAAAGAGGAACTTTCAGTTCGTACAAAGCTTCAGAGGATTATTGTTCTCAAATATCAAATATATTACGAATAGTTTGATTATTTAATTATGTTAAAGCCTTAGTAGGCCTTACTATCCTACCATAGTAAAATAAGGCCGTCTATAAAGGTTTTTAAAATTGATTAATTTTGTTTTTGTTTTACAAGTTACTATTTTTCTTTTATATTTTATAGAACCTGAACTTAAATCATGATTATAATAAAAATATGTTGATTAAATTGAATATTTTTAATTTTAGTTCAAATATCCTCTAGCTAGGCCTTATTACCCGCAGGTGCCTTACACGTCCATCTAACGATGTTGAAGTTTGCTTCGTTGGAGTGCAACGAAACGTAATTTTTCAAAATGGTTTCAATTTTTTTAACCGATTTAAGCTGTGAAAGTCACTGAAATGATTTTGCTAATCTTATCGGAGAATTGCGACTTTAATTTGGCAAAAAAGGATTTGGATAATGATGAAAACATAGGAATGAAAAATAAACAAAAAGATTCGTTGCGCTCCAACGATGCAAACTTCAACGCCATTGCATCTCTGATGCACAGCTCTAAGAAAATCAAAGAAAAAGGACGATCCACAATGACGCCAGGATGAAAAGCTCCAATCCCGATGAATATGGAAACTGCGTTAACCTCGAATATATAAATTCATATACATATATATATTTATTTGTATATACTTATGTATGTGTATCCAACGTCACTAAGTGGCTCGCAGACGCTGCTCGAGCGAGCAACAAACAACAAGAACAACAACCACTTTATAGGTAAGCGATGTGTTAACGAAGTGTGTAACAGGCGGTAAATAAGGAACCCGTAATTACGTGATGGCGTGGCTCGAAGGGGCTCTTTGCAGGAGGCGCGCGTGCGAGAGAGAGAAGCCGCGAAGAAGAACGCTCGTGACCACCCACGACTATATGTATACAGAGATACCGAGTGCCAGGCCCCCATCGAGTTTGCCTCGTTTGATGCAACGCGAGCATCATCAGCAAACGAAGAGAGAGAGAGAGAGAGAGAGAGAGAGAGAGAGAGAGAGAGAGAGACCTGGAGGAGAGAAAGAGAGACAGGAAGATGATGACGACGACAACGCCCAGCCAATCTCTCTCGGTGGAGTGGACCCTAACGTGAGATGGACGAAGAGGTGTGCAAGAGTGCGGGAGTGCCGTTAGTACACGCGGCGGCATAAACAGCCAGCAGGTGAGTCGAGAAACTGGATTATAGTAGCACCGTGCTCGTTCGTTCTTTTGCGCGACGTCAAGAAAGTCTACGGAAGAGATTGACGGCGTCTCCTGGTCGACGCCTCCGGCGTTTGCAAGGCGACCGACATCAGAAACATTGCCGCCGTTTCGCATTGCTCCCGCGATACCTTCTATACCTATACGTACACGAACACACACATGTCCACATGTAGGGATACATGAATATATATGGGGAAAAGTGATTGAAGATGGTCAACTTCGAGGACCTTCCTCATAGTGCTAGCCAAATGAGTCTTTATTCAACATTGCACAAACCCCAATGTCATCAAGATTAGCTACTCATAAATGTAAGC
This sequence comes from Ophion ellenae, assembly GCA_963210295.1. Classification (NCBI taxonomy): domain Eukaryota; kingdom Metazoa; phylum Arthropoda; class Insecta; order Hymenoptera; family Ichneumonidae; genus Ophion; species Ophion ellenae. The sequence goes on along the minus strand of OY723391.1, from coordinate 15,984,382 downwards.
ATATTATGAAAGTCCGCATCGTTTGAATGCAATGGAAGTTAATTCTGTTTACATCGCTTGAATATCTTTTGCCAGACTTTAGTTACGAAAATCGGTATAATATTAGGTGCGCAACTAAGTTCTCGCTGTTTTTTTTTTTTATGAAAATACCACTTTATTGTGAAAAAATGGTTACAAATAAATCATTCAAAATATTGCCCATTGCTAGCGACAAATTTTTCCTATCTTTCTGGCAGAGCTCGAATACCGTCACGGTAGAAGTGTTCATCTTTTGTGGCTATCCACGAATCAAGCCATTTTGAGATGTCTTCATATGAGCGGAACTGCTGATTAGTCAGACCATGTGCCATCGAATGGAACAAGTAATAATCGGACGGCGCAATATCTGGGGAATACGGCGGGCGGGGTAGGACTTCCCATTTGAGCGTTTCTAAGTAGGTTTTAACGGGTTTGGCAACGTGAGGCCGAGCATTGTCATGCTGTAAAATCACTTTTTCGGCTTCAAATCATAAGGAACCCAAGTTCCTTGTTTTTGAATCATTCCCAACGCATGCAACCGCTTGGAAATGGCTTGACGGGTAACTCCTAATGCTGAAGCAAGCTCTTTTTGCGTTTGGCACGGATCCTCATCGAGCAATGCCTCCAATTCAGCGTCTTCGAAGGTTTTTGGCCTTCCTTCACGTGAACGGTCGTCAACATCGAAATCACCGTCTTTGAAGCGACGGAACCAATCACGGCACGTTGTTTCACTTAGGGCAGCATCTCCGTAAACTTTTTGGAGTTCTCGATGCGCTTCAGGCGCCGTTTTCTTCGAATGAAAGAAGCAACACTTCCCGCAAATGACGATTATTTGGCACAAAATCAGACATTTTCACACAACCAAAAGTATACGAGGCAAAAACAAAATCACTAATGTGTCAAAGCGGTTTGTTTATCATATGTCTAAGCTTGGTTCATGACGTTTTGGCTATGTCACAATCGACCAGCACTTACTAGTGGAGCCATCTCTTGAAAAACAGCGGGAACTTAGTTGCGCACATAATAAAATGTGGGGAAATAAAAGGAAAAAAGACTCTTCGTTGCATTCTAACGTACAAACTTCAACATCAAAGCATATTTGTATGAAGGTAATTTCAAGAACCGTCCTCAAAACAGTCGCATGTACCGATAGGCAAAATTATCCAGATGTAAGGGGTTCAAAATATTCTCTCCTCATATACAGGATAAAAGTCTTGAGAACACGTCGATGTCTGGACTGGATTTAAAGATACGAGATACGGACGCATCAGGATTAATACCCTTCAGAAGGAAAGATGTTGAAGTTTGCATCGTTGAAATGCAACGAAAATTAATTGTTCAATTACATATTCAGGACCTCAATTTGCAAAACAAAGGCTTTCGACAATTGTAGAAAAGAACAAAAAATCGTTGGATTCTAACGATGCAGACTTTGACGTTATCCGAAGGATGCACATTTCCGTCGTAACAGTTTGATTTGATTTCATTGTTTTCAGTGGCTTGAAAGACACCAACGATTTTTCAAAATGGCATTGCATACTTTTTCCGCTTGCATATTGTAGCCAACGGGCTCAACCATGTAACTCATGCGTATACGTGGTAAACGTATATACGGATATGAGACTCAATGTGCTTTTCCCATATATGCACTCTTTCGATCGCTGCATAGACTTTCGACAATCATGCCGTAATCATCAATGATTCTACATCACTGTTCCGAACCATTTCTTTCCAATTAATTTCGGACAAAAATGCATTGATCGTACGTTGATTGGGCAAAGTTCATTGGACTACAGAGGTGGCAGAATTCATTTTTCGCTCCCTTTCATTATTTACGAGCTTCCTGCATTTGTCGGCAATCAAGCTGGAACTAATCTGAGAGGAAATGGTATTTGCGGAATGCGCTCACGCCGAGTAATGAACGAAGGTATTTTTAGGTGCTGTTTTCCGCCAGCGGTTCAACAGATCTCACGCAAAATAGTGAATTCGAGACGGAGTGTGAGATTTAGTTCGTAGTATTCGCGTCATCCGCTAATCGAAATCAAACAGTAGAACGCCATTTTTTTTCATTTCGTGGGGGAGGGGGTCGGCCATGAGTGTGAAACTCAGTTTCCGGGACGTTGAGGGTGGTAGAGGGGCCGTCATCTTGAAATTAAGGGTATGATTATTTTATCAATTTTATCTCCGTAGCCGTGAGGCTGACAAAAATTTGGTGGAGAGCATTTTTGTAGTTGATACAATTATTTATAACTTTTTCTCATAACTTTTTGCGCTAATGTCAATAATAAAAAAGTTATAAACAAAACAAGATGAAAAGTTGTGGAATTCTCAATTAGGGGATTCAAAATTCTCAATTAGAAACAATTTCGAGTTATTAACATTTAGTCAATTCAAATTAATTAAATAAAGAATAATTAACCTCAACGTTAAATAACAAATTCGAATAATTCATCAGCAATGAATACTTTTTAAACTAAAAACAGAACGAATAAACTTTCAAGATACGACACTCTTTTCTCGATTAAGAATAATTAAGAATTTAATTATCATCTGATTTTTATATTTTTATAAATTTCTCAATGTCTAAATTAAAGATTACTATTACTTACTTTTATGAATAAATAAAAGAAGAAAGGAATTCGAATTTGTTCCGTTTAAATTAAATGAAGAAGAAAAAATATAAATAAATAACCATAAGAACGAAGAAAAACAAACCGAATAAAAAATGGAAACAAATTGTTTATAACGAAATGCTGTATAACAAAGGTAAGAAGCATTTTTATTGTCATATTTTTAATTAATTGATAATCGTGCCTTCAAGTTTCTTATCCTCTCATTTTTCATCTTTTTTGTTAAAAACTTTTTTATTATTAATATTAGCGCAAGAAGTTACTGATAAAAGTTATGGAGAATTGTATCAACTACAAAAAATCTCCCTCCAACATTTTTGTCGGCCTCATGGTTATGGAGATAAATTTTTAAAACCCAGCCCTTCAAAACGAATGAGATTTGAGAGTGATGGTGGTTGATAATTTCGAAATAATCATTGAAAAACTTAACAATATAATGAAAAAAGAAATTACTGCTCAAAATAAAATTATTAACCATTTTTTAATACCGACGTAACCTACTCACCTTCCACTACCTCCCTTCACAACGCTGAAAAATCAATAAAAACAAACCGAATAAAAAAATAGGTTAAATTGATTATAACAAAATGCTCCATGAAAAAGATGAGAAGCATTTTAATTGTCAGATTTCAAATTAATTAATAATCTTGCCTCGAAGTTTTTGTCCCCTAATTATTCATCTTTTTTATTTATAACTTTTTTATTATTGACATAAGCGCAAAAAGTTATAAGGCAAAGTTATGGATGATTGTATCAACTACAAAAAAGATCTGTACAACATTTTTGTCAGCTCCACGGTTACGGAGATAAATTTAAAAAACCTAATCACCCCCGTAATTCTAAAATGGCGGCCGTTCTACCACCCTTAACGTCCCAGAAACTGAGTTTCACACTTATGCCCCCCCCCCCCCTCCCCCCACGAAATGAAGAATAAAATAGCGTTTTACCCAAAACGTTCACTAAGCCTTTTTTGAAGCACCATTTGACCATACTATATGCGATATCTTGGGCGATTTGCAAGATCGACGGTCTGATATCCAAGCACCTGTGCAGTCTGAAGCTGATCACCGCAGGCACTTTTCTTTCGTCATCGTTCTCCCTCTCGTATCACATACCAGCAGGACTACTTTTACTTGTCGTTTTTATTTACGCGTTCGATCTTCACGTTTCTTCGAGTCCGTCAGTGGCGACTGCGTGCTCCACTACCATGGTAGATCGTTCATTCGCCGATTTTTCTCTTCTCTTTTTCTGTCATTCAATTCCCCCGGTGCCCATATTCCCGTCGCGGTGAGTTTCAACCACCTTTCGTCTTTTTGCACTTGTTTTTCTCTCTTTGTCTCCCTTGCTCAGCCGTACGTCGGTTCTTCGGGGATACGTCTTGTTACGCGGTGGCTCTTGCTCTCGCCTCGATCGCTCGTTGCGACATTGACAAGACCAACGTTTCTCGTACGGTGCGTCGAACCACCAAAGGCTACAAACTAACTTGTACACTTTACGCGATTACGAGCAACTCGCGGATCGCCTCCTTTATCGAACCAGTTCCCAACGCAGTCCGACCGTCGTATCAATAGCAAACCGTGCGATTTACACTTTCCTGATCAGCGGTTACCCATCTCAGGCTAACATTCAAGTAAATCGCGTCTCCATGAGTGCAACCACAGCGTAATGAACAGCCGATTAAAATGACCAGTGACTCGGCGCTGCTTACTGGCGATGGCTTCTCGACTTCTTAAATCAGTTATTTAGATCGAAGATTGAAGAACTCTTTCCAATCTCGACATGTGCTGTTACTCCCCTCATTGACTTGATGTACAGAAGTTGAGCGTGTTGGCTGCTTAAGACGGAATTTGCAATGCCCATTGCGATATGCATTAGTGAGAAATATTCCAATAGCCAAGATAACCCAAGTCAAGACGCGTTGACATCCCTCAAGGAGCTGCGATCACGGCCAATGCGTTTATCCAAAAATGGGCAGCTTGGGAATGGATATCAGGATGAAAGAAATCGAAGATTGGATTCTAATCTAAATGGTTATCCTTTAATCGAAAAGGTTAAATGCAGCGCAAAAAGGCAATGGTGTAAGATTTGTATCAGTTTGGAAAGTTGCTTTGCTGCTGAAAGGCTTGTTTTGAAGAAATACTGTTGAGGAGAATACATTGGCATGAAAGGCCGAGTTATCATAATTAGTACTTACAACGGAGGCCTATGTTCAACAACGGATTTCAATAGTTACTGAATATAACACTGCCTTTATGTACTGCTTCCTTTTCTGTTTTGGCCTATATCGATTAGTATGAGGTTCAAGGGTGCCTCAAGTATGTCGGAAGTGCGCAAATTGTAAATCTCAAAGGATCGAATAAAAGGATTATTTGCGCATATAATTTCAATACTTATGTCTAGGCGTACTGCAATAACTTACTTACGATCGGGGCCTTCGATTTTCGTTGCAAGTCTGGCTAACCACATGTATGCAATAATCGTCTGAAACTCACCTGGAACAAAGAAACGAATGAAAAGGATTAATAAAAATATAATTTCATTCCTAAAACAAAGGCAAAGGTAATGTGCACAAACATCGCGCCGAACAAATATGTCCGAAACAGGAGTTGGTGCAATAATCAATGGGCGGAAACATTTTTCTTAATTTGGAGCTTGAGGACCATGTGCACAACGGAACATGTATGCACAGTGACGAGCGTAACGCGGTGCAGATTTGAACATCGGTGGGTGCACCGTCCTGAAAGGGGCTCATAGAACAGTAACGACAGTGGCCATGTTTGCGAGAACAGTCGATAGAGCAATAGAGAAAGACAGAGTAAACCAAGAGTTTACAATGGCTACCGAGAGCGGGAGATAGTCGATGGTATGAAAAAGCCTGGCAACGTATCATCAAAGTACAATGGACGCAACTCAGAGCCGTATTCATCTATTTGCCAGTACGATATCCGTTACAATCCTGTTTGCATTTCCCAGCGCGCAATGTTGACGTCGTCATGTATAAAATTAAGGACTCTGATGGACCTCCCACTGATCCTAAAGTGACAATAGATTCGTCCAAAGAACTGCCCTTCATCTTCAAGTCAAGACTCTCCGGTGCAACAACCAGTGTACCCCATCACGTCTGCAATCAAGCACCCATGATGATCCTGCTACCCCGGGTCGTACGGCAAACGTAGCCCATGATGCACCGAAGCTTTTGCAGTTTACCACACAACGTGCTTATTCGCAATAGCGAACCATCACGCCATCTATTTTCCCTAGTACATACGGAATACACGATGATCCTCTTTGCTCTCTTCGTCGTACTTATTGCTACTTCGAGTATAGCCACGTAATCCATAGACACGTATATCTACGGATAAGTGTTATAACTCGACTCACGTCTATTACACGCCACGTTACCACTGTCAACACGCGCGTAATAACTGTTATTAGACGCGTACCCCGCAAGAGAGTTTACCCTTTGGCTCCGAAGCGATGCTGGTAAAGGTGCGTATACGTATACACGTATCCTATACGAGCTCGCATTGATATATAGACAGCTAGGTAGCTAGACGTTGGGTAAATCTACCGAAGCGATGGGGACTCAAGTGCATCCTGACGTCAGCAAAATACCTCCTGCTTCAACCGTCGCTCAACCGCTGATCTCAAAATTAATAACACCAAAACCTGTTACTGGAGCTGTTACTGGAAATAGTCATTAATCGTTGCCGCACTCAATTAGACATCGAATGACTCGCGGTATGAGTAGCCAGTTTGAGGGAGGCTGTGATGGAACGAGTATACTCTTTCTCGACTGCTAGGTTCTGAAATGCCTGCCGATTCTAGACTGCTAGATTCCCAAATATTCTTGGTTTGCAGGATTCTAGATTCTGTTATGCTCTCCGATTCTAAAATGTCATACTTTTAAATGTTCTTCGATTCTTAATAGCTAGGTTCTAGAATGCTCATGATTCTAGCCTGATAAATTCTAAAATGCTTTCCGATTCTAAGATGTCAACTTTCGAATGCTCTTGGATCCTAGATTGCTAGGTTTAAAAATGCTCTTCGATTCTAAAATTCCAAATTTTTCAATGCTCTTCGGTTCTAGACTGTTCGGTTTTAAAGTGCTCTTCGATTTTAGATTGACAGCTTCTAAGATGCTCTTCCATGCTATTAGATTCTAAAATACTTTTCGATGCTGTTTGGTTCTAAAATGCTCTTCGATTTTAGACTGATAGGTTCTAAATGTTTTTCAATATCAGACTGCTAAAATCAAAAGTGTCCTTCGAATCTAGACTTCTAGGTTCTAAAATGCGATTTGATTCTAACCTACTGGACTCTAAATGGTCGTTTATTCTAGACTACTGGATTCTAAAATGCTCTTCGATTCTAAACTGCTGTATTCCAAAATGCTCTTCGTTTCTAGTCTGCTAGATTGCAAAAAGCTCTTCGATTTTAAACTGTCAGTTTTTAAAAATGCTTTTTGATTCTATACTGCTAGCTTTTAAAATGCTTTTTATTCGATTCTAGATTGCTTTTTAGGATCTAGATTCGAAAATATGTTTTTGAAAAGTTCTTCCGTCATAGAAAAGCGCGATTGCAGAGATAACGAAACAACTGTACATTGTTTTAGATATAAATAAATGATTGACGTGACTCTCGTTCATATAAATCTTTTTCCCACCAGTCCATTGTTCAGTAGTGGATGACACAAGTAATGTCATGTAGTACTTGCAGATGATTAAGCCAACGAGACTCACGAGTAGCAAGTCAATAACGTACACATTACAGATTGACTGTACACACTTTTAAGCAGATCGTCACAGCTTGATATCTCAGTATTTAGGCGCTTTTTGTTAAGCTCATCTCGCCGAGCTACTTCGAAAAAAAACAGGGAGCGAAGAGAAACGACAGAAACGTATAATACATGGGCATCAACCCCAGCAGTATGTCATCGTTAGCTCGGTGACGAAGGGAAAAAAAGACACAGGAGTATTGCGGAACAGAGTCCACGTGTCCTTCGTATGTCATCGAGTCCGTACGGGCAAACAATGCCGGGGAGAGCATCATATGCAGGTAGGATTATAGACGAGGACCCCTTTTTTGGTTTGGAGAAGCACGAGGATGAGCCACCCTCGGTACGTCCTCGATAGAGTCCTTTTTCCTGCAATCATGACGTACAGGAGCAAATACGAACGAGCCCAGTATCTTTTTACTCGCTTATATATACACGCATACACATATATATATACACAGATTTATAGAGGGTGCACATTACGGTAGCACAACGAAATATCTCGAGAGCAATGCTTTTCAGGAAAAAAATGTTTTAAACAAAAGTTTAATAGTTTCAAGGGGAAAAATGATAGACTTCAATATTCTTTAAATGGTGGCAATTTTCGAAGTCAATTCAAGGTCAACTTAACGTTTTCAAATAGGTGCCACGATTTTATACGTCAGAATCTTTTTCTAAGCATAACAAAAAAGGTTCCTTTTTCCGATTTTTTTCGTATAACTTAAATTTTGTGAGATATTTTCCATGTTTAACAAAATATTCGTACTCATTTATTGTTCATCTATTTGGTTGAATATTCAAAATATCTTAAATAACTCAAGTCAAACGGAAAAACGTTTCAGACGAACGTTATCTATTTTGTCACGCAGATAATTATTGTGAAATAAAAAATATTGGTTCTCATTCGAAAAACTAACTTTGGCCTTGAAATAACCTTGAAAATAACCAGCTATTAAAAATAACCAACACCATCATCTTCATCCCTTATAACTATGAAACTTTGGTTTGAAACATTTTTTTCCTAAAATGCATCCCTTGCGGGATGTTCCGTTGTGCCAACTTAAACAGCACGCCCTGTATACGAGTCGGGGTTTTCGTGTGCGAATTTACAAGCCCCAGAGTGCATACTTTCATGTGATATATATATATATATATCAGTCGAATACATAGAAAAAAGAGAGAAGGATAGGATGATCAGGGGATGATGTCAGGGGGTAGGTTACATATTCCCGTAGAGTCCCGTACGAGGGGAAGCCCGATGGGAGTGAGAGCAGCAGTGACAAATCCGCCCCGTCATCACGGGCTACCCCCGTAAGAAGCCCTCGATGCGCACCATGTTAAATGCACAAAAAGTGTAACTGCATTGTCAAATAGAAAAATCCCCTCCGGGACGTCGATGGTACAATAATGGGACAGATTATAATCTTGTCTACCCCCTGGGCTCTATCTCTTCGTGTCGTCCCTCTGGTCTTTCTTTCGTTGACATGTATTACATAATGCACACAGTGGGGTTAATAGCAAACCAGACCACCCCTCTGCAATGAGGCAGACGATGATCCCAATATCTGACCAGTACTTGTTTTGGGACACGGTTCTGTTTTTCTGGGCTATCAATCCTAGATACGTAGCATCATTGGCCATCTCGCGTACCTTGAAACAGTACAACTTTTGCAATAAAAACATCGTCAAGCACGTGGAAATTCAATTGGGCAATCTAGAGAACATGAATGCCATAAATTGTTCACACTCACTCGAATTCCAATGAATTTGCAGGAAACACAATAACCAGTTGAAGTAACAGTTGTTCAGCTTTTAGGATACATCGTCCCACCAGTTCAAACAACATCCCTCTGCCCCAACGAAATTAATTGTACTTTTTTTGTGCCCTTCGGTATGGTTTCGGAAACGCGCCTGGCGCAAATTGAAACACCAAGACAATATTTAGGGCTGTCATATATTTATGCCGTCACCCCCCAAATTCGAATTCGCGTTTTTCTCTCACTGTAGTTACACGCAAACCTTGAGCATATATTGGCGGCACAACTATTGACAGGAACCGAGACCGCTCAGCTTTCCCGTTTCGAACCGACGACACGCCAAGGTCTAATTAAGTGCGCATAATGAATACACGACAGTTGTGCGTAATGTCCACCGTTTTCTTCTCCCCTTTTCTCTCTTTCTCTCTTTCACTGGCAGAACATCTTTGCCTCCACGCTGTGCGTGCTGCTCATGTGCCCTCCGCCCCTTCGCGCAGGTTTGTCGTTCACGTAATCCCCCGAATGTATATATTTAGGCTCTTTTTCCTACTCGTATTATATCCCTCTTGCGAGCTCGTTCCCTTCGCTAATACTCTCGAGTGCATGGTATATCTATCTTTGCTTGTCGCACAGCAAGGGAGAGAGGCAGATAGGGCGAGAGATCGGTTTATTATAAGGCTTGACTGAGAGAAGATATTGCTGACGATAGAGCGTAATTATTCCCCAAGGAAAGCGATTATCCGAGAGACAGATAGAAATTGAAGGATTTACGATTTTTCATCAGACCACATTTCTATAGAATGTCGTACAGATATTATAATCCATATCTCGTCTATGCGACGACACCGCATACTCATTTGAGTTTTCAGCAGTCCCACGATCAGCGTGATTTTTTATTATTCCTCCCGAAATTGAGAACGTTCGTGATACGAAAATTCGCGTGTGCCACAGTAATGTTTCAGTTGTTTACATGGTAATATTTTACTCGTTTGTTCTTGTTTTGCGAACTGCACGTACGCCGAAGTGATTATTGTTCTAAGCCAGCGAGGCTGAAATCTGGGCTGCCAACGGAGCGTCACAAACTCACCGCCGTATTAAAAAGCACGTTAAACGTGCACCCGAAGTTTCATTCGGAATTCTACCACAGTTGGCTCCGTTGAGTTTCGGAACGTTGCCCGCGAATTTTTGCGGATGTTCATCAAACCAAAAGGGCTTCGACTCATGCGAGTCATCCAGCGCGACAACGATGCGCTCGTGTAAATACTTTTTCATTTTTATCGCAACCTCGCGGCTGTATCCCGCCTCCCAGATGACGTTGCAGTTTGCATTGTTGGAATGCAACGAAGATCAATTTTTTGTTAATTGGTTTGCTTTTCTTTGGCCAATGTTGGCTGTGAAAATCGCTCAAGCGTTTATAACCATTCTTATAGAGAGTTTTCGATGTCAATTTGCAAAAAAGTCTCTGGATAGTGATAAAAATGATGAAAAATAAAGGAATAAATCGTTCCTTTCCAAAGATGCAAACTTCAATATCGTTGAAGTTTAGTGGCGCGCTCTTTTTTGACAAATTTGGGTTACGAGAATCACTCAAACTTTTTTTTGGCATCCTCATCAGATGTCTACATCCTATGTTTACAGGACAAGATGTTTGATGATGATAGAAGTCAAGGCATAAAAACGAAAAAAGAATTTCCGATGCGTTCCAACGATGCAAACGTCAGCATCATAAACTTTACCGTCACGCCACCCTGATGGGTCCAAGATAATGAAACGTACAACGGGGAAAATGAGCGCGTGCGGGGTAGAAAAAGACGACAGGGAGGCAGAAGAGTAGAGAAAACGTGGCGACAATTTTGAACATTCCAACTATCTTGCAGGCTGCAACGACCATACGAACCCAAAGAAATGTCTGATTTCATACATTTGAGAAGCATCAGGTTCGATGTTGCATCGTTCGAATGCAAGGATTTTTTTTCGTCTTTTCGTTTCTTTCTCCATTTTTTACTGTTATCCAAAATCATTCTCGATAGAGGTTGTTCGTCTCTAATAAGGATCTTAACCCTTCATGGTCATACTTCCCATTTCGATCACGGTGGCCACACTGGGTTGATTCTACCCAGTCAATTTTCAAACTAGTATTGTGACCAAGCTATCTATCCGAAAATGTCCAAAAAATTACTGAACATGCTTTGAACACTGTAGATGACATACGAAAAATTTATTGATAAAAAATTGAATGGCAAAATATTTTTTTTTTTATTCATAAAGAGATGAAAACAAACAAATGCACTTTTTCACTCAAAAAATCATAACTTCGCGAATTTTCAATACTATTACCTTAAATTTGAATCTGAAACTCCTTAGATATAGTCCTTTTGGGAACAAAATAGGTCCCTACGTATTGAGGATACTCCAATCAGATATATAACGACACAAGACTCACTCAAAGCCCGGAACTATTGTGTATTTGGGCCCTAAGTTGATCGACGGGTCGATTTTACCCACTGTGACCACGAAGGGTTAAAAACAAAGTCTGCCGTGGCTTTGTTGTGCCAACAAAAATTTGCAATTAGAGGCAAATGATTTTCGTCGCATTACAACGATGCAAACTTTAACATCATCAGCTTCGGAGCTTTGTACTAGTCGCCAATGTCGTATCGTTCTCCATCGAAGATTATAACGATAAATAGTTTTACACGAGTGTAAATTCTCCTATTCCCCGTGAGCGATTCGAACCAGGAACACCGAAATTCCCAGAGAGGTGGATAACTTTGAAAATTGGACGGAAGCGCCACCGGAAAGATGGAGGAGAAACGCTGGGTTCGGAGCAGCCATCATATATAGATGGGAGGGCGTAGTAAACGGAGTATATATACACACATACACACAAATATATATATATATATATATATATATATATATATATATATATATATATATATATATATATATATATATATATATATATATATATATATATATATATATGCCTATGTACATGGGGAGTGAGAGTTGAGGGAGGGTAAGAGAGGGTTAGGAGGAAAGGCAAGATAGTGAGAGAACTAGAGATAGAGTGAGAGAGAGAGAGAGAGAGAGAGAGAGAGAGAGAGCGCTGAGGAAAGGGGAAGTTTTCCAGCTCGATGGAGCCAATTCAGACCCGGAATTTATCCTATCAATTTCTGCTCGGTGGAGTGGCAAAGAGCTCTGGGAGCGTTCGCCGTTCGCTATATTAACGCTACACACAGGGGCCCTCCAGGGTTCAACCGAAAAGCTCCGAGCCGCACGAGTACAATTCTACATTACGACCACCACCATGCTATCCTCGTCGTTCATAATATGATATCTGGAACAGCGCAACGAGGTTCACGCCGGGCGTTCGCTGTTTCACGAGGATATTGTATATACGGTGGCTTGCCAATGCTACACACTGTGTTACTCTTATACCGTAATACCCGATGCTCCGCTGCCACTCATCATCGCATTGTTGCTCACACCCCACATACGTATACATGCGTTCTCCAAATAAAGTGGCGAACGCTCGTCGCTCTTATTTGTGTGCACTTTAACCCCAATTATATCGTAGGTGCGTATGGCCGTTGGACGCGTGCCCGCACGAGCCTACTCTTCATTAACCTTTTCTTCGGCTACGCGTCTCAGCGGAGCGTCGTGTCTCTGTGCCAGCAAAAAAATAAAACGTCTCTTCACCCCGGTACACATGTACTGTCACATTGATACGAGACGAGCTTTGCACGATTGCATCCATTGGAATGACAATAAGAACATTCTAGACCCGGAATAAAGTTCAGTTCGCGAATATAAAAATTTGCGACAACTAGGGGGTCACGTGGTAAGAGGTTTAACGAGGCAGGATTTAAATTGTGATGGCAATCGTACCCTGTCCCAAGTATTTGCATCAGATGGGAACAAAGTGCAATTGTTTTTTCGGAATGTGCCACGCGCTAGTGAAATAAACATGGAGAACAAATATCATTGTCAATAGAGGAGATTGAAGTTTGCATCGTTGGAATGCAATGCAAATTATTATTTTTCAATTGTTGGAATTTCTATTGGCGAATCTTCTTTGCGAAAATCCTCATTTTTCAAGTCGTTTATAGTTCAGTAAAAAGACGAAAACCCAACACTTTTAACATTGAATTAGAATTTTTACTGAAGCTAGATGGTTGCATACTGAAAGTAAACCCAATGGATTTTTGCCCCTCAACTCGCCCTAACCCTAAGAAATAGGGGTTGAAAACTTAAAAATCGCCGTATCTCGATAATTAATAGCCTGATCAAAAAATGTTTCAAACAAAAGTTGTTTGGAATAATAAAATACGTATAAAGTTATGTAATGTCCAACCGCCTATCTTTGAAAACAGCGGCACAAAAACGATTAGAAAATTCGGGGTGTCTGGGTCAGTGGTGCTCTGGCGTTTTTGTGCCGCTGTTTTCAAAGATAGGGAATTGGACGTCAGATAACCTTATACGTATTTTATTATTCCAAGCAAATTTTGTTTGAAAACTTTTTCTAGTGGGCTATTAATTATCGAGATACGGCGATTTTTAAGTTTTCAACCCCTATTTCTTAGGGTTCGGGCGAGTTGAGGGGTAAAATTGCATTGGGGTTATTTTCAGTATGCAACCATCTAGCGTCGGTAAAAAATTCTCATTCTACGCTAAAAGTGCTGGGTTTTCGTCTCTTTTACTGGACTTATTTAGAGATCTAGAAATTACATCTGCTAAGAAAGATTTTGTAGAACGATAAAAATGAGAAATCGAAAGAATAAAAAAGATTTTTCGTTGCACGCCATGACGTAGGTTTCAAGACAATCCCAATAGGTAGTCTGCATCGTTGGAATGCAATGAAAATGTTTATTTTCCATTGCTCGAATTATTCATGGAAAATGTTCGTTACGAAAATCTCAATAATTTTTTAAGCCACTTATTTAGCGATCGAGAATTTAAATCCGCAAAGACAGATTTTGTAGAATCATTAAAATGCGGAAATAAAATTAAAAAAAAGCATTTTCGTTGTTTGTCAAGGATCCAAACTTCAAGACCGTCCCAATGGGTTGTTTATCATTAAAACATTTGTTTCGCATAAATGACGTGCTCGACGGCGGGGAAACCGTTCAACATGGCCCACTTAGATAAAACGTCGTCACAATGAATACGCAGGAAAAAAAACTAGCACATTAACGTCCCAAAATTACAGGCGATAAGACTTTTCATAAAACAAGGGGCCAAGTACTCAAAGAACTTGGCGCCGCCGCAACTCTTGATATCACGTACGTAGAGAATAAATTCTTCGTTGGTATGAACAGAGACAAGAAAAAGAGTAATTGGAGCGTGTATGCGCGTGTGCAGTTCTCATAGGCAGCCGCGTAGGACAAAGAGGCACGATAAAGAGAAATCTGTCCCATTATATTTTTCGAGAGACGCGTACATCGCAGAGAGACGGAACTCGGCAAATGGGAGGCCTTCGAGAGCGGGGTTTTGTCGCGCAGAAATTAAAATTAAAGGAAGCTCCGAGCATAGAGCGTTTCGCCATGCGGCTTTGGATGCTCCGTTCTCTCCCTCTCTTCCCGTCTCTTTCTCTCGCTCGGAGGGGGTTGTAAAACGACAAGGGATGGTTAACGGAGGGGTTAGGATAGGTCGGCGGACCTCTTTAGGTTTAGCGGAGCAAATGATCCAGCGAGCAACCGAGTGCGGCCTGGCGCAAGAGGCTGCTCTCTGCGGAGCGGTTTTTCCATTGCGCTTTCTCGTGTATATACGTATATATCCCCGGGAGCCGCCATCGGGAAGACCAGTGAACCGATCACATTGATCTTTGCCAAAAACAATAGAGGCCTCGTCCACCGTCTGTAAAGCGCTTCTGGATTTCCCCGTCTCTCGAATGACGCTGATGCTCTGACAAAATACGGGCGCCCTCTGCCGCAGTAAGAGAGATGACTCACCCCAAGTTCGACTCGTTTCTTTCCTCAGCACATCGAAACGTGTACACCAATCCCAACGAGCCTTGGTCTATCACAC
Organism: Ophion ellenae; assembly: GCA_963210295.1. NCBI lineage: Eukaryota > Metazoa > Arthropoda > Insecta > Hymenoptera > Ichneumonidae > Ophion > Ophion ellenae. Next base: position 15,969,167 of record OY723391.1, on the reverse strand, counting down.
ATTCACCAAAATTCTGCACGTCCGATCAACTGTTCTCCTGGCTTTCTTCCGTTGCGTCTCTTCCCTCAAACGAGACGTTTGAAGGGAGAGTCTGCCAGAAGTGATGCTAAGACAGCCACGTTGAAACAGGTGAGTGGAAAGACGAAACAAAAGTGTGGCGATTTTTACGTCACCTGAATCACTGATTAGGTCTTGGCCAACGTTCGACCCTAGCTTCGATGACTTCCACTTGAAAAAGGATCACGTGTCTTGTACACAAATTGCGAGGAATCATTCGAAATCCCGTTTCCACGCCTATGCATAGCAGCAATTGGCAAGCTGACTCGCCCATGGCGCAACGACGTCACGCCGAGTTAGCCAGATCGTTAGCGAGAAAAAGAGGCATCGATTGAATTCAACGTAAAGCGGTGAGAGTTTGCTTCAGTCGGCGAGCAAAAACAAATGTGTTTCAACGCTGGTTACATCAAAAACACTCGGCTACACTTGTCCGGTTTGCTGAATCAACGGCAATTTTATGGTTAAGCAGGTTCCAAGCTAAAAACAACTCATCCTCTTGTCGCCGCGACCGGAGTACGAAAAACCCATCAAGCGGTCGATGAAAAAGTATCGCCGGAAAAATTGAGAGCGGCGATTCTGGGCGCCCGGAGGCGTGTGATGTATCGGTTTATGTGTCTGGTGCATTACCGCAGGCCAACTTCGGTGTAAGTGCGCATAACCGCGGTTTTTTTCTTTCTTTTTGTTTTCGTTCTACTGCGAGTCCAAAACGTTCGGATAAATGGACAACTAAAGTGGCGTTATTTTCTGCATGGTCCGGAAAAGGCAAGGGCATACTAGCGGGAAACAAAAGGCCTGCGAATTTTCGAGAGCTGACGTTAACAAATAAACCGACGGATAAAAGAGGCAAGCGAGAGTTGGTCTCGACGATGCATAAGGCAGCTGTGGTATAACAAAGTTCCAGACAAGCAACAGCGTAACACGATCACCACCGCACCGACGGAATCGAAAAGGGCATGGCTTCCTCAAGGCCTCTCGCCGGTGGATGGAAGAGGCTCCGGATCAACCGGAACTCTGGTCTCTGACTCTCTCCCTCGCTCTTTCTCGCTTCCCTTCTTGAGGCAACCGAGCCGAGGTCCCTGTGCCAAGTATGGCCGGTAATCAAGCCCACAAATGCGAGACTAAACTGCCAAGAGTCAGTGAACACTTTGTTCAAGGCAACAATCAACTTTTCAATCATAACCGCCTCTCCATTTCGCGGTAAGAGTCGCTAGTCCTCTCTGTCTCTCTCTTCCTGCACCCTCATTCCTCACTGTGATCCCGTCCATCTCCATAAGTTTCGTTTCACTCATACAGTCGTATGAATACATACATACATGACAACGCTGTGGCATTTTCTTTCCCCAATTCTTTAGGCATCTGTCTCTCTTTCTCTCTCTCTCTCTCTCTCTCTCTCTCTCTCTCTCTCTCTCTCTCTCGCTCTCTCGGCTGATATGGGGCTGCACTTGTGAGTTTCGATATAATCCGTCCAGAGTAGAGTTAGTAACGCAAGGCTAAAATAATTTTGGGTTTGCCGACTTCACTAGCTCGTATGAGCCGGGCAAACGAAGGGAGTATATACCTATGCAGATATTCCTCGATCATATATACGTATACCTAAATGTATATGTATACAAATACATATATATTTCATAAAGTTGAGGACAGAGGCAAACTCCCTGCTGGTACACCCGAGGCTTCAGGGGCCGGGATTTTTTTTTATGAATATTCGAACACGCGCCAATAAATTCGAATGTGCATGACGAAAAGGTCGCCAGACGTGAAGTGGTCGTCCGGCTCCGACGTCAATGTACCCACCAACATCTATATGCATACTCGTATTTATGTGTAATACACGGACGGATATACGGATATATGTGGGATACACGTAAGGATCTATATACACGCATCTGGTAGGTGTATACGTATCAGCAGCGGGCACATATACGTGGCCCGTAGTTGAGGTACTCTCCCCCACGTCTCTTGTTCGTCTAGTGGTGTACTCGTGTGTTGGGCGCTGCCTAGGTCGAGGGGACCGCAATGGCAGAGAGGAGGTAGCGCACGGTGACTACTGCACAGGGGCTGTCAAGAGGCTACTACGACGGAGCGTCGCATCGCTAACCAGATTCGTCGTCGAGACTCCAAACTACTACCATCAATGATACTACTATATCGTTGGTGCTACTACCAGCGTGCTGCTGCTATATGAGCGCTCTGGAAATGTGGAACCGACCGGGTGCCAACCATCTAGGTTCTCTCGCTTTCTCTGCTTTTCTCTCTCTTTCTCTCGCTCATCAAAGGTGGTGCACATACGTTCACGTACTCTGGCGAGGGGTTTGTGCTGGAGCGCCGTCCGCCCATATTTTCTCTCTCTCTCTCTCTCTCCCTCTCCCTCCCTCCCTCCCTCTCTCTCTCTCTCTCTCCCTCTCCCTCCCTCCCTCCCTCTCTCTCTCTCTCTCTCCCTCTCCCTCCCTCTCTCTCTCTCTCTCTCTCTCTCTCTCTCTCTCTCTCTCTCTCTCTCTCTCTCTCTCTCTCTCTCTCTCTCTCTCTCTCTCTCTCTCTCTCTCTCTCTCTCTCTCTCTCTCTCTCCCCCCCCCTTCCTCTCTGTATCTCTCACTCGCGAAGAGCTGGACTCGACGAAGGGCCAGTACATGCAGCACTGTGAGAATTTGGTGACCTCGCATGCCATCGTCATCCTCGTTGTCGATGTTCGCCACCACTGCGTAACACACAGCAACGACTCCACCGTCGCCCTTCCAGGGAAGATACTCAAGTTTCGCTGGAATTCAATAAAACTTCATTGTCATCGAATTACTCAAATTTTTTTTTCACGATCGACAACTCTACGAAAATATTTACTATAATAATAAAAATGAAGGAATAAAAAAATTGAAAAGAATTTTCGTCGCTCTTCGACGATGCAAACTTCAATACCATCCGAACGATTGCTATAACCGCTCTAAACCGGCCTCTCGATCCTACAGTGCTAAATCCAAAAAATACATTCGATTCCCAATCGCTCACATTATCGTCTTTTTTATTTCCATTCTTCCATCACCGGCACGCGTTTGCGGTGCAACGCGATCTTCGACTTCCGGGGGTGGTTCGGGTGCTTTGTTTTCAGAGGATGTCAATTACCTGCGTCATTACGGAGGCAGATACGGGAAAGGGAGATTTGCGGGACTGCGAAATTTTCGGAAGTTCAAGCACGCGGGCGTGAAATTTAAAGGGCCGGTCCCTATTAAATTTAAGGACTTGAAGATGGCTGCCCTGGTAGAGACTACCACAAGACAACCCAACTAGGGCCAGAAAGAGGATTACAGGTTTGGGGGCGCTAAATTGGGAAGAGGCATAGCTCGGGAGACCAATTAAAGTCCTGAACGTCTATTTTAACCGATGGAAAATTAATAAACTTTGCAAGTTGACGGTCTTTGGAAAACGAAAGAAATGGACTGAGTTGACCTCGATGTAAAAAATGTTGAGGATTGAACCTTTGCTGAATCTCAATTATGCATTGAATCATTCAAATTCGGAATGGCAGATAGAATATTCGAAAAGCCAATGTTTATTTGGTGTTACATCCGCTGTATGTACTATAAAATTAAGACTTACCACGTTCAGAAGCTTTTAGACAAATCAAGATAAAGAATTCGGCAATAGGGCTAACTTATGGCGTCTTCGAGGGTCCTCAGTGAAAAAGTATCACCGACCTTTGAGGGATCTGCCTTAGCGTAAAATTTCGAAAATACGATTTTTTGGTGACACATTGCAGTCTAGGCGTCTAGGGTGCTAATTTTAATTTGCGCTGAACATTTTGAAAAATTCCGGAAGCTGATAGCGCTATGACGAATTTTCTAGAAACAGAGCATACTTGGTAACATTATCTTTCGTATGGACAGATGATTTCTTTATATATCAATTCATTCGTTGACAACAAATAATTGAAGTTGTTTTTTTTTCGAAAATGTGGCTATTTGTCTACAAGTTGTCATTTTCGTGATTTCCAAAATTGCAGAAAAAGTAACTGGTCATGCGAAAGTTTGATTATTATCCTAAAAGCACATTCCTGTATTTTTCATTTCGGATCACCTTGGTTGCCAGGACCACCTGGACCGACTAGCTATGCAGCAACTGCGGCACTCTGCTTAACCAATAATACCCTCACTGTTTAATGATATTTTACAAGGAAAAAAAAGCTCAATCTCGACAAGACTATGTATCAATTGTGTGTAAAATCCCGACCCCGGCATCGCGACCCTTCCATCAGAAAAAAAAATTGAAAATCGACCTGTTTTTTTGGGGCGCCAAGTGTATACCCGTTGAGGGGCTCGTACAAGACTTCCAAGCTATAACTATACCAAAGTAAGAGAAAATTAATGTACGCCCGAGCACAGCTCTACCTCAATTTCCGCTCAAGTATGTGATTTTGCTTTCGCAGCCGGCAAAACGTTTACCTATCAACTAAAACGGTGAAAGGATTTTATTTTCAACTGTTTTACTTTTCCGCCTTATATTTCCGCTGCTGAATTTTCAAGCCTCTTAGCCTTCCATCATCCCTCACTCTCTCTCTCTCTCTGGCTCTCTCTCTTACAGCCGTTTGATAAATTCTCCATGCGCGGGCTGCTCTAGCATGCACACCACACAAAATAATAGCTAGCTTGTTGGTGGTACGCCTCCTACGCACGGAAAAAAGCTCGCGGGCCGGTGACCTTTCCAATTAACGCCGCGAGACGTGACTGACGGCGTTAACGTCAGCGAAGTATTGCGAACCGCGTGCGTATATGTGTGCAAAAGTTTCGGGTATGTAGGTGCATGTGACGGGCACGCATTTCGCCAGCTACACATCACGACGAAGCGGCGAAAAAAAAAACAGGAATGAAAAAGTGCCCTAGTGGTATGAGGTCTCTCTCTCTCTCTCTCTCTCTCTCTCTCACGCGACACATCAACTCCGCCGCAGCATTGCAATTCTCACTCGACTATACGTATTCCGAGCTTTGGTACAGCACACGGTTTGTTATTCGTTTGGGAACGCAAGGCGGAAATATGAAATTTGCTAAAGAACTTTGAGGCGCGTGTGAGGGCTTACGTCGTTGGGTGTCGAGGGTGTGTATGCGAGTGTCGCCACTGTGCCGTGTGGCTATGCGGGGGCTACGAGAGTCAACTTCCGGACGCATCAACACGAGCGACAGGCTCGCATTCGATGTCGATAAAAATATTGTTTTACCGCCAAGTTCTCGTCCAAAGTTTATGGCAATCGCGCTTGTCATCTTCAACGATACAGATTTTACTTGGTCTTGTTGGGTGGTGGGAAATAAATGCTCTAATGGGTCTTCTCACTTTAGACGCTAAAAAGGCTGGTTTTATGCATTTTTTTGATACGTTAATATTATAGATCATGATGTAAAAGTTGTTACACTTAAAAATACACTTTCGAAATACATTTAAACAAAAAAAATATTTATTCAAGTCATTATTTATAGACGAAACCGAGACGAAAGAGAGAGGGGGGAACGGTAGATTTGGATGTCGCGGGGAGGGAAGAATCGGGAGAAAGCAGGGAAGAAGAAACGAGGCAAGAGGAGAGAAGAACGCTGCGCACTGTTGACGTGTATGTATACGAAAAGTGAAAGAGACACACACAAGCGTTCTCCCAGCTCCGGCTAATGCAGCGCGGTGAAATATTCATCAGTCTGCCTGCCTGCTTCAGTGGCGCGGCCCAACCCACCCTTTATATTTCGTAATTACCCTCCCCGAGTATCTCTCCGTCCTCGTTCTCTCTCCCTCTCTCTCCCCTCTCCAGCAGTCGTCTCCTCATCTAGTTTTGCTCCAGTCTCCGTGTTTCTTCTCTCCGCCCACCCTTCTCCTCTCGTCATTGAGGCAAGATTCTAGCTCGCCC